>CM068345.1:39752183-40267183 GCA_034769755.1 Odontamblyopus lacepedii | reverse complement strand
GAGTTAAGTACATGTGTGTAGTACAAGAGTTAAGTACATGTGTGTAGTACTAGAGTTAAGTACATGTGTGTACTACTAGAGTTAAGTACATGTGTGTAGTACTAGAGAACATGTGTGTGGTACTAGAGTTAAGTCCATGTGTGTAGTACAAGAGTTAAGTACATGTGTGTAGTACTAGAGTTAAGTACATTTGTGTAATACTAGAGTTAAGTACATGTGTGTAGTACTAGAGTTAAGTACATGTGTATAATACTAGAGTTAAGTACAACTGTGCAGTACTAGACTTAAGAACATGTGTGTAGTACTAGAGTTAAGTACATGTGTGTAGTACAAGAGTTAAGTACATGTGTGGAATACTAGAGTACATGTGTGTAGTACTAGAGTTATGTACATGTGTGTAGTCCTAGAGTTAAGTACATTTGTGTAGTACTAGAGTTAAGTACATGTGTGTAGTACTAGAGTTAAGTACATGTGTGTAGTACTAGAGTACATGTGTGTAGTACTAGAGTTAAGTGCATGTGTGCAGTAATAGAGTTAAGTACATGTGTGTAGTACTAGAGTTAAGTACATGTGTGTAGTACTAGCGTTATTCAGAGTTTCTGATGCTAAAATGACATGATTTTACGCTTAAACATGCTGATAAATAGAATTTTGTGGCCAGGATAGCCCTATGGCTTCTATGCGTTACAATGCATTCTTGCTGAACATAACAAATGAAGTTGTGGAAAAACTACAAAAGATGTCAATGCCATTTTTGCTGTGTAAGTAGGGATTTGGGACCTGTACAAAATACATTTGGAATCTTGGTTCTATCTCATTCTATGCTGAAGTTATAACCGTTGTCATCTTTTTATGACCGCAAATTGCTTTTCAGCCCATAATAAGCCTTCTGAGACAATGTATGCAATCCTAACTTTAGAAGTAAAAACTTGTTAAAACTACAGTGTGGAGACGTCTCATGCTAAAATAACATGATTTTACGCTTAAACATGCTGATAAATAGAATTTTGTGGCCAGGATAGCCCTATGGCTTCTATGCGTTACAATGCATTCTGGCTGAACATAACAAATGAAGTTGTGGAAAAACTACAAAAGATGTCAATGCCATTTTTGCTGTGTAAGTAGGGCTTTGGGACCTGTACAAAATACATTTGGAATCTTGGTTCTATCTCATTCTATGCTGAAGTTATAACCGTTGTCATCTTTTTATGACCGCAAATTGCTTTTCAGCCCATAATAAGCCTTCTGAGACAATGTATGCAATCCTAACTTTAGAAGTAAAAACTTGTTAAAACTACAGTGTGGAGACGTCTCATGCTAAAATAACATGATTTTACGCTTAAACATGCTGATAAATAGAATTTTGTGGCCAGGATAGCCCTATGGCTTCTATGCGTTACAATGCATTCTGGCTGAACATAACAAATGAAGTTGTGGAAAAACTACAAAAGATGTCAATGCCATTTTTGCTGTGTAAGTAGGGCTTTGGGACCTGTACAAAATACATTTGGAATCTTGGTTCTATCTCATTCTATGCTGAAGTTATAACCGTTGTCATCTTTTTATGACCGCAAATTGCTTTTCATCCCATAATAAGCCTTCTGAGACAATGTATGCAATCCTGACTTTAGAAGTAAAAACTTGTTAAAACTACAGTGTGGAGACGTCTCATGCTAAAATAACATGATTTTACGTTTAAACATGCTGATAAATAGAATTTTGTTGCCAGGATAGCCCTATGGCTTCTATGCGGTACAATGCATTCTGGCTGAACATAACAAATGAAGTTGTGGAAAAACTACAAAAGATGTCAATGCCATTTTTGCTGTGTAAAGTAGGGCTTTGGGACCTGTACAAAATACATTTAGAATCTTGGTTCTATCTCGTTCTATGCTGAAGTTATAACCGTTGTCATCTTTTTATGACCGCAAATTGCTTTTCAGCCCATAATAAGCCTTCTGAGACAATGTATGCAATCCTGACTTTAGAAGTAAAAACTTGTTAAAACTACAGTGTGGAGACGTCTCATGCTAAAATAACATGATTTTACGCTTAAACATGCTGATAAATAGAATTTTGTTGCCAGGATAGCCCTATGGCTTCTATGCGTTACAATGCATTCTGGCTGAACATAACAAATGAAGTTGTGGAATAAACTACAAAAGATGTCAATGCCATTTTTGCTGTGTAAGTAGGGCTTTGGGACCTGTACAAAATACATTTGGAATCTTGGTTCTATCTCATTCTATGCTGAAGTTATAACCGTTGTCATCTTTTTATGACCGCAAATTGCTTTTCAGCCCATAATAAGCCTTCTGAGACAATGTATGCAATCCTGACTTTAGAAGTAAAAACTTGTTAAAACTACAGTGTGGAGACGTCTCATGCTAAAATAACATGATTTTACGCTTAAACATGCTGATAAATAGAATTTTGTTGCCAGGATAGCCCTATGGCTTCTATGCGTTACAATGCATTCTGGCTGAACATAACAAATGAAGTTGTGGAAAAACTACAAAAGATGTCAATGCCATTTTTGCTGTGTAAGTAGGGCTTTGGGACCTGTACAAAATACATTTGGAATCTTGGTTCTATCTCATTCTATGCTGAAGTTATAACTGTTGTCATCTTTTTATGACCGCAAATTGCTTTTCAGCCCATAATAAGCCTTCTGAGACAATGTATGCAATCCTGACTTTAGAAGTAAAAACTTGTTAAAACTACAGTGTGGAGACGTCTCATGCTAAAATAACATGATTTTACGCTTAAACATGCTGATAAATAGAATTTTGTTGCCAGGATAGCCCTATGGCTTCTATGCGTTACAATGCATTCTGGCTGAACATAACAAATGAAGTTGTGGAATAAACTACAAAAGATGTCAATGCCATTTTTGCTGTGTAAGTAGGGCTTTGGGACCTGTACAAAATACATTTGGAATCTTGGTTCTATCTCATTCTATGCTGAAGTTATAACCGTTGTCATCTTTTTATGACCGCAAATTGCTTTTCAGCCCATAATAAGCCTTCTGAGACAATGTATGCAATCCTGACTTTAGAAGTAAAAACTTGTTAAAACTACAGTGTGGAGACGTCTCATGCTAAAATAACATGATTTTACGCTTAAACATGCTGATAAATAGAATTTTGTGGCCAGGATAGCCCTATGGCTTCTATGCGTTACAATGCATTCTGGCTGAACATAACAAATGAAGTTGTGGAAAAACTACAAAAGATGTCAATGCCATTTTTGCTGTGTAAGTAGGGCTTTGGGACCTGTACAAAATACATTTAGAATCTTGGTTCTATCTCGTTCTATGCTGAAGTTATAACCGTTGTCATCTTTTTATGACCGCAAATTGCTTTTCAGCCCATAATAAGCCTTCTGAGACAATGTATGCAATCCTAACTTTAGAAGTAAAAACTTGTTAAAACTACAGTGTGGAGACGTCTCATGCTAAAATAACATGATTTTACGCTTAAACATGCTGATAAATAGAATTTTGTGGCCAGGATAGCCCTATGGCTTCTATGCGTTACAATGCATTCTGGCTGAACATAACAAATGAAGTTGTGGAAAAACTACAAAAGATGTCAATGCCATTTTTGCTGTGTAAGTAGGGCTTTGGGACCTGTACAAAATACATTTGGAATCTTGGTTCTATCTCATTCTATGCTGAAGTTATAACCGTTGTCATCTTTTTATGACCGCAAATTGCTTTTCAGCCCATAATAAGCCTTCTGAGACAATGTATGCAATCCTGACTTTAGAAGTAAAAACTTGTTAAAACTACAGTGTGGAGACGTCTCATGCTAAAATAACATGATTTTACGCTTAAACATGCTGATAAATAGAATTTTGTGGCCAGGATAGCCCTATGGCTTCTATGCGTTACAATGCATTCTGGCTGAACATAACAAATGAAGTTGTGGAAAAACTACAAAAGATGTCAATGCCATTTTTGCTGTGTAAGTAGGGCTTTGGGACCTGTACAAAATACATTTGGAATCTTGGTTCTATCTCGTTCTATGCTGAAATTATAACCGTTGTCATCGTTTTATGACCGCAAATTGCTTTTCAGCCCATAATAAGCATTCTGAGACAATGTATGCAATCCTGACTTTAGAAGTAAAAACTTGTTAAAACTACAGTGTGGAGACGTCTCATGCTAAAATAACATGATTTTACGCTTAAACATGCTGATAAATAGAATTTTGTGGCCAGGATAGCCCTATGGCTTCTATGCGTTACAATGCATTCTGGCTGAACATAACAAATGAAGTTGTGGAAAAACTACAAAAGATGTCAATGCCATTTTTGCTGTGTAAGTAGGGCTTTGGGACCTGTACAAAATACATTTGGAATCTTGGTTCTATCTCATTCTATGCTGAAGTTATAACCGTTGTCATCTTTTTATGACCGCAAATTGCTTTTCAGCCCATAATAAGCCTTCTGAGACAATGTATGCAATCCTGACTTTAGAAGAAAAACTTGTTAAAACTACAGTGTGGAGACGTCTCATGCTAAAATAACATGATTTTACGCTTAAACATGCTGATAAATAGAATTTTGTGGCCAGGATAGCCCTATGGCTTCTATGCGTTACAATGCATTCTGGCTGAACATAACAAATGAAGTTGTGGAAAAACTACAAAAGATGTCAATGCCATTTTTGCTGTGTAAGTAGGGCTTTGGGACCTGTACAAAATACATTTGGAATCTTGGTTCTATCTCATTCTATGCTGAAGTTATAACCGTTGTCATCTTTTTATGACCGCAAATTGCTTTTCAGCCCATAATAAGCCTTCTGAGACAATGTATGCAATCCTGACTTTAGAAGTAAAAACTTGTTAAAACTACAGTGTGGAGACGTATCATGCTAAAATAACATGATTTTACGCTTAAACATGTTGATAAATAGAATTTTGTGGTCAGGATAGCCCTATGGCTTCTATGCGTTACAATGCATTCTGGCTG
Source organism: Odontamblyopus lacepedii (assembly GCA_034769755.1). NCBI lineage: Eukaryota > Metazoa > Chordata > Actinopteri > Gobiiformes > Gobiidae > Odontamblyopus > Odontamblyopus lacepedii. The sequence goes on along the minus strand of CM068345.1, from coordinate 40,262,206 downwards.
AACATAACAAATGAAGTTGTGGAAAAACTACAAAAGATGTCAATGCCATTTTTGCTAAGTAAGTGGGGCTTTGGGACCTGTACAAAATACATTTAGAATCTTGGTTCTATCTCATTCTATGCTGAAGTTATAACCGTTGTCATCTTTTTATGACCGCAAATTGCTTTTCAGCGAATAATAAGCATTCTGAGACAATGTATGCAATCCTGACTTTAGAAGTAAAAACTTCTAAAGTATTTATGGGGGCTCGTTCAAACAGATAACCCTTTTGAGTCATTTTTTGAGCCCTTAGTTGCCCTTAGGCTGGTTTATTTGCGGTAACTTTAGTTGATGCCACTTTGCAGTGTTGTCTGACATAATTGGGTAAGGTATTATTACTTTAGTTGTGGTTAAAGCATTTCTGTGATTATTTTGAGTTGTGTTGTGCAGGTGGAGCAGGTCTTTCGGGGTAGAAGGCTATTTTGTGTGTGGGTAGTTTTGGTGCGTTGCCTTTGTTTGATTGTAGGCTGCGGGATTCTAGGTAGAGATGGATTTCCACCTAGAGGAGTTTGTTAAAGCACCCACTTTGGAAGCCTTTCATAGGTGTACGAAAGATCAGTTGCTCCTTGTAGCTGAGCATTATAACATTGTGGTCACCAGGCAAGCAAAAAAAGCGGTGATCAAGAATGAGATTATGTCAGCTTTGGTGGAACGTGGTACTTTTCCAGCGGCTGTTTTGCCCAAAAGCCCACGTTTGTTCTCCTCTAGTGAAACAGATGAGGTTCGCTTAAAGGAACTTGAAGTCGAGTTAGGAAGGCAAGCATTGCGCGAGAAGGAGTTGCATTTGGAGCAGCAGAGGCTGGAGAAGCAGACCGAAATTCGACTACGGGAGTTGGAGCTTGGAATTGGGATACTTTAAGCCTTTTGTTATGGACGGGTTTGTAGCTGTTTCTGCTAACGGGGTAAAGGTCCCGGTGAAAATATTAAGAGATACTGTGGCTTCCCAGTCGTTTGTTCTCGAGGGCGTGTTGCCGCTGTCTGACGACACTGCTGTTGGTTCTGATGTTCCTGTGCGCAGTTTTAATATGCAGGACATCGGGGTCCCTTTGCATAAGATTGTGATTCAGTCTGATTTGTGGTCCGGGGACGCAATTGTGGGAGTGCGCCCGGGCTTCCCAATACCGGGGGTTTCGGTCATCATGGGGAACGACTTGGCAGGTGGAAAAGTGTTAGTTACACCTGACGTGACTCCTGTCCCTGTCGTGAGCACGCGCCCTGATGAGCTTGCGCTAAAATACCCTAATGTTTTCACATCCTGTGTCGTTATGCGTGCAGCCGCTAGGCGAGAAATTGAACAGGGAAAAAATGAAGTTGATTTGAGTGACACTTTTTTGTCTGTGCCTGAGTCTATAAATGACGACGTGGCTGTTAGAAATAACGTGAAAGGTGAGACTGATTTGAGCACTTTGCCGTTGTCCAGGCAACAGTTGATCACTGATCAAAAGTCCGATGTGTCTCTGGCCCGTCTGTTTGATGAAGCTGTAATTGGTGACAACGTTGATTCCATGTCTACGGGTTATTTTCTGAAGGATGGGTTACTGATGCGTAAATGGACACCTTTGAATGTCTCGCCTATTGAAGAGTGGAGTGTGGTTATGCAAATTGTTATCCCTACTCCATATCGTCCGGAGATATTGAAAATGGCTCATGATAATCCACTGTCCGGTCATCTTGGTGTGAAAAAAACGTACAATCGCATTCTGCGTCATTTCTTTTGGCCAGGGTTGAAAGGCGATGTTGCGCGCCATTGTAAATCCTGTCATTGGTGTCAACTGTCCGGAAAACCAAACCAAGTCATTCCTCCAGCGCCACTGTATCCCATTCCGGCTGTTGGTGAACCCTTTGAGCGTGTTTTGATTGATTGCGTGGGTCCACTGCCTCGTACTAAGTCTGGAAATAAGTTTTTGATAACTGTCATGTGTGCAGCGACCCGCTTTCCAGAAGTTTTTCCCGTGCGTAAAATCACTACTCCTGTCGTCGTAAAGGCACTCACGAAGTTTTTTTTCGCTTTTCGGGTTACCTCGAGTTGTTCAATCTGACCAGGGTACTAACTTTATGTCCAAAATCTTTGCGCAGGTCCTTCGCGAGTTGAACGTAAAGCACAGCCATTCCAGCGCGTACCACCCTGAGAGTCAAGGCGCACTCGAGCGTTTCCACCAGACCTTAAAAACTATGCTTCGCACTTATTGTATGGAATTCGAAAAAGACTGAGATGAGGGAGTTCATTTACAGATGTTTGCCATTCGGGAGGTGGTTCAGGAATCCCTGGGGTTTAGTCCATCCGAGTTGGTTTTCGCGCACACGGTACGTGGCCCTTTTGAAATTATTAAAAGACGAGTGGTTGTCCGAGAAGACCGACCAAAATCTTTTCGATTACGTCTGTCAATTTAGATTGAAGTTGCGCCGTGCGTGTGAGATTGCGAAAGAAAATCTTAAACTTGCGCAGGAGAAAATGAAATCTAGGTTTGATAAAAATGCGAAGGTGAGAGCGTTTGAGCCCGGTGAAAAAGTTTTGGTTTTGTTACCGATACCAGGGTCAAGCTTACAAGCGCGTTACAGTGGGCCTTACTTGATTGAGAAGAGGGTTGGTGACAGGGATTATCTAATCGCCACGCCTGACAGACGGCGTAGGACCCGCTTGTGTCACATTAATATGTTGAAGCCTTACGTTGTGCGCGCACCTTCCGCATCACCAGATATCCATATTAAATCTAGCTGTGCGCCTGAAGCTGATGTTTCCCAGCCGCACGTTAGACTGGCGGCTCGCGTCCAAGAGGAGCTGTCCAGTGCTGAAACGGAGAATGACGTCTTTTCCGCGGCTTTGACTCAGGGAAAGTTTTCAAACTCAGTTGCGCTAGGTAACTTGCCTCTTTTGTTTTCCCACCTTGAGGTTTCCCAGCGGACTGATGTTGTTCATTTGATTCAGTCTTACAGGTCACTGTTTGCCGACATTCCCAGTCAGACGCAGGTGCTTCGCCACGATATTGATGTGGGTGATTCACGACCTATAAAACAGCACCCTTACAGAGTAAATCCGGACAAACGGAGCCGTTTGAAAAAGCAGGTAGAGTACATGGTGAAACATGGCATTGCTGTGGCCAGCAGTAGTGCGTGGAGTTCACCCTGTCTTCTCACCATAAAGGCCAATGGAGAGGACCGTTTTTGTACGGATTTCAGGAAAGTTAATGGGGTAACTAAACCTGACTGTTATCCTCTTCCTAGGATGGAGGATTGTGTCGATCATGTGGGCGCAGCGAAGTTTGTCACCAAGCTGGATCTCCTGAAGGGGTACTGGCAGGTGTGATCGCGCCAGAGAGATATCGGCATTTGTTACACCCGATGACTTCCTGGAGTACACGGTCATGGCTTTTGGCATGTGCAATGCCCCTGCAACGTTTCAACGGCTTATGAATGTGGTTTTGTCGGGTTTACCCTTCTGTGAGGCGTACCTCGATGATTTGGTCATTTGTTCTCCCTCCTGGGCGGAGCACATTCGCCATTTGAGCACCGTTTTTGGGCGTCTGAGTGAGGCAAATTTAACTGTGAATCTGTCAAAATGTGAATTTGGCCAAGCGACAGTGACCTATCTGGGGAAGAGGGTCGGAGGAGGTGAAGTACGCCCAGTTCTAGCTAAAGTCGAGGCCATTTTGTCTGTTCCTGCTCCTGCCAATCGTACTGAGCTGCGCCGCTATTTGGCTATGGTGGGCTACTACAGGGGTTTTTGTAAGAACTTCTCCTCCGTAGCTTCACCACTCACTGATCTTCTTAGCCCTAAAGTGGACTTTGTTTGGTCAGACGCTTCCCAATCCGCGTTTGACCAAACAAAATCCTTACTGGTTAATGCCCCAGTTCTAGTTGCGCCACGTTTCGATGTACCGTTCAAACTCGCGGTAGATGCGTGTGACGCAGGGGTGGGAGCTGTTCTGTTACAAGATGGTCCGGAGGGAGTCGAGCATCCCGTGTCGTATTTTTCAAAGAAACTCAATAAACATCAGCGGTGGTACTCGACCATCGAAAAAGAAGCTTTAGCCTTAGTTATGGCCCTGGAGCACTTCGAAGATTACGTGGGTGGCTCCAGTGTGCCTGTGCTGGTTTATACTAACCACAATCCTTTAGTTTTTTTGGACCGGATGAGAAACAAAAACCGCCGGCTCATGCATTGGTCTCTCCGTATCCAGCAATTCAAAATTTGCATTAAACATATCCGCGGCAAGGACAACGTAATTGCGGACGCGCTGTCACGCCTTTAGATTTTAACAAACAAAAAACACTTGGTCTGTGTGCACTGAATGGTTTGGTGGTGGTTAGACCGTTTTTGTTGTTGCCACCAAATATTCAGTGACTCTGGGTGAGGGTGTTACGTTTGGGCACCTTTTTGTGTTTCCCCTTTTATTTCCCCTTGTTATGGTTTTGATGTTTTAAGTTCTTTTGTTTTTTCAGGGGGTGCTCATTTCCGGCGGCAGCCATTAAATACGCGAGCCCGGCGCTCCGTCTGGCTCACTCGCTCCTCCTCCTCCGCTGCTGCGCCCTCAGGTGCCGGAGCGCACGCCTCGCTCCGGGGGAGCTGCCGCTCACTCCCATGCTCTTGGTTTCCTTAGCCTTTTGTTAGCTTAGCTTTTTTTTGGGGTTGTCCTGGTGGGTCCGGACGTCCCCATTTTCGGTTTTAGTTTGCAGGGACAGTTAGCTGGGGTGGCGGTTTAGTTTGGTTAGGGACAGCGGTGTGCTGTCAGCTCCTACGGCCCTGTATAGGGTTGGCCTGTCCAGCACACCGTCCTTATTTTACGTTGGCCGGCTCACCAGGGCTTTTTCCTTTGTTACTTTTTCTTATTTGGGGCACGGGTTAAGGGTTTTTGTTTCTTGGCTCCCAGAGCCCACCACTCCAAGAGAAATAAATGAAAACTTGGTTAAATCCTTAACTTCGGTCTCCGTGTCCTGTATGAATATGTTGGGACTCCTCCACAAACTGCAACTTTCTACAGTGTGTGGAGGCTTCTCATGCTAAAGTTACATGATTTTACGCTTAAACATGGTGATAAATAGAATTTTGTGGCCAGGATAGCCCTATAGCTTCTATGGGTTACAATGCATTCTGGCTGAACATAACAAGTGAAGTTGTGGAAAAACTACAAAAGATGTCAATGCCATTTTTGCTGTGTAAGTAGGGCTTTGAGATCTGTACAAAATACATTTGGAATCTTGGTTCTATCTCATTCTATGCTGAAGTTATAACCGTTGTCATCTTTTTATGACCGCAAATTGCTTTTCAGCGTATAGTAAGCATTCTGAGACAATGTATGCAATCCTGACTTTAGAAGTAAAAACTTGTTAAAACTACACTGGGTGGAGGCTTTTCATGCTAAAATTACATGATTTTACGCTTAAACATGCTGATAAATAGAATTTTGTGGCCAGGATAGCCCTATGGCTTCTATGCGTTACAATGCATTCTGGCTGAACATAACAAGTGAAGTTGTGGAAAAACTACAAAAGATGTCAATGCCATTTTTGCTGTGTAAGTAGGGCTTTGGGACCTGTACAAAATACATTTAGAATCTTGGTTCTATCTCGTTCTATGCTGAAGGTATAACCGTTGTCATCTTTTTATGCCGCAAATTGCTTTTGAGCGCATAATAAGCATTCTGAGACAATGTATGCAATCCTGACTTTAGAAGTAAAAACTTCTTTAAACTACACTTTGTGGAGGCTTCTCATGCTAAAATTACATGATTTTAGGCTTAAAAGAAAATCTTAGACCCCACATGCTTGTGTGAATCATCATTTTAAAGCATAGACCTTCTAGTTTCTGTAGATATGAAGACTGTGAGTGCAGGCTAACTTACAGTACAGACATTAAAAAATGTCTAAACATTTTTTTTTTTTTTGCCTCGGAAAAAAATAAATAAAGGCTGTAACTTGGGCATACTTCATCCTAGACATTGATGACTCACTACACTCACTGCTGAACCTGTTGCCAACAACTGTGTAAAATTTCAAACCTCTAGGCCTAAGGGTTTGGTGCTTTTTGTAAAAAATATTTCAATTCGACACAAGTGTCCAAATATGTACCAGATGTTCCAAACTGTGATAAGATGTAATGTGTAATAAATAAATCTTCTTCTGAACTTTAGGCAGGTTTTCTTAAGATAAAAAACTAAAACAAGCCAAAAAATTTCTCTCCAAATGCCTCTGGTGCCCCCCACCATTGTTTGCACGTCAGAGCAAGTCAGAGGCTCTCCAAACACCGCTGCGCGCTGAGCTCCTCTCTCACTACCTCACCTCTGCCCCACGTGGGGCCCACTGCCGAAATGGTCTTTTCATAGGCTATTCAGATATGTCAATCATTTTCTGAAAGAACCAATGACTGAAGAGCTTTTGCCGTGGACCGCTTGCTCGGACATGTGTAATAGGCCGCTAACTGGACGCGCTCCTTTTGTTCCGCGAACTGTGCCTGCCACCCCGAACCTCGGATCCTTTTGTGGATACTCTCATTTTGTAGCTTAGAGTCAGAAGAAAACAAACATATCCCACAGCGCTAACAGGAGTGAACGCTTAGCTAGGCGTAAGGACGAAGAGCGAAAGACATGTTTTCATGCGTCATTCATCCATTCAGACAAACATGGTCTTTCTGGATTATTTCTCCACGTGGAATTATTTTATGAAAAAAAACAACTGGATATTCTTTTTCTGTGGATTGTTACGGACTAATTGAGCACAGCTATTCCTGGACTGGACCCGTTTTGGACCGACAGAACTGACTCAAAGGTAAGAAATGCGCATTGTTGTTTTGATTATTTTCGGGAATTATAAATTATGGCTCTTTGGGCTCGCTGTGTGGCATAAAATGAATGATATGGTTGTTTTACTGAGGAATTAAGCTTTCAAACGATGTATAGCATGTCAATAGTGGAAAAATAAGTATGGTGAATATCTGGCTTGACTTTTTAATCTTGTGTAATCGCTTGAGGCCGGGCGGGTGGTAAGTTAAACGGCAGATATGAGCTCTAAACACAGTAACACTTCAAAATACACACACCAGGATACACACATAAGGGATGCACACTATTATTCAGACTTTAAAGAAGTCACAGGGGGTCCTGCAGGCGCTGCTTCTCTCAGTTTGCAGTAGCGCCCCTCTGGTGGTGCAGGAAGGGATAGCATGGAAACACTATTACCATACTGTCTCGATTGGTCGTTTTCACATTCTACAATGAGAAGATTCAGACTCCCAGATGAGCCACATTTCCCTGTGGATTACATTGTACTTTGCCTTGAAATATCCAAAAGGTAAAGTTACAAATATTGAACCTGCTATTTTTGGATACTGACTAAACCCAAGATATTACAGTATTACAAGATAATTTTGCATCTTGACAATATTAATTTTAACTGCCACCATCTGTATTAATTAATATTAATATACAATATTATATATATATATATGTGTGTGTATATATATATATATATATATATATATATATATATATATATATATATATATATATATATATATATACACACACACACACACACACACATATATATATATATACACATATATATATACACACACTTAGGGGAGTAACGATATCCAAGTCTCACAAAACGATATGGTGGTACAATGATGGTACAACATTTATTGTCAGTAGGGATGGAATGATATCCAAATGTCTCTGTACCATATTTTCACCATATACATATCACCCTACCCTCACCCTACCCCCACCCTTGTAATATTTTGTGGAGACGCAAAACTGTGAATCTGCTCCTTTTTGCTCCTTTTTCCTCTAAAAATGCTTCACAAGACTTAATCCAAAGAATGAAGATTTCAAGGTGCTTAGAACAGTTATTTCTTCATGTAGTCTACACTGAAACGGAGCAAAGGATCATGGTCTATGTAGTTCCCTCTGTTTTTTTTAGCTTATTTCTGCATTATAACTATTCATTTAAGGTAAGAGACTTGTGATTCGATATATTGTGATGGTCCACAATATTATTGTGAGTCCTCCATATGATATTAAAATATTGCGGTTATTGTTACATCCCTACTATTACATGTTAATATCATACATAAATTATTTCTTGTTCTTTTTTTAACTACTAGCATGTCCTGCATGATACACATGTGTTTAAATTGTTGGAAGCCCAGTAGTGGACAATTATTACATGTCCTTTCACTGCTGTGTGAACAAAAGTCTCTTTGCTGGGGAGTGCTCTTCCACCACACAGCACTGTTCAACACATGAGAAGAATTACAGAAGCATTGTGCCATTTTTCTGGTCGAGGCTTCTGCACCATCTCATCTCCATGGAGAATTAATTGTTTGCCTGGAATATTTCAGAGTATGGCATTAAACATATAGATATGTGAAGAGGAGACCCGCTCACAACAAAAAAACATGTTTCTGCAATACAGGAAAGATCACTTCAGTATCTGATGTCATGTTTTTGTGCTGTAGTTGAAACACAAACAAGCTTCATGTAAGAAATAGATTTGTTGTTAAAGTGAAGTTGTCACAGTTCACTGCGGCAGTTGTTGCCTGACCAGGTATTGCTTATTGTGTCTCTCTGTCATTGCAGGAGGCAGCAGAGCCAGAGCTCTGTGTGTGTGTGTGTGTGTGTGCGTGTGTGTATGCGTGTGCGTGTGTGTGTCTGTATCATAGAGCATCTATATGAGTGGACTAAGTGAGTGTGACGTCACCCACAGCGTCCAGCGTCGCTCAAATGAAGCTCCTGATGGTCATGGTTACAGGAGCAAATTTGCAGCCAGGCTAAATATTTGGAAATCTGACCACGAGTATCATAGCAACCACAAGAGCCAATCATGATTGAGGTCATTAAATGTGCCCGCCCTACTCATGGCAGAGAAGTGATACTCTGCACCATTCTGCTCGGACCACTGTATTTTGGTGATTCGTGAACTTTAAATAGTAAGTTTAAGTCACCGATTTATGTCCCTGTTCTGTTTTGTACAACAACAACTAGCTGTCAATCAAACTTGTTGCTAACGCTAGGCGGCAGCAACCTCAGGGAATGAAGGCATCTGATTGGTCCGTTATTTATGTTCAGATGTTGATTTAGGAACAAAATAGAGAAATGAAAAATTCAGGATCATGTGCCACGGGTTCATATGAACATCTTAAGACCAAAATGATGAGGCCACAGCAGCAGTTACAGAGAGAGGAGCAATGAGAGTCAATGGGAAAAAGGGAGAGAAGGAGCCTGAAGAGCCTCCTGGAGCACTTCCTGTTTGGCACACAGCAGCTAATGGGTTAGCTTAATCCATTCATATATACGGTCTGTGGCGTAAATCTGTGTACAGGGGCAGGTGCAGGAGGGTGCCCATCTCATCGTGATCTGTACATTTTACTGCACAGTTTTTAAGCTCATAAACCATCACTGAACTCAACCCCAGGCACACGGCTCTAGAACCAGAGGTGGGTGGAGTAATGTAATAATATTAATCAAGTAGTAGTACTGTACAAAGTAGTGGTCCAAGAAATGACTCCAGTGTAAAAAAGTATTTGAGAAAACTACTACTAAAGTAAAATTAAGCAACATAACATGACCTTTACATTACAAAGGTTATAAATATTTAACATGTACAAAAAAGAAAAAAATGAAACATAAATTGACTTGTCATTTCAGCAATATTAAAAGAATAACCAAAAATGCAAAACATGGCATTAAGGTTACAAACGTAACATAATTTAGCAGGTACAAAATAAAAAAAATGGAAAATAAATTGACTAGTCTTCTCAGCAACATGAAATCATGAAAGGGTACTGTCCACAGCATAGGGTTTAGACGTCCTTAAAATTTTCTCAATGACAATATTATTTCATTGATTCAAGTTCTTCTATCCTATTGTGTTGCATGTGTTTTCAGAGTGAGTTTGAACACCTACACATCGCACCTACAGCTGCACAGTGCAGTACATGTAAGACCGAAGTGGTAGCACTTGCATCGTCCACGGCATTCTGACTTGCATCCACACTTGGTTAGTTGCTGGCAGCTCTGTGCAATAGGTGGAAGCTCAGTCCAGAAGATGTGCCACACATCACCTTTTTTGGTCCAGCCCCAGTCAGCAGGGCTTTGTTTTTCTGGTTGGGGTATTGTTGACTGACTCCATCTGCAGCCTGCCTGGTAGGCAGCACGTTTCATATGCTGAAGTAGAGCTGCACGAGTAGGAGGAATAGCATTGTATGGTCTCTGTTTCCATACAAACATGTTGAGCCTGGCATTATTAACTCCATCAGCTGTGCTAGATCTGTCATACATCATGACTACATACTTTTCCAAAACTTTGATATCGTCATCATCTACTTCTGGTGGGTACTGGCTGAGTTTGCTAAAAACAACTGATACCTCATCACAGACATCCCAGGTTTGCCATGCTGACTTTTTTCCTTTCCCTCGGAATGCTGAGACAACATCACAGCCAGTGAAGGCATGGAAAAAGAGGATTCCCCTGGTCTTTACCAATGCAAGAGACTCATACAGTTCATGTACTGGAATCCACCTTGTGTTCTATCCATGGCCAAATGCAATCCACAGCTGCTGCAGACCAGCCTCTTGGAGAGTTGGTAGAACACTGATTGCTATGACTAAAATATCTGTGTCAGTGGCTTTAACCATGAGGATTTTGCTTCCTCCTTCTGTTGCATGCTTGGCATGTACAAAAATCCAGGTGTCAGCTTCTTCATGGCTACAAGGTGTCAAGCCATTCAGGATGATGGTGTGGTTGCTGACAGCATCTTCTTCTTCTTCTTCTGGTGACATATATCCTACAGCTAAACAACTATATTAGTAACACTGAGGTGAGTATTTAGCAGACACTGAACCCCATGCTGAGTTACACAGCAGTGGTGTCACCAGTGTCCCCTGGTTGCGCCTTGACATCCACTCTCTTGATCCTTGGTGTGACACCTCCTTTATGTGATTGCACATCAGTGAAGATGAATGGAAATCATTATTACTTTGTGCACATGGTGAGGATTTCACTGTAATCTTTTTGTAAACCTCACCTAGTTTAGACCACGAGGCAACATGGTTTCAGGGGGTTTGGTGGTTACTGTGCACATGTAGCTTCTAGGAGCCATAGGTTAAAGTTGGGTTAGCAGTGAGGACCAGTGCTAGAGTCCATCCAGTGGATATGTCTGACTGCTAAAACAAAGGTATTACCTCTACCACAACATCTCTACTCCCATCTATTGATACACTTCTATTGGTACTACCTACTTTGATTTTTAGCTGACATGAACTTGTTATTTCATAATAATTGTTGAGAATTATGTATAAGAGGCTTCTAAGTATTTCCATAATTCTAAATTGAGCTTCTACATGGTATAAAATTAATAATTAGACATCAGGACCAATAATTTGAGACATATATCTACAATTTTATTGCAAAAAAGTGATTTCAGGTTACAGAAACGGCAGCCATCTTGAAAAAAGCCGCCATCTTGAATTTTCAAGTGGCTAATGGGTTTTTTGGAAAGAGTAATCCCTAAGGAGTATTTGTGCCAATTGTGGTGCTTGTTTCCGGATTTGAAAGATTTCTGTGAAATGAGCAGTTATCTGCTGAGCTACTTGGTATATGCCACATTTGATGGTCACTTGTGCAAGTGTCTTGCCATTGGCTTCAAGGGTGGTTTTCCTCAACCGCATCGAGTTTGCAATGAACGCCCTTAGAGTCCTGTTGATATTGTACAGCTCCAGGCACTCAGTGATCCGTGTGTGGCATTGAGTAATCAATTTCTTGTAATCAATCCAGGCAGTGCACAGGTTGGTCTGATGGGTTCTGTAGTCACGAGCGACTGTTCGGTCAACTAAGAGTTGGTGTTTGGCTCCCCTGGTGTTTTTGCCGATGCCCCCATTTATCTTAGCCACGATGATGCCTGATATGAGCTTCCATGTTGTGGAGAGACAGGTTATTGGCCGATAGTTGGATGGGACTGTACCCTTTGAGGGATCCTTCAGGATCAGGATCGTACGCCCTTGGGTTAACCATAGAACAGTTTTGTGTTTGTGTTCTGAGTTTTTTGAGCCTGTAGGTGCAGTTTTGCATCTGAACACTAGATGTAATACAGATATGCAAAACAACTTTACACATACAAAATATGTATGTGGGTACAAGATGTATTAGCACAAGCCCAGATTTTCTTTGCATAAGCACAGATTATTTTTACAGCTGCAAAACTTTATTTCACGTGCAAGACTGTTTTTACAAGTACAAAATATATATGGCAGGATATTTATCCATACTTGGGATGTTCCTTGGTCTTGGCCCTGGTCTTGGTCTTGGTCCTGGTCTTGATCCTGGTCTTGGTCCTAGTTTTGGTCCTGGTCTTGGTCTGATTTGGGTTCTTTTGTGTTGCAGAGTCAGACCTGATCATCAGAGTCGTGGTGATTCTTCTGTTGAAGCTTCTGTACATCCTCCCCATGTACTACTGCTACTGCAAGGTACTGACCTTTAGACCTGGTTTAGACCTGGCTGAGTCCTGGTTGAGACCTGATTTAGTCCTGGTTGAGTCCTGGTTGAGTCCTAGTTGAGTCCTGGTTTAGTGCTGGTTTGGTCCTGGTTTAGTCCTGGTTTAGACCCAGTTGAGTCCTGGTTTAGACCTGGTTTCTGACCTGTTGTGCTGTGTTCTGTTGTTTCAGATGAGGGCCAGAGGCGGCGCAAGAGAGTGGCCCTGGCTGAGAGTGAGATGAGTTTACATCTGAGTTGGTCCTGCTCCACACCATAAACTCTAATAATCACATGTTTCATATAGATCCACGCTCCACACCATAAACTCTAGTGATCATATGTTTCTTATAGATCCATGCTCCACACCATAAACTCTAATAATCACATGTTTCATATAGATCCACGGTCCACACCATAAACTCAAATAATCACATGTTTCAAATAGATCCACACTCCACACCACAAACTCTAATAATCACATGTTTCATGTAGATCTGCTCCACACCATAAACTCTAATAATCACATGTTTCTAGATCCAACTCCACACTCTTCTAGGAGCACGGTGGCGTTTTGCTGCCATCCACTGGGTGTCCGTGGTGCTGCAGTAGAGAGAAGCTCACACTTTCATTATTGACACAGCCAGAGCTGTGGAATGATTTCATGGGAGCTTCCAATTTGTTTGTAAAGCATCTCTGAGGGCCCGGGGTCAATCTGAGACTAGAGTGAAGGGGAAAGCACCTTCAGAAGCATTTTCATTTCCACAAGTGTAGTGACTCTTTTTGGCACTTTGAACACAGCACAGTGTGTTAGTAGTTATGGTAGTAGTATCTAAACATAGATAAGTTAATATAAAGGAGGTGAATTCTGCTTTTCATTCCTTTTCAATGCCGAACACTATGACTGACATCACACTCCCTTAGTCCACTTCTTTATACCGTCTGTAATATATGCTGGACTTGGACTTGAGGTCAAACACTTCAGACTTACTTGACAACTTGGTCCCACCTCTAGAAACAACTGAACTAAATCCGTAGTGAAGACAGGGCTATGGGCTCTAACTGATGACTGCTTATTATCTTCTGTTAAAAAAACCAGAAATGTGCACGATATATGATGATAATATTCAGGTTCCTTCTTCACACACAGCCCTGGACCCTGGGAAAGACCTGCAAAAATAATTTGTGTGCTTTATTAATCAAAACAAGCAAAATGATTAAGCATTGAGGACAGGATGAAGAAGACTCAAAGAATCACACATTCAGTTACACCAGGAAGTAAACATATATTTGATTATTTACATGTAAATTCAAATTGGTGCATGGATTGAACACGATCCAGTTCAATATTTATCTGTAAAAGGGCAGGATTGACAGTTTAATCCATCTTTATATAAATACACTGTTTAAATATATCAGCTGTTGTCACTTCCTGTATGCGTGGTCAGCCTGATGGACCTGGCAGGTCATTCAGACTGACCACCCCTCCCGTCACTCGGTGCTCTCTGAAGGAGGGTGTTCCAGCTGGCGTGTCCCAGGTGTGTGAAAGGAGGAACGCGCCATTGTCACGGTTGATGCTGTCAATGCCTTGTTTCCTGATTTCAATGGCCTCCCTGATCCAGCGCTTGAACTTGTTCTCCGATCCAGTGACCCGTGACCCATCCCAATTTCTTTTAAAGAAATAACTTTAGTTTGACCTAGTTGTGGATTGACCAACCAGTGACAATAATAATCCATAAAACTCCATAAATGCAAAATCATAATATTTATTTTATTGCAATCTGACCATAAAGAGCACACTTAACTGGAACTACAACAGGTGAAAGTCGAACACCTGAGCAGGACTGTGAACGCTCGTATTGATCACGGGCTCCTGAAAATCTATTGCTGTAATCCATTTTGTATTTTTTTTCTTTGGTTTTCAGACTTATATCTGAAATTCTTTGCCAGTGTTTGCTACTTCCTTGTATCACCATGGTAACTGCTGAACATTCTGCCACAGGCATGCATGTGGTACACTCCCAGTATGATGCCACCACAAAGTATCAATCAAGCACTGCTAGACCTACGTAGAAATTTGTGATTTATCAGCTTTTGATGTGAAATTTTTAGTCTTTTGTTGCTAAGATCTATTTAAAGGCTATGCATCTTTTTAGTTGGGGGTCCACTTTATTCTTTCTATGGACATGTCATTGCTCGTCTTTGAATGTTACTTGCATTTATTCAATTACAGGTGATTTTATAGCTCAAATATACCTAAAAAAAAAAAACAGGCATTCTGACTGGGCGGGGTTAGCTCTCCACAGATCTGACCTGTAATGCAACCTGGTTTGGTCTCCAGGATAATAGAAAGGTTTAATGCCACACTGTGAAACACTGAAAACATGAAAAAAGCACCAAAGTGACACAAATGTAGTTAATATGAATCACAGCTCACTTCTACCACACCTCAATTTCCCAGAAGCCTATTTGTGGCAGCCTATCCCGGCGACCCAGTTTGTCCCGAATAACTCAACCTCATCCTCCCAACCCTGATCTTTTCACTTCCAGATATAAGATGCCTACGAGGGGGGGTCACGTCCTGCTGGGCCATGTGAAGATTGAGACTGAACCCCCACCCTGAGTCTCAACCCAGCCAGCCGCACCTCTCCATATAATAAACACATTTCGCTTTGCACATGTGTTGTTGGCGTGGTCCTCCCTCGTGAATGCACCTTTAAATCCCAAATGCAGAATTGGTCAATGACAAACCAAGAGTTACAAATAGCACATGAATTTTGATTTTATTTTAAGAAACACCAAAAGCGGGGAAACTTTACAGTCATGTCGTCCTTAAACAATGGATTATTTTACATGTATTTTTCAGAAGGGAAGATTTCAACCATCAGAGCGCCACCTAGAGTCGACAAACAGTAATCAACCTTGCAACAGTGGCAGTTTCCCAAAGAATCCTAGAGCAATTACAGCAAGTATAGAATCAAACATGTTTCACTTCTGCTCTACTTCTGCTCTTTTATATTTACAGTCCCAAGATGGCCTCCTTCCACATGAAACGTCATTGAAGCTAAGACTTGGTTGAATAAGACCAGTTTCTAAGTAGTATCAACGACCCAGGTTTGAAAAGATCATATGCAACTCCAACATTTTAAGAAGGGGAAAGGGAAGGTGATACATATGAACCAAAAGCAGGTATTTTTACTCTAAATCAAGCACTAAAACAAAAAAGAAAAACATAAAATAAATAAAAACGCAGCAACTCTAAGTGAAATTTTAGTGCTCAATTTTAAAAACACAAGTTAAGATCTGATACTGAAAACGATGGAAATTTCAGATTGTTTTGGGTGAGCGTGCTTTTATATGAGGAAGCACCGGTCACAGCGACTTAAAGATGCACTGTGTAACTTTCTATCGCCACTACTTGCTTGTCTTCATGGAGACTGATTATACCTTACATTTAGATCTGACGTGTAACTTGGCCTGCTGGCGTAACCTGCTAGTCTCCATGGAGACGGAGCTTAGAACATTCCAGGTAAAGCAATGCAATATCCATGGAGACAGGTGGCAAAACGTCCTCCAGAAAAGTTACAAAGTGCATCTTTAACAGAACTTCAGATATGGCAAGAGTTGTGTATTCCAAAAGAAACTTGAAGTATTCAAATTACAAATGTAAAAAGATAAAAATCACAACACATTCAGTATCTACCAGTCAACGGAGGTGCTCAGATATCAAAACCACGGATTCAAAAACCCAAATTCTTACTGTGAGTGGGCTTGCCTTTACACAGATCTGACCTGTAACTTGACCCGGTGGTTTCACTTGCTTGTTTCCATGGGGACTGAAGATTGTTTGCGTTCATGCCGTGCTATGGAACGTGAATTACGATGTATACGAAGCAATAACATCTATGGAAAGCGGCAGGCGGTGGACCTTCATCAGAAAAGTTATGCAATGTGCCTTTAAACTTTGTGGTTGGGTTTAAAATGGATAGGCCCAATGATTAAAGATGTATTAACCACAAACCATGTCCCCTTATGATATCACACGGCAATTTCCATAGTATTACTGAACGATTCTCCATCTAATCCAACTTGATATCCATCTCTTACATTAGCACCATAAGTGCAAAATAAAGAAAAATATACACAAGAAAACACAAATGAGCACAAAATACAACAAGAATAAACGCAAATTGTGCACTGAAGCTGTGACCGCCGCTTGTGTTCCTCTTGAAACAGTGATTTTTTAAGCATGCTTGTATCAGAAAGTGAACACAGAAAGGCCTAAAAGTGTAAAATGAAAATATCGACGAGTTAAAACGACTTGAATTCACAATAATGATCTTGATTTGGGTAGCTTTCGCGTTAATTCACTTACTGCACCCGTATGAATTCACTTTAATCGATATTTATGACTTATCAAAGTTTTTTTTTTTTCAAATTTAGCAAAGTTACAGGTTAAAACGCAGCTGATTTCACAAAATTTCAGACCACAATTTAAACCAGTAGAGTAAAAATGGACTCTTATTACAACCAAAACCCTTTAAACTTGAAAATATCTTCAGGTAATCTCACTACCCAAGGATATTTATTTGGAATTCACGTAATCTTAACTCTTGTAGTCGAGAATCATTCTAGTTTGCGGTGTATCGACAAGCCTGAAAACATAGTACAGTATTACAACCCAGAATCAACTCTATAGGAAAAAGCTGAAGACATTATGGTTAGTTTGCATGTTTTCCCCACAAATATAATATCTATTTATATAATCATATGTATAAATAAAAATTCAGTGCTGTAAAAAACTTGTCTCTCCATAGGATCTGACCCAAATGCAGAAGCCCTATTAGTTTTGACTCTAAAACTAAAACTGCTGGAAGTATGTAAACTCATCTCCTGTGTTAAATGTCCTTCATCGTGAAACAAGAGTAGTTTAAAATCTCAAAAATCTCTCTTCTCTTTTGGTTTCTCGCTGCACACGGAAAGAAGTATCCTGTTATTTCGATTTTTTGGCAGCAGCAAAGCACCAAGTAGTTGTGTGTAGTAGTAGTAGTAGTAGTAGTAGTACTTCCTCCAGGTCTATGATAAGGAGCAGGGTCGTACGTTGACTCCGTGTGCCGCGTGGGTTTGGAGGTCGATGGACTGGGCCGGGGTTTGTCCAGGTGTAGCGTTAAGCATGGAGAGGTTCCTCACGCAGCCGCTGATCCCTGTGGAGAACTTACCGCCGGTGAGTTTGGACATGTCTGGAGCACCACCTGGTGACAGAAAACAGAACTGCTGGAATCAAAAAGCAAAGCATTTAACTCTTAATGTGAACAAAACTAAGGAGATGGTGTTTGGTCCTCGAGCTCTGCAGACTCATGATCCTGTTTCATTGTGGAGATACAAATAGAGCAGGTTCCATCGTTTAAATCTTTGCGTGTGTACATCAACAGTTTGTTTAAATGGAATGTACATGTTTTGGAAGGTCTAAGGCTGAATCTCATTACACAACTTTCCCCTACCCCTATTGTATTGTATTGTCTTAAGTTTAATGTTGTTCCTGTGCATAAAGGTCATTTTCTTTATAAAATGACTTGAGTGATGTTGATACATGGAAATAAAGTTGTGAATGAATTGCGAGCGTCCGTGCTACACAGTTGTTATTTGGATATTGTAACCCAAGTAATTGAAAGTGATATCACTTGTTTTAACCCTTAGAGAAGCTCAGGTTGTGTTCTTTCCAATGGTCTGTGTTTCATTCTGCTCTGATGCTTACATAAAAGCTGGCAGAGACTCCTGATGACATATGTGATTGTTGAAGGGGTGTCCCAATTCGTAGGGGTCAAATTTCCCCTTGTTGCTCAGTTTCAAGGGGCAAGAGGTAGGGGATGGTGTAGGGGCAGAAATTAGAAATGAGATTGGCTCGACAGTATGGTCGCCTGCCTCTTTAACTGTCCAGTGTAAAACTAAACTTGACAAAATAAGGCCATGAGGGTGATTGGCTTCCTTTTTTCAAAATGTCTGTGCACTCTCAGGCCAGACTCTTTGTGGGTGAACCCCTCTCACCTGTTGCACACACACTGACCTAAGTATATGCTGCCTTTAGTGTTGACCATCAGACTTTTGCCTTTGGACTGTCCATGAAGCCCTGGCTCTCCATCGATCTGGATGTACCCGTCCTTCCCAGTCCTGCAACAACAACATGGATTTCAGACATGTTTTTTAAAATATGTTCTGCAAGATGTCTGTGGATGGGTACGATAAATAGCAAAAGAAAAATGAAATTCTGTCAAATGCTGCTTCTTCAGTTCTGGTCAGATTGCTGGTGGACATTGCACCACTGGAACTTAAAGGGGAACTCCGGCACATTTCACATGCTCGATATGTAGAGAGAGATATTTTAATCGTTGCAGTCAATCTACACATTTATTAATCCCAAAGGGCAATTCAGTTAGCAGATCTCTAGTTATGCGTAAACCATAAAGGAAATCATGTACATACAACACACACCATAGGTTCAAACCTCAGTGCATCAGGGGACACAAAAAAAGGAAATTTACTTTCCATTTAAAATAATATTTGGTTTGTTTTCATTACCTTACTGCTGTGACTTTGTGCCACTGTCCGTCATTGATGGGCCTCCTAGACCTGAGCTGTGCCTCCCCACTGCCCAGCTGGTAGCTACAACAGAGATACATGTGTCAGCAGCAGTAGTAGTGATAGTAGTAACAGCAGTATCAGTTGTAGTAGTAGTTGTAGTGGTGTACATGAGAGATATGTCACTCTACCTGAAGAGAAGATGTCCGTTGTGTAGTCCCAGGCTGATGTAGTCTTTGCCTTTGCCGTGTTCTCCATGTTCCTGTCAATCAGATGAGTCAGTCTCAAGCAAACAGCGTCACATATCACTGGTTATTTTGGAATACTTGAATTTGTATCCACAAGTTTTATTTCATTTGCCACACATTCTGCCAACACCTGCACTTACTCAATACTTCCTCACATTCTGCTAATGCACTTACAAAGCTCAATACTTTGAACCAATTCCTTTATGCTCACTTAAATCCCTTAAGTTAAAATAAAATACTATTAACAGTTAATTAAAGACGAAAGTTTTGTCTATGATTTACTCTTGGACATGATAAGGACATTTGTACAAATTTTTATGCACTTAAAATGACTTAAACTTAATTAATTGTATGTACTTATCTCTAACAGCTCTGACTGCATAAATATTGGTTTTGGTAGTTAAACTGTCAAAGCACAAATATATTTACAAAGAAGCTTAAAGACATTATTTTGATTCAATATGGTTGTGAAGAAATATGTATATTATGAATATGTAATAGTAATAATATGTTATTGATAAAGTTAATATATAAAGTAATCAACAAAATCGATAAAGAAAATTCAAATGGATACATGTATAAAATTAAATAAAAGGATAAATAACTGTCAAATTAAAATAATATGTATATGTAAATATTCACATATAACTATTTAAGTACTGAAGCTGAACCGGAACAATCGGGGACAGGTACAAATAAGCGTTTGCTTTATCCTGCTCCTTTTCAAGTTGTAGCTTTATTTTCTATTACCTATTTTTGGGTTACTGTACTTTATTTGCGCACCCCTATGAACTAACATCAAGGACCATGTTGTCCACCCTCCTGTGGGCTCACCACCTGCAGAGGGGTTCATAGGGGGGGTCAGGTGCTATGAGGATTGGGCAGCAAGCTGCCCCCGCGACCCAGCCGGATTAAGCGGGAGAAGATGGATGGATGGATGGATGTACTTTATTTGGTTTGCTATATATATACCTTATATATACTGCTCCAAAAAATTAAAGGAACACTTTGAAAACGCATAAGATCTCAATATGAAAAATATATATACAACAAATAATATATATACTTGCAAATAATGGGCAATTTTCAGCCTACAGAGGTCTTAATTTTTTTCACAGTGAGCTCTGATGTGTTTTCAACGTGTTACTTAAATTTTTTGAGCAGTGTATATATTTTTTTTCCTTTTTTTGGATGTTATGAAGTGATTTTGTGATTCATATTTTGATTTGCTACATGTCTGAAATAAACTGACTGAGTGATAGTGTAGAGATAAAAAAAAGTCTTTGTGTGTGTGTGTGTATTTTTTTCTTTTGTATTGTTGCATTTTAAAGTGTTGTTTTAATATGAAAATCTATAAATAAAATTATAAAAATACAAATAAATCAACTCACTGGTTGCTCAAATGAGTGAATAAACATACTGAGGGTGAACACAAGACAAACCTTCACGCTCAGAGCAGTGTTAACATACAAACATGTGAGAATGGATGTGGTTTAAAACACATGAATGCAGAATTTCAATCCAAAATCATGTCAGAAAACAATAGAGTGAATACCTTTTTATTAGCATGCACTTTCCTCAGGGCGCGAGAGCCTGAGGTCTCCTGAGGACATGGAGGTGGTTTAGAGCAACATGCGTTTCGTTAGTGATGTAAAAAAAAAAAAAAAAAAAAAAAGGCAAAACTCACATGCGTAAAACAGAATTAGTGGATGAACAAAATGCAATAATTAATATGTGGACAATAAAGGGCCTTTATTACGCTCTCTGGGTCTGATCTCTGTTAGAATGCTTCAAAAACATACCTGGAGTTTTGTTTCGTGTCATTCACACAAGCGTTTAAGCATAAACCCTGCATATTTAGGAGTTTTTCTATCAAATGGAAAGCACGTTGTTCCACCTTGTGATGTCATGTGGTAATACAGGAAGTGCTCCACTGTGTTTTTAAAATCCACACACCTTCAGCAGAATCATATGGATAATTTCAGTCCTGGGATTTCCAATCTCTACTGAACAAAAGGTAAAAGGTACATGGTGTAGGAGTGCCCTGAGGCAGCTCAGTCCTGGGAAAACGTCACAAAGTCAATGTCTAAATGAATAGGAATAACCATACCTTGCATACCATGCCAAAAAAATGGTAATATATCATTGGAAGTGAGTCCAACCTCTGACTGTGAGAGAATGGCTCTTATCTTATAGAGAAATCATTCAGCTGGAGCTTTCTGCTGCTCAAATGCACGGAGCAAAAGCAAAAAACATTTCTTGCTGGTCCAGTCTACTGATTAAATTGAGATCTGAATGTACTGTATAGTTGTTACTTGGAGACCTTTATCATAGCACATGTTCACAGAATGTACACAATATGTGGACTCTTTGTTAATTCTTTATGTGTGGTACATAACAAGTATGTATAATGCGATTTCTGCTCATGTCTTATGGAAGAAATTTGCAATTGTTTTGTGTAGAGGGAACTTGAACCTGGACTTTTTTTCTCTATTTTTAATTTTTATTAAAAATTTGTATGTGTGTATATATGTATATGTGCATATATGTGCAGATGTATGTGTATATTCTATTCTATATACAATATAATGTATATTGTATAAGCGTGTATGTATTCTGCATATGTACTGTATTTGTGTGTGTACATTTGTTTTGTATTTGCCCATGAGGGAGTTTGGAGGGTGGGAGGTGTGGGTTTAAAAAGATTACTGCAGCCTGTATAATTACAAATAACACTTAAATAAAAAAATTGATCTGCAAAAAAAAAAAAAAAAAAAAGGTAAAAGGTAACTGTGAACTTGAAAACTGCTTTATACAGATGCCTTCAGTTTCCAGCAAACTATGTCCATATGTTCTGGTCATGTCCATCTCTGTTAATCTTCTGAACTGATGTGTTTAATATTATGTCACTTTCTGCAATTACTGCTCTGTTTGGTGTTACACTTGAACCCTCTATCCCAACGTATCAAAAAAAAAATTCATTGCATTTTTTACACTTATTGTTCGACGCCTTATTCTTCTTAAGTGGAAGTCTCCTGCTCCACCCACTGCCCACGCCTGGATTAGAGACATTCTATATTTTGTTAACATAGAGAAAGTAAATTGTACTCTTGGGGGCTCATTGATAAATTTCAAGAAAACATGGGATCCATTCTTTCAGTTTGTTGAATCTGTTCATTTTCCCTCTGTTCCAGTATGATGTATTGTTTTTTGTTTTTTTCTCACTCTCGTTATTGATTGATCTCTATCTCATTCTTTTAAAATCTGGTACGTGTTTATTGTGACTAGGTGACCTGGTAGTTGTGTGTGTTTGTGTGTGTTTCATTCAACTGTTTATCCTTATTTAGTATTTTATCCTGAAAATACGGATATATTTGGAAATGTTATTAAATAAAGTTCTGAAAAAAAAGAAAGAAAACTACTTCATGACATCACAAGGTGAAGCTGAGTATTTCGAGCTTTGGAGATGTGGACAGAGTAAAAGTGTTGCTCAAACATATGAAACAAAACACAACTCCAGGTCTGTTTCTGATGACATAACAACATTAGATCTTGGCCTAATGCTCCCAAGAGTCACTGTTGTGTAATAAAAGACCTTTAAAGTTCTGGTTACATGGAGTGGATGGATCCAGCATATATGAATGAAAAGATTGGAGTTGTAAGAAAGTAAAACTCAAAACAGGGACTTACCACGCCTTGCCATAGGATGAGACCTTCAGATGAACTGGTGTTGATTTCAAGTTCAATCGTCTCTGGAGAGTCTGGTGCACTGAAATACAAAACATGTCAAAGGAAAGGCTCATTATGGAACTTTTCAGGAAGACGTTATTGCTTTGCCATGGATACAAACAACAAAACCAACCTAATGTACAGGACAGATCTATGGAGAGGTAACCCCAACTTGCAGTAAGAATAAGAATGCAGGTTTTTAACCCCTGAAGACCTAAGGGCAATTTTAGTACATTTCTCCTCGCCTGGATTTTTTTAAAATTTTGCTTTTAAACTGCCCCTTTTACCCTATAATGAAGTGTTGTACATCCTTATGTTTAGTACATTTCTCAATCTGCTGCTGTAGTTGTGTCATGTGGCTGTAATAAAAGCTACAGGACCAGAAATAGAGATGAAGAAAAAAGAAACTGAAAATAAAATTCACACTCTTTTATACAAAACACACAGCAAACATGTATAAACAACTTTTTGGACAAAAATGCTTAATTTAGGGCCTTAGCTACAAAAATGCAAAATATCAAGTCTGTAAGTAAATTAAAATTATCCTTATTGTCCAAAAAACAAAAAAAGTACAATCACCCAATTACTTTTCTGGTGCCAGTCATGAAAACAGCTCCTGCAAAGTCCAGGGCCAGGGCATAGAACAGAGCCACATCACTTGTAATGCATTTCCCTGGTGTTTATTACATTTGGATTTGTTCATTTTGAGTGAAATAAACCATAATTCAAATAAAAATAGAAAGGGATGCACAATTACACACACCAAGATGCGTAATTTGCCATGTATGTGAGAATTACATCCACTAAGAGCATCTTTTTCTATTGCTAAAAGCAAACACAGTCGAGAGGAGTCGACCATCTTGACTCACTTCACTCTTTGGCAAAGTCTTGGCCAATCAAAATGGACGGAGCGCATGAGTTTGGCAGAAAACAAAGTTCCTATTGGACACTTGTTTTGCGTACGTCATCACACAGCGTGAGTGTGACGTAGGATAATGAACCAGAAATGTACGGAAACCTCTATTTCTCCGCTTTCAGAGGAAATTAAGTATCTATCCTTTACGGTTAGAAAGTTATGTGTGGTTATATAAAACATATTTCTCAGTATCGTATATGATACCGTAAGTCTTTGAGGGTTAATGTGTTTTGAAGCAATATAAATGCAAAAAAGATTAATGCCAATCCGTGGAACAGTTCAGGCAAAGCAATAACATCTCCATGGAAACAAGCACGTGGCAGACCTTTCACCAGGAAAAGTTACGCAAGGCACCTTTAAAGAAATTCAAATATGATGTGACAAAGACAAGTTACCTTCTGGGGAAAACGGCTTTTGGAAGAGTGATGTATCCATTGTTGTCGAAGTGAGCTGCGTACTGATAGGGAGAATCTAGAAAATTACAAATGTCAGAATTAACTGACTGTATCATTTTTTTTATTCTTGTTGCTGTATCGCCATCTAGAGGCAAAAGTGTAGAAGGGATAAGAGCGATCAGGGTTCGCAAACTTGTGACTCACTTCTTTCTGCTGTTCGACGTTTAATCCAAATTGTACAAATACTTTTTGGGTAATATTGTTTCATATAAAGAAATCATATCCTTGTGTATTGTTTGCTGAAGCTGAAGGTTGAAGCTCTCCATGTCAACAACAGATGTGGTGAATTTCAGTTTGAGACCCCTGTTCAGAGCAGTTTATTGGGAGTACAATCATTATCTGTAACTTTCACAGTTTTATATTTATCCTCTTCACAATGCAGGATCAAAATGCACCATCCAAACAAATGACCACAAATATCACATTACAAAATGATTCAAATCAGGCCCCATAATGCATCGCAACAGGCAAATCTATAAAAACAAATCCATTATATGAGCTTACTTTGTTGTAACCACATTCTGAATTATAGGGCGCCATCTAGTGGTAAAACTGTTCTTGTATAGCCCAAAATCACACTGCGTCATCTCACAGGTTCCAGAGTATTCTACGTGTTTCATCTTTACAACTGTGGGCTTATAGTTACTGTTTGCAGCATCTTAACAATCCACTCTTCACATAAACATTAAAATAAAACCCACAAAAATGTCGTAAAAATCAGGCACCATTTCAGCAAACCTCACAAATTCAACTTTATAAAACAACCAGAAAACTCACCAGGTCTGTGCCTCCATGCACACACAATAATAACACACTTTATCTTCAGATGTTTCCCACTTTAAATGTTGGTGTTAGTATCAGCATATTTTATCAGCATCGGATTACTCTGACTTTTGACTCCGTTTCACAGGAAAAACAAAGATATGTTTGGTAGAAGTTTGCAAGGCTGCACAATATCTTCAAAAAAACAATACAAAAAATACTATTCAAAAATACAAACATAACTACTGCAAATTTGAAATACATTATTTCAACAAAGATCCAGTATATAGTTATAATTTTATTGAATGTAACTTAACACGACTTCTTTTAACTAGTTTTAAATCCTAATGGTTTGATTAGGATTTAAAAACATAAGACAATCTTAACCAAAACCATGTTCAAATATTTATTTATTCAAGATTTGGTCAGAAATATAATATGCAGGCATTATCAAATAACACTGAATCATTGCAGTTAGCTTCTTATGATAATGATTATTAACATTATATAATATTGTGCGGCCCTGGCAGTTTGTTTATTTGGAAAAGAAATTGTCAATAAGATTTTATTTCTGTGAGTATAGAAAGGGTCTTAAATAAGCTGTTCTGGGTTTGGAAACAAGAGGAACTCTGCATTTATGTTACTTGTGTCCATATGTCCCATATTCAGGTGGTATAATGAACTCTCTGTACAGAAACACAGACTTCCTCTTTCCTCAAACCTCCTCCTGCTCAGTGAAGGATGATTGTTTGCAGTTTATTTGGAGCTTCAGTGTTAGGCCAAAGACATGAGGCCCTCCTGCTCATGAGGAGGGCCTCATGCTGTTAGTCACGGTGCAGACTGAGTATACCACTGATACTGTACCATTGGAGCCGCTACCTTCCACACTCCAGAGGGCCTCGAGAGAGCCTGTGTGCAGTATAGAGCATGAGGGGGGTACACACTTTAATAAGACATTCTAATCTTTCCCAGAGTGCACTGCAGCACTGCAGCTCAGCTGTCTGGCAGAGAGGAATGTGAACCGTATGAACTCAATTCAGCCTCTGGTCCAACTGCTGTGATAAACCGCTGTATGTTTGCAGTGGATAAGCTGCTCACAGAATCAAACAGACATGTCACACTGACACACAGATATGAGATCGTTTCTAGAGAAGACGACACAGATAAAGTAAAGGACTTACTCTGATCACAGGTGGGACCCGAGTGTCCTGGGGCACACACACACTGCCCCTCCACACAGCTGCCTCCGTTCAGACACTGAGCATTGCTCTGACACACGTCCTTCACCACCTCACAGCGCTCACCTGACAGGACAAAGGGCTTTAAACGTCACATCCAGTACATAACAGCGCTACACAAACTCAGCAGGTTAAATCAGGCCTGTTACACTGGCTTAAATAACATGGTCAGGGGCTTTTACTCCTTTGTCTTTGTGAAAGGGGAAATATATCACAGGTGATCATCACCTTGACTTGAGTACATGAATACATGAGTCAAAACGTTTTGGTCTGCCCAGGATCTGTCTTTTCTTATGTTTAAATTCTATCTGCCCTGATTTGGATCCTACAAAGAAAACCTGGTTTTACCACATGTGTGATCCACTGACATCTCAGCAAAAATAATAATAATGATGATGATGATGATGATAATACTACTACTACTACTACTACTACTACTACTACTACTACTACTACTAATAATAATAATAATAATAATAATGCATTTTATTTATTAGGTGGCTTTCTGGACATCCAAGGTCGCCTTACAACAGTATAAACAAATTAAATATGATTAAAACAAACAGTTAAAAACCTACAGTTAAAGTGGGACAGTATTTAATTGATTGATTGTATTTAATATTGTATTTAGTGTTCTATTTTATTAGTATTTAGTATTTAGTAATGTATTAGACAGTATTTGAATTGATTGATTGCATTTAATTGACTTACAATTAGTGATCAGCTATTCTCCCTGGAGACCTATGTAGCATGTTTTGGGTTCTAAATATCTTCTAAATCCTTACAACCATGCTTAAAATGTGCACTGTGAATCAATTTGACATCTTATTTCTCATTCAACAATACTCAGTATAATGTAATGGTGGTTCATTCCCATAGCACTTACCCTCAAAGCCATCTTTGCAGAGGCACTGGTACTCGTACTCTGCGTTGGACATGCAGTCTCCTCCGTTCAGACATGGGCGCCGGTCACAGGGGCTGTTGTCCACACATTTACTGATGGAATTGCTCTCAGTGAAGCTGTATGACAAGTCTATGGTCTTATTGTTGATGAGCACCTACAAAGACATTCCAGAGCAAAGTTACACCACTGTATGAATGAACAACACACACCTCGAGAAAACAACTAGACTTCAGATATTTTGAACAGTTTGAACGAATTTCAGTTTATTTTACCAAATCTTTCTCTAAGAAACTGGCTAAAATTCTTCAGCTTGTGCAAGATATTTGTAACTGGTATATGATCCTGATAGATAGATAGATAGATGGTTAGTTTCAAAACTTCCTCCCATTACTTTTGAGTATCATGTGCTCCATAGTGTGCTAATTTATCCCACTTTATCTTTCATAATTTACTGTTTACATTTATGTTTTTATCTGACACTCAAATA
The DNA here is from genome assembly GCA_034769755.1 of Odontamblyopus lacepedii. Lineage (NCBI taxonomy): Eukaryota > Metazoa > Chordata > Actinopteri > Gobiiformes > Gobiidae > Odontamblyopus > Odontamblyopus lacepedii. The sequence goes on along the minus strand of CM068345.1, from coordinate 40,234,387 downwards.
AAAAATATGTGTATAGAAGCCCTCATTCGTCCAGGTAGCACCCATGGCAACATAGAGTTAAATTTGTCAACTGGACCAAAGTATAAAATAAACCAAATAAAAAATACTTTTAACTGAATATTGCCACTCGCCTCTCCGATGCAGCCCTCAAACATGTGGCTGATGTTGGCGGGTTTGGGCAGGATCTCCAGGTTGGGGACTCCTCCGAGGAACATGGGCGTGTGGATGTTCAGACCCTGGGCTTTACCCGGAGATGAGAGCCTCTCCACTGGCCCCTGGTCCACCTGGAGGTACCCTGCCTTCCTCACACGCTCTGCCACCACCCTGTGCCACTGACCCAGGGAGACAAGCTCAGAGCTCAGCAGGACCGCCTGACCTGGAGAGGGAAGAACAATAAGATACAAGAGTGGATGCGCAATAAAAATAGATTTAATTTGTTAAAATCAGACTTAGACTGTGTTCATACATCAGGCATACAAAACTCATCAACATTGGGACTAAACTGGCACCACTGGGACTAAGTCAGATCAGCACAGTTTGGTCAGATGTCCAATAAAGGTTAACAAAATTACGCATTTTATACCAATTCAAGGGTGTAGTCAAATTTGTGCTGTAATCAAAGTAATAAGCAATTAAAAACATATCAGGGCTCTCTTTTAAATAGTCAAATAGTCCTCAGTATGTTGTCCATAACAGGAAAAACCATATGTGACTGAACTCCTTTGCAATAAACTAATATTCAAATCCCTCTCACCTGTGCCCAGCTCATATCTGAACTCCACGTGTCCGTTGACCATGGAGATGGACACAAAGTCCTCCACTTTCATCTTCTTTCCTCCAGAGAAGAACATGAGGCCGTGAGTGCCCTGAGGTTTGAACTCTAGCTCCACCCGCAGGTCATCATGTATATTTGTGAGAGGAGGATACGAGATGAACGAAGACTTCCCATCAAACAGAGGCGTGGTCACCAGCTCTCCTGAGAAAGCACAAAGGGAAGAATGAACATGGTATGAATTAATGTCCTTGCTTAGAAAGTATTTCCCTCTGCATTTGAGCCATGCTTTAAAGTCACAACTTGCCTGTAGGAGTTTGGTCTCTTAAGGTTAGGATCTGTACTCACCGCCCATGCATTTGTCTCCAAACTTGCCCAAATGACAGCGGCAGTCATAACCCAGGCCATTTGGCCGGTTGATACAGGTGGCATCTGGACCACAGGCCTCTGATGATGAAGACAAAACAAATGTAAATTACCCTATTTTTCAGACTATAAATCACACTTTTCATGGTTTGGGTGCAACTTATACTCAGGTGGGACTTATATATCACATTTTTCACACTGACAGCCCACAGACCAAAGATGTCACTCCTCTCTCTGTACCTGCTGCTGTGGCCTTATCATTTGGGTCTTAAATATTTGTATGAACCCGCTCTACATGGTCCTGAGTTGTTTTGTTTTTTTTGGTATTTTGTCCGTCCAAAAAATCCTCTTCATAACATAGAGCCTGGCTTCAGATTCGCTCCTGTAACCGTGAGCATCAGGAGCTTCATTTGAGTGGAGCTGGACATTTTATTATTATAACTTGCCTTTCAAGATGACATGTTGGTTCTTGGTCTCTGATTTTATAAAATAAATTTCCCTCAAAAAGTCTGGTGCGACTTATACATGTTTTTTTTCTTCTTCATTACATGATTTATACTCCAGAGCAATTTATAATCCAAAAATATGGTAATAGGTTCAAGAGCATTGGGACAAATAAAAGTTAAATGATCCCAATTCTCTATCTTGTCAAGAGGACAGTGCTGAATGTTCACTGTGAAAGGGGCGGTCATCTGGGATTCATAGAACCATAGTTACATCCATAAGCTTTGTTCCCCTTGTACCTGTGTGGCAGTGCAGGGAGGAGTGGTGCTGACAGTTGCTGCCGGTGAAGCCTCGGGCACAGCTGCACTTGTAAAGACTGGCTTCTGAGTCCTCACATCTGCCTCCATTCTGTGAACAGGGTTAAACTTTAGTGTTGGACAAGAGAACTGTGCCACAGGAGCTCAGTTACACAATGAAACCTCTGTCCTAATGCTTTATTACACTTACATTAGGACAGTTATAGAGCCATAAGTTTAAAGCAGTTATAGGGTCAGTACTTTAACACAAGCCTATGTTTACTGTATGTACAACCCAGCAGGACTGACCTGACATGGGTGGTCTTTGCAGGTGGGGCAGTTGGAGACCCCAGTGGAGCTGCGGTCCAAATCTTTAAAGATGACCTCCTCTCCCTGGATGATCAGCTGACGGATACAGCCTGAAAAATACCCACAAAATACGACGGTTATTTGCTTAAATAATGGACGTAATGTTGGTGTGAAAATAGGACACTTACCAACAAAGCCAGTCTTAATACCGGCGGTCTTTGAGAGCAGGGTGTAGTTGGAGTAACCACCCAAATACAGCTCTTCATTCAGATCCAGGCCCTGGAACTTACCCTAAAGAGGAAGGGAACTGCACTGTAATTAAACTGGATTAATTAAGTTTTCAGATTGTACAAAGTGCTTATGTAGCTCTCCCAGATGGGGGCCGGTCGGTAGCTTGTATTCTTGTATTAAAGGCATCAAACCTGATTTTAACTGTCGTAAAAAACAGAACTAGCTCATTTTAAACAGTGCAACAGTGGTCCAAAGTTGTTCCTCACTTACCTTATGCCTAAAGGCCACTACACATTAGAGGATTTTTGGGTCTTAAACTATTTTTAAACATGCAACAAAATGCACACACCACAGACACGAGGAGAAATTTATGAGACTTATGTGATCGCCGATCGCAAAGACTGCAGCGGGATCTGTCTGCGTAAAACAGGCTGCAAAGCTGTGAGCGCGATCACGCCAGCTGTTTCCTGTCTACAGTAAAACCACTCGCTCTGAAACTGTAAAGTGTTCAAAGATCAGAGGTCTGCACTTCTAGTTTAGATACAAGTCAAACTGTGTTATTATTATTTGTGAAATGTGGAGCAATACTTCAGATACAGGATTTTTAAAGCAGAAAAGAGGAGATAAAGTCCACAGGAAGTAGAGTCATTGTTGATACTTTTTAGTCACTTTACTTTCAAAGAACAATGGATTAATGGCACGGTTTTGTGGACTGGAGGTCATTATTTGCGGAGGACAATTTCTAAGTGGATCAGATGCTGCACTTTAAATTTACAACTTTATGGGAGGTGAGTAATAAAGTCTCATTATTTTCACTATATCCTGAGTTTGTATGTTGTCGAGTCTTGCCTCTCCGAACTCAGGGAGAAAAAATCGCAGCCAAAATCGGTCAAATTCTCCTGTAGTGTGTGTGGTTATCTATTATTAACATTTATTACAGATCTATGGCCCTAACACTGCTGTACTGAGGGCAACGACGTCCTCACACGACGCTGTTTACATGTGGCAGTAGCACGTGGGTCTAAATGTGGCAGCAGAGCAATGCTTTAGTGGAGAAAATAAGTCCAGCGGCAGAAATATCTATTAAATAGTGAGACAGATATGGGTCCTGCTGCGATGCGATGCACTCCTCTGTGAGTTTATGGAGAAAACAACAGCTTGGAGCAGTGAGGACAGCTTTAAAACTTCTGTCTCTGTCACAGTCCTTATCGAAGGTCATAGACATAATCAAAGTAAGTGTGTATTCGCTTTATGTTTTGGAGCTGACTTTATTTTGTGTTTTCCTCATATGAATAACATCAGCGCACCTGACAGGACTTCTCTGCTTCATACAAATTGTTTTCCTTCCTGTTTACAGTTGATCCTGTAAATTTCTAACATTACAGCAGTGGCCACAGCTTATGAAAAAAACTAGTTTGCATTAAAAAAATAAACTTGTATTTTTTCCAGCATAGTTTCAGTCATATGTAATGATTTAGTGGTGACGGACCTGTGAGGTGCCGTTGATGGCCTCTCCTCCATCCACACTGATGTAACCCTGAGTCAGGTTACGAGCAAACTCCACTGTATGAAACTCGCCCAGTTTTATGGGGTTGGGGTCACGGATAGTGGCCATGCCAGAACCGACATCAAACCTGAAATCACAAAATGCAAGATTTAAAGACATGACATGTCTGTATCTTTTGTATAGTTTTGGAGGTCTTTGCATTAGTGTTTCTCATTTGAAAATAATGTTTGAGTAAAGGAAAAGTGACGCAAAATGAATCCTTAAATTCGTGTCTGTGCCCTCTGCTGGCAACAATGGGAAATAGCTACACAAATAAATAAAAAGAAAGTCAAATCTATCCAGAGACATGCTAATTTAGGTACATGTGTGGACATGAAGACAGTCAAAAATTATCAGTGGAAGATAATGACAGTTCAAAGTAAACGGCATATGATTTTACAATTGTATCATTATTAGCTATTTTGTATAAACACTTCTATAGTTCATTATTGTACTGAGGTCATTTTAAGATACAGCTCTGGAAAATTTCTCTGATTTTACAACTTATATGTTTGTGTTTTGAGTAAAATGAACATTTTTGTTTCAAAAAATATTGTCATTTAGAGCATTTATTTGCAGAAAATGACAAATGGTCAAAATAACAAAAAAGATTAAATGTTTTCAGACCTCAAATAATGTGAAGAAAACAAGATCACATTCATTTTAAAACAACACAATACTAATGTTTGAACTTAGGAAGAGTTCAGAAATCAATATTTGGTGGAATAACCCCGATTTTTTGTGGTTTTCCTCCTTAAATCAGGTTTGGTTCAGGTGATCTCAATGCCTCATGAAGCAGAATGAGGTGTATTTGTGTTGGAATTCAACAGACGACGACACAAACACACTTCATTCTGCTTCATGAGGCACTGATGAGATCACCTGAACCAAATCTGATTTAAGGAGGAAAAGGAGAAAAAACACTGCTGTGTTCATCATTATTATTATTCCACAAAATATTGATTTGTGAACTCTTCCTAAATTCAAACATTAATATTGTGTTGTTTTAAAATGAATATGATCTTGTTTTCTTCGCATTATTTGAGGTCTAAAAACATTAAATCTTTTTTGTTATTTTAACCATTTGTCATTTTCTGCAAATAAATGCTCTAAGTGAGAATATTTTGATTTGGAATTTGGGAGAAATGTTGTCAGTAGTTTACAGAATGAAACAAAAATGTACCACAGACCTATAAGGAGTAAAATCAGAGAAATTAATCATTTTGCAGCAGTCTTATTTTTTCCAGAGCTGTATTTGAATAAGTAAATTATCTGGACTTTATTTTTGCTTCAAGTGTATGTTTTATCCAAGCAGAAACAACAAACACGAGAGGAAAAGGCTGTTTTCCTCAACATATCATGAAAATATCATACAGAGAGATTTGGATATTGTTCCATCCCTAATGACAATAAATGTTGTACCAAATGACTGGTCAAAGCATTTTAGAATGTCAGTCTTGTTATTATGTAGAATATCATAATATCGTGAGCTTTTCCCACGTGAAGATATCGTATCGTGAGACTTGGATACCGTTACACCCCTAATCGTTATCATAATAAGAAAAGTGATGAAAAAATTTGATTTGCATTAAGTTTTATTTCTGACTTTGTGATCTTAAAAACTGACCTGAATTCCAGTCGACCTCCCACGAGACCAAGCGACACAAAGTCTGCTCCCGTGGTCCTCTTCTGTCCATTGAACATAATCATACCTGTGCCAAACAAACAGGAATTAACACAAACGTCATCTATCTGTTGTTCGACCTATCACTCACTAAACTCGTCAATGAAAATTAATCTAGTTAGGAAGGGGCTTTGAATATTTTAATACAAAAACTCTTATGGTAAAGGTAAAGGTAAAGGTAATGGTAATGGTAATGGTAATGGTAAAGCAGCGTGCTATGGTGAGGCAGGTTTAAAGCCAACCAAAGCTGAGTTTACAACAGAAACATATGACAGCCTTCTCTATGCTCTGTCCACATGCCGGGGACATGTAAGGCTAGGCAACATGCATCATTAAACTCTCACATATTCACTGTCAATCAAATAAACAAGCCTGAATAAAGGTGCAAACACAAAGCTGATTTTTAAAATGTTTATCATCAGATCAGATCAGATACTGCCCGTGTTGTACTGCAAAAATCAGAATACCCATGTTAGTTTAAATGACTTGAATTCAGAATTTGACCTTGATCTGAGCTGTTTTGAGTAAGATTGAAGAACTTATTACTGGTCAGCCAATTTATTTTATTTGTTATAAGATATTAATGACAGATTTTAATATATTCATCTTATTTAAAGCACAATTAACTTAAGGTGTACTATGAAAAGTTGCCACCTACTTGTGTCCATGGCGATATTATTACACTGCCTCAGATGTTCCTGAAAGCCGCTACACACTACAGGATTTTTTTGTAGATTTTTAAACATGCGACAAAATGCGCACACTACAGACATGAGGAAAAACTTATGACACTTAAAATCTCTGATCTCACAGACTTCAGCGGGATCTGTCTGTGGACCACAGGATATAAAGCTGTGAGCACGATGGCGTCAGCTGTTTCCTGTCTACTGTAAAACCACTCGCTCTGAGACTCTGAAGTGTTCAAAGATCAGACTCTGCACTTCTAGTTTAGACACAAGTCAAAACTGTGTTATTATTATTTGTGAAATGTGGAGCAATACTTCAGATACAGGATTTTTAAAGCAGAAAAGAGGAAACAAAGTCCACAGGAAGTAGAGTCACTGTCGTTAATCTGCAGCTTCACCTGGATCCATGCGCTGTGTGGATGTGAAGAGACACACGTGAGGAAATATCTCGACTTTTTACTTTCAAAGAACGCTTCAAAATTGATTAATAGTGTGGTTTTGTGGACTATTTGCGGAGGACAAATTCTATGGATAAGGTGGATGAGATGCTGCACTATAAATTTACCACTTTACATTAGGTTAGAAATAGTCTTTATTTTTGCTTTATCCTGAGTTTGTACCGTAGCGTTGTTGATGTTTGGTGGTTCTGATCTGACCCTGACTCCACACATGAGGAGCAGCAGCTTCAAAATCGCACACGAAGACAAAAAGTCGCATCCCGCTTCTCCGAACTCTTGGAGAAAAAAAGTACAGCCAAAATCGGACAAATTCTCCTGTAGTGTGTGGCGGGCTTTAGTACGGCATTAACTGATTTATCAAATAATAGAGGTCCGCACACTGTTTTAATTCTTCAATTCTCTTTGGGAGCATTGAAACAGTGTGTGGACCTCTATTATTTTTATTTAATCCGTTTATTTAATCTGTTTAGTCCTGCACCTGCACTCGGCTGATGTTCGCACATTCCTTCTTCCTGAATTAACTGATTTATCCTCATGGAGACAAGAATGCATATTTCTTACTTTTTTTCTTTTTTTTTTAGCACTACAGTGAAATAAATGCTAGTTAGACATGTTTAATGACTGTGGAATATCTCAAGACACAGACACAAGCTGATCTTGACCAGAAATAAAAAATATACATATTTAATTATTACATTATTTTACTTGATAAATACACTACCCAATACAAGATGTAATAACGTTATTGTTTTAACTTAAATTAAATGAACTATTAAAAACTCAAACCAAAAGTAAAATCTTGAATCCAGCTCATTTTAAATGAACACAGATATTCCCAGATACTGGCAGTGCGGATAAACATAAACAAAATATTCCTAGAGAATGATTGGGCATCTCTGTTTTCCAATGCCCTAAAATCAGCTGTGTGCCCTCTGCAGGATGGAGGAGTCTGCTGCAGCCAATCAGCACAACTGCACATTTCAACTTTGAGCTTCGATGTGCTCAAACCGACTAAGACTCACCGGCGTACACTATGAGACCTTCCACCACATGAGTGAGGAAGAGAGGACACTTTTAGACATCAAACATGAACAGAATCAAGCAAATCATCATAGAAGAACACAACTTATGGCACTGGAATTACAGGGAAGCACTTCATTTAACAGTACAGGGACAGCAGGGAAATAGGATGGAAATAGTGTTGTAACTGTAATAGTGTGGGAAAATCTAATTCTGTCAAATGTTTTGGCACTTCATTTAAGGTAGTAACGTCATTTAAAGGTCCTATGGAGCCGAGTGTCCTGCTCAAAGGAGCGACTGCACTGTGTTGCGATAAAACTCAGGGTTTTAATAGATGATAATAGATGTTTTTATGTGTCACAGGCATTAAAACATGTGAGTAATAAAGGCTGAGTGAATCATCTGTTACTGAGTTGTTTAGGCTGATCATTAACCTACAGAAATAAAAACATAAGCTGAAACATTTTCAGATGATAGGCTATTTGCGTTCCCAATCCCCTTCTTTAAGAGATTTTGCTACATTTGTTTGATTTTAATTAATTCAATTTGATTAAAGTGTTCTCTGGAGCAATGTGGCTAAAATAGCAAATATTAACTTCTTATTTATTGTAAAATGAGTAGGGATGTAACAATAACTGAAATATGGTGATATTGTATCATCAAAGGTCTCACAATAATATCGTGGACCATCACAATATATCAAATCCCAAGTCTCTTTGCTTAAATGAATAGTTCTGATGCAGAAATAGCTAAAAAAAAAACAGAGGGAACTACATAGACCATGACCCTTTGCTCCATTTCAGTGCAGGCGACATGAAGAAATAACTGTTCTAAACACTTCGAAATCTTCATTATTTTGATTAAGTCTTGTGAAGGCATTTTTAGAGGAAAATGTAGCAAATTATATATACCGTATTTTCCGAACTATAGAGCGCACCGGTATATAAGCCGCATCCACTCTATTTAATGATTTTTTTTTAAGTATATACAAGCCGCAACCAGGCTATAAGCCGTGATATCCATGTTGAAAAATGAGATATTTACTGCATATACAGAACGATTTAGTATTGCAAATGTACATTTATGTACCTGAACAGATTCTTTCCGAACAGTGCCTTTTAATACGGCAGCAACTGTGCTGATTAAAACGAGGTCAAAAACAGAAAAGAACCGGTAATTGATTATCTTCATTTCTCCTGTGCAGTGAAACCACAAGTCACTTTAATCATCTTTGCTGAAACCACTGACCCGAGCTTATGTGCAGCAGCACTGTAGAGGTCTGCGCGGGACAGAATTTTCAGTCCTGCTCCCGCATTCTTCAGTCCCACTCCCGCATTCTTCAGTCCTGCTCCCGCATTCTTCAGTCCCACTCCCGCGTCATGCGGTTGCGCTTCCGCCCGCAATAAGCTTTCAGAATATGTCTCGCGTCGCACTGTTTTGTGTTGGGTCCAGCGGGTGCAGGGCTCTACAGAACGATCGATGCCTTCAAAGATCGATGCCTTCAATTTAAAACTTGCATCATACAAACTCCTTCGTGTGCTTTTCATGATGAAGGGGTGAGGATTTGAAAATAATAATAGTAGTAATAATAATAGTAATTTGTCATGCGTGTTATATCTGCTCAATAAAAAGTAGGGTATTCTTCTTTGCATTAATTTTCCGTCTATCTTGTTTTTGAAATTCCAGTTAGAGCACCCCTAGGGGTGGAAGAAAAATCCACAGAATAGCCGCACCTTTGTAAAAGCCGCATGGTTCAAAGCCTGGGAAAAAAGTAGCGGCTTATAGTCCGGAAAATACAGTAGTTTTGTGAGCCTCCACAAAATATTATATATGTACAGTACGCTGCAAAAGGCCACTGTGAAAAAATGCTGTAAACAAAGAATGCTTTCAAAAATATAAATAATGATAGCGAACAAAAGAAGAAAAGTCCTTCAGAACTCTCTTAAGCGTAAAGAAGAAGTTGTGTTGGTGATGGTCGGGCCCCACAAAGCCCTGACCTCAACATCATGGAGTGTGTCTGGGATTAACATGAAGAGACAGAAGGATGTGAGGAAGCTCCATCCACACAAGATCTGTGCTTAGTTCTTCAACATGTTTGGAACACAGACCAGCCCATTTCCTTCACAAACTGTCTGCAAGTAAACCTAGAACTGATGCTCTTCTGAAGGCAAAGCTCACACCAAATATTGATTTGATTTAGATTTCTCTTTTGTTCATTCACTGCATTTTGTTGATTGATGAAAATAAATTATGAACCATTTTTGAAGGCATTCCTAGTTTACAGCATGGTTTGCTTATAACTTTTGCACAGTACTGTATATTGAGAAAATATCATGAGATATATCGAGAGATTTGGATATCGTTCCATCCCTAATGACAATAAATGTTGTACCAAATGGTCAAAGTATTTTAGAATGTCAGTCTTGTTATTGTGTAGAATATCGTAATATCATGAGCTTTGCCATGATATCGCAATAAATATCGTACTGTGAGGTTCATACCATAACCATATCGTATCGTGAGACTTGGATATTGTTACACCCCTACTGTTGATCAGTCAAGAGAACGTTCTGATCTCTATATTCCCAAGCCATGTTCCTGTGTTTATACCCTGCTTGTTTTCTATTCAAGATTTTCCCAATTTTGGAGGATATTTAAGTCATACATATATTCCTCAGTTGTTTATCAGCCTGATTTGCCATATTAAGCCATCCATTTTACTTGTGATGGGTCATAAGATTGAAATAGGCAAGAAAAATGTTGCCTTTGCCATCTCAGGACGATACAATACTATTTCCAGCCTATCGCCTTATTCATAAGCTGTGGTGTAAAGTGAAGTGCTTCCGTTCAAACCCTGCTTACCATCCACATTGTCGGGTCTGAAGGTGATCTTAATGCTAAAAGACTTGTAAGCGTTTTTGATGGTCGGCAGCGTGAGGTACGACAGAGGCTCTTGGGCAAAGTACGGCATCACTCTCTCTGAAATAAGAACAAAAAGGGGTTAGGAATGAATTTTAGTCAGTTATTTTTAGTTTTAGTCAGCGATAATATGCAAGAAGAAAAAGTCCATTATCATTTACTTTTTTTATTTATCATGATAAATTGCATTGCATTGCTTGAAGATGCACTAGGCAGCGTTTTGGTCGGGGGTACGTCATCTCCTTGTTTCTATAGATATGTCATTGCTCTGTATGGAATGTTCCACAGTATGACATTAAACAGCTCTAACTTAGATTTATTCAATTACAGGTGGTTTTATAGCTAAAAAATCCATCCTAATCCATTGGTTCAAATTAAAATGCACTATCCCTCTAAAACTGTTAGGACCAGAATACTTTCATTCAAATATGGTTTATTTAAGTAAAGTTAAAGTTGCATTGTATAGTTAAAGTTGCATTGTGGAACTTTTCTGGTGGAGGGTCCATCAAATGCATTTCTTCATAGAGATTACATTGCTTTGACTGGAATGTTTCACAGTATTCACTTCAATACAATTCAAGTTTATTTCTATAGCACATTTAAAATAACCAAAGTGCTTCACCTAAAAGTCAACAAAAACAGAAGAAACAGATACAAATGTACATAGGCCTGTTGCAAAAATGAATCACAGTAAGAGGTCCACCGGGGTGCAGGTTGGACCATTGCCCCCACCGCTCGTGATCAACGTGACCCAACGTGACCCGACGTGACCCGACGTGACCCGACGTGACCCAACGTGACCCAACGTGACCCAACGTGACCCGACGTGACCCGATGTGACCTGACATGCCACAGTGAGAGCTGGAGAGATGCAGCGGCACTTGTTCCAAAGCCGAATGTAACTTCTAACTAACTTTGGAAGCATTTTGGCTTTCAGTCCCAGTGCGTCAGCTGCTGTACAACGGCAGTCCTTGGCGCAAAAAGCGATGCCACCAGCGGCTAAAAGAAAAACCCTCGGAGACCTTCTGAAGCCACAGACAACCACCTTTGAAACCATATCCAAGAGAGTTCGAGCCGACACCGAACTCACATGCTATCTCCAGGAGGATCCCATTGACTCCAATACAAGGCAGATTTCCTCTCCTCTGCAAAGTTGCCCACAAATACATGTGCATCTGAGCAACAAGCGCACCATCGGAGAGAGTTTTCAGTGCTGCTGGAAATATTGTAACTCCAATCATCTCTCAAACCTCAAAAGGTGCGGGTGCGGTATCACTGCATACTGCGCTGTTGGGCCAATATGACGCACCACAGGAGAAATTCCCAAACCGCGAAAGCCCTACATACACATATATACAGATAACACAATACATGTGGACACTACAATAAAAACCAATATAACCTGATGAGCTCGTAATTGAATGCCAGGGAAAAGATGTGAGTGTTACAGACTGAGAGAATCTGACTGAGAGGAAGGCTGTTCTACAGTCTGGGTGCTTTCACAGAAAAGCCTCTGTCACCTCTTGCCTTGAGCCTCTTAACTGTTTTCTAGGTATTTTTGAGCTATAAAACCATCTGTAATTGAATAAACATTTAACGTCATACTTTCCAACATTTCAGGCAGAGCGATGACATCTCCAGAGAAATGAGTGACGGTGACGACAGAGCCCCTTTAAACTATTGAATACACTTACCGTGGACTTTGAGCGTGGTGAAGGCCTCCACTTTGCCCTGTTTGTTGGAGGCGGTGCAGACGTATGTGCCCGAGTCTTCATGAGAAACTCGAGGAACTGTCAGAACATGGGCCTCCTGGGAACACTTAGGGGCCAGTTCTCCGTCCAGCTGGAAATAAGGAAGTCAGATAAGATAATCCTTTATTTTCTTGAATGGGAAAAATTTGTCTTGGGGCAGGGGATCACATGCAACACAGCAACATCAGCTCCATACAAACATCCACCATATGGAACTGAAATCTCTCTTACCTAAGGTTCTTATAATATTACCTTGGACCATTTGATCTCAGGCAGTGGATATCCAGAAGCGACACAGGGTAGAACAGCATCAGAGCCAACCGTCACCTCTTTGGTTTCAGGGAGAGTTGCGATTTGAGGCAGAGCTGTTCAAACAGAGAATGAGATGAATACCTGACTGAGGTAAAAGGACTTCACAACTGAGATCGATATGTTTTTTTCATGGCCGAGTTGTTTAGAATGTAGAGAAGTATAACTTTATAACTTTATTTACAAACTCAGGGTCCAAATAGTAAAATTACATTCATATATAAGCCCCCCAGGACACACACACACACACATACCCACACATATTTAAAAAAAAAAAAAAAAAAAAAAAAAAAAAAAAAAAGTAAATAAATGGTATGGGTGTAACAGTACATGTTTCGGTTCAGGTTGTTCAGTTCGGTGCAGGGCTATGCACGAGTGAGTTTGCTCCAGGAGCGACTGTCGACTAAACTGGGAATGAACCAGGTCTGAATCAGGTCAAAACTAGGTCAAAACCAGGTCAAAACCAGCACTAATCAAATCTAATTATAATTGTTATAATTATTATTATTACTTCTTATTATTGGTAAGTATTGTGCAGTATTGTAGCATACACAAGGTGAGGGGCCTTTTGGGGGGAGAGAAGTGCTGCATTTGATCATTCAAACATGTGACATTTTTGCATTTTGTTCCCATACTGTCCCGAAAATGAACCAAACTGTGACCTGAAAAATCAAGGTACGTACCAAACTGTGACTTTTGTGTACTGTCACACCCCTACTAAGTGGTAAATAAACAATATTTTTAGGCTGATGTATAGGACAGATTATTTTCCTCAAATTATGCAATTTAAATTTACTACAAATAATAAATAAATAAATAAATAAAAGCTTTGTGTGTATAGGCAGCATGTCTATGTACCCTGAGCTGTTTGATCTTAAATTAGTCAATTTAGTCCTTATGGAGACTTGGTTTGGTCCTATTCTAATCTTATCTTAATCTAGTTTTGGTATAGCTCAGGTTTAGTATCAGATAAACAAACAAAAAAAAACAAAAAAAAAAAAAAACAATGATAACATATTTAATTATCAATTTTGATCTAATTTGCCAGTAACTTATGTTTTTAAGATTGTTTGTGGTCTAAATGAGCTATTATGACCAATGTTTTAAGCAAAATTCCAAAGTAGAGGGAAAGATTATTTTGTGTTATAAATAAGATGCCCAGGCCCACAGATCCTAATGACGGAGATGAGAAACACAAATAGGTCTGATCCAGAGGCCCGCAGAGACTGGTATTGGAGCTGAAGATACAACCTACAAAAAAAAGAGAAACTGTGCAGGAAGGTGCAGGAGCTGAACTCTTCTCAGCATAAGAGGAGATTGCATTTCCTGAAGTTTCATTGTCAAAGTGAACGAGCACAAGTATCCATCTGCCCTAAAGGAGTGGAAGTATTGGAGGAGCAGAGGAGGGCGGCAAGGCACTATCAGCACTAAAGCCCCTCCAAACATTACCCATTACCCTTTGCATTATTAAAAAAAAGGGACAAAAAAGTTTAAACATTACTCTAAAAAGTCTGTGGTAGTTATTAGGGATTTAACAGTAACCAAAATATGGTGATATCGTATAGTCAAAGGTCTCACAGTAATATCGTGGACCATCACAATATATCGAATCACAAGTGTCTTTGCTTAAATGAATAGTTCTGAGGCAGAAATAGCTAAAAAAACAGAGGGAACTACATAGACCATGATCCTTTGTTCTGTTTCAGTGCAGACGACATGAAGAAATAACTGTTCTAAGCACTTTTAAATCTTCATTCTTTGGATTAAGTCTTGTGAAGGCATTTTTAGTTTAGTTTTGTGAGCCACAAACTATTGCAATATATATGGTAAGGTGAGATGTATATGGTGAAAATATCGTACAGAGAGATTTGGATTTCGTTCCATCCCTAATGACAATAAATGTTGTACCAAATGACTGGTCAAAGTGTAAATTTCATAGTTCCAATTATAGTTCTAATGAGGTTTTGGTTTGTTTCAAAGTGTATAGTTTGTAGTTCCAATTGTAGTTCTAGTGGGTTTTGTTTTGATCTGAAGTGTAGAGTTCGTAGTTCCAGTTGTAGTTCTAATGGAGTTTGTTTTGTTTTGAAGTGTAGAGTTTGTAGTTACGGTTATGAAACAAGGGCATTTCTCATATGTAATTTACTAACTACATCAGCCCAGCAAATAAGACGAAAATAATTTACAGCATTTAACTATATACATTTTTAATTTCTCCCATGTTTTAAAAAAAAAAATTATACATTTGCGCATACTTGTGGACTGAGTCAACTGACAGTAGGGGAAGGGATTAAAGGTCACATAATCTTATAAATAATTTGTTAATTATTCTCATTATTATTATTGTTGTTATTATGAATTTAGTGTTAGTGACAAGTTATGTATCGCCATTTAACATTTTCAAGTGAATAACATACACATTTATGAAAAATATTTTTAAAGTTTGTGTCATGTGGTGCCCCCTAACTGGTTGTGAACAGTTGGGGGCCCCTGGGCACCATGCCACTGGCCCATATGGATAATCCGGCCTTGCTCCCCACCATATTGTGATTCTTCTCACGCAAAAATCACAATATGGTGGGGAGCAATATGGTGGTAAAATGGAAATAGAAAAAAATGGGAAAAAAATCCTTTTACTTTTAATGGTTCATTTGCATTTGTATGGTAGGGGGCACTATGGAGTACACTCTTCATAATACATTTCAGAGAGCAAATATTAACCAGCCAATAAAGAAGACTCAAAAGCAAGAGTAGGATTTCCAGAGCACTCACATTGCACGTTGAGGACCACCTGAGACTGCACTGAGCCCACATGGTTGGTGGCGGTGCATCTGTACTGTCCGGCGTCGGCCTCGGTCACCTGCTCGATCTTCAGCATGCCTCCTTTCACGACGACGTGGGCAGGCAGGGCTCCTCCCACTTTGCTCCATCGGACGGTGGGCTGGGGGTCTCCTATGGCCTGGCACTCGAACTCCACCGAGTTCCCGATCATCACGGTCTGAACCGAAGTGCGCACGTTTATCATGACTTTGGGAAGGGCTAAAGGAGGAAAAGCAGATGCATTTTTTCTATATTTTATTTTGAATTGATGTAGTCTACTGTCTGCTCTACTGTATCTGTCTCTCAAAGGGATTTTCCTCCGAACTAATACGTTTGAAAATTGGAATTCAACTTCACACAGGACCAGAATACAGGTATGGTGAGCCTCATTATCTCCACAAGCCCTCCAACATGAAGAGCTGTTCAGATTCCAACTCATTTTTGCTTGCAGGTTACGAAAAAAGAAAAAAAAATCCTCCAACTTAGTAGACTTATTTGGTCTTATTTACTAGACAGGGCTTATTTGTAAAGCAAGTGCTAGCACAAATTGGGAAATGTTGGAATAGGTTTAAGCAGTTCTAATCAGTTATTTGACAGGCCCTACAAATATATTCATTGTATTTTTTACCCCACTAACAAAGAGAAATGGAAGTGGTTCTGGCTAACTTACTTATATAAATATATTGTGACTATAGGTGGGATAAATGAGCAATATTTCTATGTAGTGTATTTTTTACGAGTCTATGGTGGCCAGTGCCATCATGTACGCTGTAGTCTGCTGGGGCAGCAGTCTGCGCGTGAGGGACACTAATAGACTGGAGAAGATCATTAGGAAGGCTGGACATGTTGTGGGGGAGGAGCTGGACTCTCTGGCGGTGGTGTTGGACAGGAGAATACTGGACAAAATCTGGACTATCCTGGACTCTCCCTCCCACCCCCTCCACAAGGTGCTGGCCAGTCAGAGGAGCTCTTTCAGCCATAGGCTGCGGCTGCCGCGCTGCTCCACTGAGAGACACAGGAAATCTTTCCTGCCTGTCGCCATCAAACTGTTGAACTCTGCACTTTAAATCACAAACTACTGTAATATCCAATTCCCTGCTCACACATGTATATAGTCATAAATATGTCACTGATGTAAATAATTTCCCAGAGAGAGCTATTTTATCTTTTATCTTATTGTATTTATCTTATCTTATTTTTGTAACTTTTTGTAACTTGTTTCGAACTACATGCTCTTGGTCGGTTGCATCTATAACAAAGACAATTTCCCCTCGGGGATGAATAAAAGTAATTCTGATTCTGATTCTGATTTATACTAATATTTTTGGGCGGTGCTGTGTCAGTACCATGTTTCTTTAGCCTGGTTACTATTCCTGAACAGCGAGGTCAGCTGGTAACTGAATGGAAAGTGGCATTGTGGTGGAACGCTGTGACTCACCCTGGATGGTCAGTCGGGCCGTGTCCTGGGCCTGACCATAGGCGCTTGTGGCTCTGCAGATGTAAACTCCTTCATTGCTCTGTTCAAGGTTCTCAATTCTGGGAAAAAACACACAAATTATAAGAAATTCTGTCTTTTTGCAATTTTGTGGGGAAAAAAATGTATCTCTTGATGATAAATAATGAATCCATTTGTGAAGCCCGATGAGTTTTTGGAAAACAGACAGAGGATTGTTCTTGTTACAGCAGATGTGGACAGGGCCTAGGCCTGCTCTGGATTGAGACCAACAGCTTCTTAACCAGCAGCATGTCCCTACCACATCAGCCCCCGACTGATACAAAGCACCAAGTTTATACCACTGAGATGATCATAGGACATACATTGATTTGATTTGCATCTATATTCAGAGGCATTTGTCACTTCCTGACAAGATTAGTGAGCAAAAGGAAATAGAAGCGTTTACAGTGAAGTCTGTCTAACACTGTCTTTAACTACCAAGCCAAATGAGTTTTAGTAACAAGAACAAATGTGTTTCTGAAAGATAAAATAATCACTATTTTAGACAGTAAATAAGTAAAAATAATTCAAAATCTGTATTTTTGACTTGCTCTTTACAGAGAAGGTGGCATTTGGTCATTGTCATGCAGTGACTTTATTAGCAATACAGCTAGCTACAATACATTCTTAGAGAATTCCCAATATGTATTTATTAAACATTTACATGAAAAAAATAAAAAAAATTTGCGCAGCTTGCATAGTAAACATCAGCCTGAAGATGTCTGTTTCTTCAATGAATTTAACCAGTCCTCCAGCAAAGGTGGGTCTGGTTGAAGCTATTCACGTGTAATTGCCTTTTAAGCCCAGGCACAAAGAATTTTGAACAAATATTTGACATTGCTTATTAAATCAGGTATATCCCCCATGTAAAGCGCCATCACATTTTGAGTAACATGGTCATACCGGCTCGTCAAAGCCTGATCCCATCAGATCTCAGAAGCTCAGCAGGGCCTGGTTAGTACTTGGATAGAAGACCACTGGGAACACCAGGTGCCACAGGGGGGCGCCAGTAACAAAAAAAATGTTGCAAGGCACTTGACCCACAGTATGAAAGTGGTGTGTGTGAGTGTTGGTGGTGGACAGAGGGGCTGATGGTGCAGATTGGAGCCTCACTTCTGTCAGTCTGCCCCAGGGCAGCTGTGGCTACAATAGTAGTTTACACCACTGAGTGTGGAGTAAATGAATACTGAACTGTAAAGCACTTTGGGTATCTTGAAAGGTGCAATACAAATGCAATAATTAATTCAATCATTAATTAACAGTAAAATCAGTCATTTGTCCAATAGTTGATCCAACACATGTCCAAAATGTATTCAACTATGTGATTATCTCCACAAGCCTTCCAACATGAAGATTCAGATTCCAACTCATTTGTTGCTTGGGGGTTATGAAAAAAAAAAAAAAATCCTGCTGAATAAGCAGAAGAAAAAGTTGAGTGAGCAGTTTCACATACGTTTCCCCACTGTTTTAATTTCTTTCTCCCATCATTTTTAATATACTTAGTTGAATTTTCCCTTCCAATAAGTATTTAATCCATTTTAGTTGTTAACAAAATGACCTCTGTCATTGTAAATTGGCTTATAATTCTAAATATAATATCTTTGTGACCAGGCCTTGTTGGCTCCTTAAACAGTCTATAATAACACTTAAAATCTTCACATGATTCCAGCACATATGTTACCTGAGCACTCCCTCTTTAATGTGGTGGTTTGGTGGTAGGCCTCCTTCCTCCTTTAGCCACTCGATGTGTGTCTCAGTGCCCCCAGCAACCGAACAAGTGAACTCCACTGCGCTGCCCTGAGCTTTCACCTCCACCTGTGGGTACACCTTCACCGAGAGGGGGGCTGTTCAGGGGGGAGACGCACAGATATGAACTCGAGGTCTTGGATAGAATAGTAGAAGTAAGACTGAACTCAATAAAGAACATTACTTCACCTCACCTGTATATATCAGTAATAATAATAATACTCAGAAGAAAACTTACATCTAACATTGACGTTGACCACCACTTCGCTGCTGCCCACTCTGTTGCTGACCACGCACTTGTAGCTGCCGGCGTCTTCAGCGGTCGCCAGGTTGATTTGCAGATCTCCTCCTTCAGCTTCGGCTCTGGAGGGCAGGTCTCTGCCCACTTTGGTCCAGGTATAGGAGAGAGGAGGGGTGCCATGGGCCAGGCACTGCAGCCGGATCACCTCACCCACACGAACGGCCACGTCGTCCAGGGTGGAGGTGGTGTACGGAGGAGCTGGAGAGGAAATTAGAAATGTGTTTTACTAAGATTCATGCATTTTAAAAACACAGAGGAGCACTGCCAGCAGACAGAGGGTACCACATGAGCGGGTGGAAGAGATTTTTTGGACAGAATAGGTAGGACTAGTCAAACAATGCATGAATCAACCACAAACACTATTCCAGGTATTTAAACTTCTAAAAATCTTGTATAAATTGAAATATTTTTCTTGTCCAGTCCAGTGCTTCTGTTGTAGGAAGTATTATACCTCTGATGTTGTACGCCAACATAACTAGGACAAGGACTGCACTTGCGGTGTGGGACTGTTTTTTAAAATATAATTTTTGTAATTCTATAATATTAATATTTTGTTTGCCTAATAGACGATTATCACAGCAGCAGGAAGTGCTGCAATGTTGAGTTGCGCAACTTCCGGTCACTGCTTTTCTATGACAAAATCCCTGTGGAAAAGTGTCATGTATTTTTGACCAGCTTCATAAATCTGCTCCAACACCAAATCTTCATCCAACAAGATTGACAAAGGACATATTCTGTCCATTTATTCATAACTATAAAGACAAAAATTTAAAGGCTAACAACGGCGAGCATTAGTGAACTACTCCTGAGCAAAACTAACATTATGATCATGAATAAAACATAAATAACTTGTTAACTCAGACTGATTCTAGAATTAAAATTAAACATTGATTTTGTGATGTCGATATATTAGCATAAACTGAGAGATTTGTGCAGTTTAAATGCTACAGATGTTCACAGATTAAATGTCGACCATTTAAACTGCATAAATCTCTCAGTCTGATAATATCAATATCACAAAATACCTTTTTTATTTTAATTCTAGAATCAGTCTGAGTGAACAAGTTATTTATGTTTTCTTCATGACCATAACATTAGTTTTGCTCAGTAGTTCACTAAAGCTCATCGTTGTTTCCTTTAAGTTTTCATCTTGATCGTTGTGGACAAATTCTTCATGGACAGAATCTCTTCTTTGTCGACCTTGTTGGATGAAGATTTGGTTTTGGGACAGATTTATGAAGCTGCTCAAAAATATGTGACACTTTTTATTTTGCCGTAGAAAAGCATTGACTGGAAGTTGTGTGACCCAACATCGCGGCCACTTCCTGCTGTTATGATAATCATCTATAGCATAAAAGTCATTTTTTGGCCAAATTGTGATATCTGCCTCACTTTACTCTCCTCCTACTGCTGCATCTCCTGCAATCAATGCTGTGTCTTTCTTTTTTTGGAAACTTGTTCACACATCTGGTTGAACTTTCTGTTACAATATCAACAATATAAAAAAATACCAATGTGCTTGATAAAAATGTTCAAATATGACTTAGGCAACTATGCTATGAGGCTAACAATTTGTTTTTATTTGTGATTTATATTTTTAAATCAAGATTCAATTCCCAGTGTACTGTAGATTTTAAAAAGGGATCATTGGGTTGCTGTTTATGATTACTATGATTTTGTTAGTAAAAATCCATGAAAGGAATATTCAAATAAACTGACTGTCCACTTCCAGGGTGATGGTGGCCTCGGAGCTGCCCATGTTGTTGGAGGCGGTGCAGATGTATTCTCCTGAGTCCTGACGCCCCACACCGGGAAGGATCAGGGCATTATCCTCAATCTTATGTCTCCAAGGCAACGGAGCACGCAGCTTCGACCACGAGATGGTTGGAGCTGGGAAACCTACAAACAATACAACGAGATAAATCATTATAATCATAATCTATTAGTAGGGATGTAACAATAACCGAAATATTGTGATATCGTATCATCAAAGGTCTCACAATAATATTATGGACCATCACAATACCATATTTTTCAGACTCTAAGTCGCACTTTTTTCATGGTATGGGTGGTCCTGCTACTTGTACTCATGACCATATATTAACATCTATAGTTTCACATGTTTGTTGTTTTCACACTGACAGCCATGAGGGGGCGCTCTAGGCTTGTGTACCAGTATCTGCTACACCTGTACCACAGAAAATTAAAAGTTCAAACATCAACTTATAAAGACAACTGAGAAAGACTGAACACATATGCCCCCCAAAATAAAATTATATCCTGCAGATTACAAGCTGTAAGAAGTGAAATATGCAGCCAAAAATGGTGATTGAGCAGCAGAAAGAAAGTTTGGAGTGAGCGAGAAACTTGTAAGAGACTAGTTAAAAGTGGATACTCGAACTGCAACGAAGAAAACAAAAAAAGCCGTTATTGTTTCATGCAACGTAATCGCCGTCATCAGAGCACGAACAACGATGTCCCAAAACCTGCTGCAGACTTCCAAGCCGAGGACAGTTTGAAGTGTTGAAATGTCTGTTCTTGGTCTTTGCTTTTATTTAAAAAAAAAAAAGCGACTTATAGCCCATTGTGAATTATATGTTTTTTTTTCTTCTTCATCGTGCCTTTTCTGGCCGGTGTGACTTATACTCCGGCACGACGTATAGGCCGGAAAATACGGTATATCGAATCCCGAGTCTCTTTGCTTAATGAATAGTTCTGATGCAGAAACAGCTAAAAAAAACCAGAGGAAACTACATAGACCATGATGCTTTGCTCCGTTTCAGTGCAGACTACATGAAGAAATAACTGTTCTAAGCACTTTGAAATCTTCATTCTTTGAAGCATTTTTAGAGGAAAAAGGAGCAGATTCACAGTTTTGTGAGGCTCCACAAAATAAGTAAGTAAAGTTTCTTTATATAGCGCTTTTCACAGACATAGGTCACAAAGTGCTTCACATACAAAAGATAAAAAATAGCATAAGATATGTTCAAAATAAAATCAGTCATAACAGCTCTAACAGTGCTTGTTCAAAGAGAAATATTGTAATAAATATGGCACAGTGAGATGTAAATGGGGAAAATATCATACAGAGAGATTTGGATTTCGTTCCATCCCTAATGACAATAAATGTTGTATCAAATGACTGGTCAAAGCATTTTAGAATGTCACTCTTGTTATTATGTAGAATATCGTAATATCGTGAGCCTCCCCACTATATCATGAGCTTTCCCATGATATCACAATAAATATCGTACCGTGAGGTTCATACTGTGACAATATTGTATCATGAGACTTGGATATTGTTACACCACTAGTCTGAGTACGTAATCTTGAAATCTTGTGTTACCTGTTTTTACAATTATTCATTTAACAAAGAGACTTGTGATTCGATATATTGTGATGGTCCACGATATTACTGTAAGACCTTTGACGATACCATATCACCATATTTCGGTTACTGTTGCATCCCTAACTCAGACCATTTAAATCAAGCCACACGATTAATTTGTCACTAACAAAAATCACGAACTATAAAAACAAAAATAACATGGACAGCATTTGTAGATTTTCAAAAACAGAATTGTCCATAAAGTTACGCAGGCCCAGTTGCAAAGGCCCGAGCCCTAGAATATGAATCCAAATTTGTGTACAGTCATCTTACCATGAGCATCACAGCGCAGAATGGCTGTCTGGCCCTCCACCACATACATGATGGGCTCGGACACAGAGACCCGGGGCACAGAGGGCCGCTGGGACCCCCCCTCCACAAACACCTCCACTTTAGTTTCTGTCGTGCCTTTACTGTTACGAGCCACACACACATATGTCCCACTGTCTTCAGGACGAGCAAACAGGACCTGGGCAAAAGAGACACCAAGAAATCTTATAGACAGACAGTAATGTAGGTAGTAAGGGGGCATTCTAGCAACTTTTTGGAAGGACAAAATTATTCCAATGAACTTTTCTTACATATATTGCTAAATGTTCAAAAAGTCTTAAACAAGAGCAGTCACACAATGATTATTAGACTATTCCTAAATGCAATTGTGTAATTTTAGTCATGACTCTTTAGATTCTAACTGACAAACTATTTTGAACTTAATTAAAATGTATTTATAAACCAACATTAATACATATTACCAAAATTACTTTACACACAATATTAAAACCATTAAGAGTAGAGTACAAAACAGAGCACTTATTTTCAACCAATGTGCCCAGGAACACTAGTGTGCACTGAGGTGTGCCGTAGGAAATGTTCCACTTTGAGTTAATTGATTAACAAAGTTATTCAGGGCAATAACTTGCATTTTGGAGTGTCCTGAGCAAACATAGGAACCAGAAAAGATACAAAAATGACCACTACTGCAAAATCCCTGCAGCTAGACACAATTCCAAGGATATTATTTAGACTTTTTTTTTGCTCAAATTAGTGTCATTTGATAATGTTTCCATAAATGAAGTGGGGCAGAGTGTAAAATTATTCCGACTGTGTTCCATACCTGCATGACCGCATTGGAGTCCATGGGGAGGTGGCTGCTCATCATGACCTTCCTGTTGTTGTCGAGTCTGTGCCAGGACACAGAGACGGGGGACTCCCCTGAGCCCTGACACTCCAGGTTTATGGGCTCCCCCGCCCGAACACGCACGGGACCTGTCGGGCTCACCGTGACGACCGGTGAGTCTGTGGCACCTGGAGTAACAGAGCAAAGATATTCACCACTCACCACAAGAGGGAGCCATTCTCAAGCACATGGAGAAAGTGCCAACATGCAACAGATGAAAAAGAAGGGCACATCTCTGGATAATGAGGAAAAAGATTGTCACAGTTATTTACAGCTTTGTCTCCACTGAAGTGTGGTGTTCACCAGTGTGGCTTGATGAGTTCACAGCACTTTTATTTATTTGAGCGGCAACAACCAGTACTTCATTTTTAATCCAAAATGTAGAGCCATTTGTGGTTGTGAATGTGTTTAATCATTCTGTGAAACCAAAAGCAAAATTCAACTTCTTATCTGTATGTGCATATAAATTGTCATTCCAGAGTTTTGTGCTTATTAAACCCAACTTGCTCCCCATGTAGTACTGTGTTCTACATGAAGTACTGTGTTTTACTGTGTTGTACTGGAGTACTGTGTACTGAAGTACTCATACAGTGTACAGGTGCTCTTACCTCTGACGATCAGAGACACTATGGTTTGGGTGATGCCGAACGGGTTACTGGCCACACAGCGATAGGCTCCGTGGTTACTTGGACGAGCGTTCACAATGGTCAGAACTGAACCATCAGGACTCACTTTGATGTTTTCTGTAAAATATGACACTTTAATGAGACTGGATTGGCTTTTTAAATGGCTGTATTTGTTCATATGGAGAGGGCAGTGCACACGAATGGACAGACTGCATAGTGAAAGATGTGTAAACTGAGGGATTCAGCTAAATTAGAGACAGTTCTCTGTGGGAGCTCAGAGGGGAGCATTCTCTGCCCACTAAGCCAATGGTTCACAACTACTTCCCATCACGACTGTGTGACTGTTTGTGACGGGATAGTCAACGAGGCAGCTGACTGCCCCAGGGCAGCTGTGGCTGCAGGAAAACCCGAGAGAGCCCAGTGTGTGCCTGAATGATTAAATAATGGACTTTAGACACTTTGAGGGGTTTATCGAGCTCTTCTGTGCAAACCTGGACTGCTCAGTATAATTATGTCACAGCGAGTGTACCTGGCAGAGGCTGGTTACTGGAGCCCTTCCACTCCATGCGCACAGGCTCAGCTCCACTGTACACTTTACACCTGAAGCTCACTGTCTCTCCCACGTGCACTGCAGCCGAGTGAGGCTCTGTGCCGATGATTGGGCTCTGCAGACCTGCAAACACAGACATATTCTGTAACACAGCTGTCAACATATGGACCTGACAATGAGCCCACAGAGAATACACAGTGTAAAAACATCCACATTAGAGCAGAGAGGAGCAGAGAGGAGGAGCTGGAGTGAGATCATGGGACTGTAGTGTGGAGATAGGTCAGCCTGGGCTATGACGGACGGAGAATGCAGCACAAAGTGAATGTGAGAAAAAACACCCTCCTTGCAGCCCCAGTCGTCCTGTGTGGATGACTGAACCTCTTTCATTTTCTACGCTGCCATATTTAATCACAGAAATAGGCGATGCAACACTGCCCTGGAAAATGCAACAATAAAGCTGCTGTTGTCTCATCTTTACCCACACAACTTAACTCTGTGGACTGAAAAACAGGCAAATGTCATAGACGCATATCTCTACTTTTTCATGAACAATGACAACCTCCCTGCTTATCCATAGTTTTCTTACCCATTATCAGCTTTCTAAAATTTTCTGAAACTATTTAACGTATTAAGAGTTATGTCCTACTTTCTAAAAATATTAAGCAATAAAACAGATCAATGAAACTTTTCTGCTTATTTCTGCTTATTTAAGAATCTATGGAAATGCAGTTATTTTGCTTGGAATATTCCAGAGTATGGCATTAAACTCTAAACATTAATAAAATTATATAATATTTTTATTGCTGAAAAACTTGGATTTTTGCTATGAGTTGGGTCACTTCTCTACGGACCTGTAACTTGGCCTGGTGTTGTCTTGTTTCCATGAAGACCGATAAGTTTAATGCTGTATTGTGGAATATTCCAGGCAAAACAGTCACCATGGAGACCAGAAGATGGCTGACCCCCCACCAAAAGTTACATAGTGCACCTATACACAAGTTGTTTCATATCACTACAAATAAATACCAAAAAAGGAAAGAATAAACCTGGTAGTTTAATTTAAAAGTCAATAGATGCAATAGATTCCACAATATAATTTCAACTTCAACTGTCTTCTTGTAATTAAAACCACATCTTTTCAGAATCCATTCACCTAAACCTTCCATTGTGAAGAAAAGTCCAGACTTACGTGAGCTGGATGAAGTCACAGACACAGAGACAGAGGACTGGTGGATTTGACCTCCCGGGCTTCCGTAGGGACCTTGCACTTGACAGATATACTCCCCAGAGTCTTCGGGGGAGGCTGACAGGATACGCAGCTGATTACCCAAAATCTGCACACACAAAACACGAGTCAAAACACAAGTATACAGGGAAATGTGACGGGAGCATAATTTAATACAACAGACTTTTACTACATAACTTGAATTTACAATTTACATACATATACTTTTATGAGGTCGCTGTCTCGAACTGTTTTGGTGAAGAGGGAGCTGAGTGAAACAGTTTCTTCCCCTCTGCTGTTGGACTCATGAACAAAAACACTCAGACTGATCCCACTTAGTCACATGACCCTGTGCTGGATTTTTCTGCACCTGTCTGTTTTGCACTGATCATTACCTGCACTGTTATATTCTTGTAAATTTGTAAATTTTGTGTTATATTATAGTTTATTGTTTTCTACTTAATTTTATTCTATTTTATTTATTGCATGTTTAGTGTTTGTCTACGTTTCGCTCCAAGTACCGCAGCAATTTCCTAATATTGTGAACCTGTTCACTCATATGGCAATAAAACCTTTCTGATTCTGATTCTGATTCTGAGTGAAACACAGTACTTGATTTACAGCTCAGTCTATGTTCCTCCCCTCACCTATGGTCATGAGCTCTGGGTAATGACCGAAAGGATGAGATCGTCGATACAAGCGGCACAAATGAGTTTCCTCCGCAGAGTGGCCGGGTGCTCCCTTAGAGATAGGGTGAGGACCTCAGTCACACTGGAGGAGCTCAGAGTAGAGCCGCTGCTCCACATCGAGAGGAGCAGCTGAGTTGGCTCAGGCATCTCTCCTGAGCAGTCTGCTTAGACTGCTGCCCCCACGACCCGACCTCAGATAAGTAGAAGAAAATGGATGGATGGGTGGATGGATACATATATTTAGTTTACTGGCAGGGGCACGATATCGGAATTAAGTCACAAGTGTTTTTATCTCTTTGTTTCTGTCACATTAACGTAATGTTTGATTCCATTAAGCTGGTCACAAGCTTGAGGAATCAATTAGACAAGAACATTTCGGAGTCACTGTTGTTTGGTTATGGCGTCATTAATTGTGAATAACTGCAAAATCATGTTCATTGTTACGTCCTTCTCTAGGCAAGACAAGACAAATATGTGTATGTGTCAACCAAAAAAAGTGAAGTATAATGAATTGAAGTAAAGTGAAGTAAAATAAAGACATTAGAATCACAATACAAACAAAGCAAAACATAAATAATCATCAATAAATCATATATTAAAAGAGAAGAGTCCACAAGTAGAGGCCTGTCTCACATCTTCAGGAGGACAGTTCCAGGTCCTGATTCCCCATGTTTAGTCCTGTCTTTAGTCTATAGTCGAACTCGAGCGGTACCTGGTGATTGGAGGAGAGGTGTCCACTGGCTCTGGTCCATGTGACCTGAGGAGGAGGGTTTCCAGGAGCATAACAGTTGAGCTCCAGACTCTGTCCCTCCTGAACATCAGCGATAGAGGGCTGGATGGTGACGCCTGTAGACACATGGTCCGCTGAGGAGAAAGTAAAGTAAGATGATTAGAAAGGACAACACGATAAACACATTTCATATTAATCATGGGTTTCAAATTGTCGCCATGGCAGTAGTGCTCATTTTCTTTTGTCATTCTGAAACTACGATGCAAGAAATATTCTCAGTTTGATTGTTCTGCAGTAATGGAAATTAAAGAAGTTGTCAGTCAAAGTTTCAGAGCCATTCACCTTGTTCACCTTATTCCGCCATGCTCACTTTATACTCCAAATACTCCTAAACTGCACTTTCTTGTGGTGGCACTTCCAGTTAAACGAGAATCTGATTCATTTCAATTTAGAATTTAGGAAAAGTTTGGCATTTTAAATATGAGTAGTAAAAAAGTAAAGTAAATTTGAGTAAAATGAAAGAAACACAGCACCGATTCTTTTTAAAGCGGCTTTATAGTCCATAATGAGCTTATATGAGTGCAAAAACAAAGAATTATATTTTTAAATGTAGTTTCTGAGAAAATCTGTCTTTATTCCTTGGAGACCTAAGGGCAATTTCAATGAATTTGTCCTCGCCTCGATTTTTTTCTTAATTTTGCTTTTAAAACTCCCCCTTTTACCCCCTAATAAATTGTTAAACATCCTTTTTTTCAGTACAACCTGTTATTTCACAATCTGCTGCTGTATGGCTGCAATAAAGACTATAGGACCAGAAATAGAGATGAAAATAAAATTCACACTCTTTCATACAAAACACACAGCAACTTTTTGGACATAAAAACGCTTGATTTAGGCCCTTAGCTACAAAAGTGCAAAATATCAAGTCTGTAAGTAAACTAAAAATATTAATAATGACCTCAAAATAAAAACAAGTGCAATTGCTTTATGACTTTTCTCTTGCCAGTCCTAGAAGCAGGTCCTGTCAGGTCCAGGCCAGAGCCTCATCGCTTCTTGTATTTTCATGGTGGAAATTACATTTGGATTTGTACATTTGGACTGAAATAAACCTTTCAAATACAAATAGCAAGGGATGCACAATTACACAGACCAAGATGTGTAATTTGCCATTTATTTGAGAAAAAACTGCACTTAGAGCAGCTTTTTCAATTGTTGTTGTCTTGACTCACTTCACTCTTTGGGAAAGTTTGGGCCGATCAAAATGGACAGAGCACATGAATTTGGGGGAAAACAAAGTTCCTATTGGACACTTGTTTTTGCTATGTCATCACGCAGCATATGTGTGACAGGATAATGCTGGATATATGTTTGGAAAGCTCTCTGCCTGCTCTTTCAAAAGGAAAAAAGTAAGTTTCTGTCTTTTACTGTTGGAAAGTTATATGCAGTTATATAAAACATATTCCCCAGTATCATATACAATACCATAGGTATTGAAAGGTTAAATGATATATAAAACATTCATTTTATGTTTTATTCATTTTGATGGAACACAGTAAAGTCACAATTGAATAATAATTTGCAAAAACTATTCATTAAGTGCACAACCCAAAATGTGTTGGACATGTACTGTATGTCCACATATGTGAACACCAGGTCCTAGGGGGCTACACCTTAAGACCCACTTTTATTCTCTGGCTTTTAACACTGCATGAGTTGTGTGGCCCTCTGTGTCTTTTATTTATTTTATTTATTTTACTTACACTGGAAAAAACAATATCTAAGTAACTTAACGAGTAAAATGGTCTGCCAGTGGTATAAGTGTTTGGGTTTTTTTTTTATTCAAGCAACATTCAATTTTGTTTCTTATTTTAAGTGCAAAAAGTTGTTTTTCTTATTTTAAGTATAGCGAGATGTATTTTCATATTTTAAGTACAAAAACTCTTATTCCACTGGCAGACTATTGTACTTGTCAATTGAAATTTATTCAAATCATGGTAAAACTTTCTTAATTCAAGTCATCTTAGCTTGACTAGATTTTGGTTTTTGCAGCATATTTACTGCTATTTTACGATTTTTATGGTTTTGCTTTCATTTGATTTGACTGGTTTTATTGTAATTTTGTCAATTTACCTTTTTTCATTTTAGGATCTCTGTGCAGCACTTTGGAACTGCTCTGTTTGTAAAATGTGCAATAGAAATAAACTGGATTTGGATTTGTCCTTTCCGCTCCGATTATTTTGCGTTACCTCTGAGCACAGTAACCCTGATGGGGGCGCTGTTGGAGCCGATGATGTTGGTACCCACACACGTGTAGACGCCCGAGTCTGACAGCCTCATGTTTGGGATGAGCAGAGTCCCAATGTCCGTGCGGTCCATACGAGCCTGAGGACACACGCAAACATATCACAAGTCTGCATTTATGTCATTGTTAAAAGACAGTTTATTTTGTAATATTACGCTAAAAAAAACACTACTTACCCATTTCTTTTAAAGCAAAAATCAAACTCTAAGAATCTACAAGGCACATGTGACATTTTGGAAGCTTGGTATTTTTTGAATTACATTAAAAAGTTCACGTTTTATGTAATTTGTCCTCATTATTTTCCATGTTTAATTATGGAACATTTCTCGTGGAGAGTCTGCCATCTGCCCATGTCCATGTAAATGTTAGTGCTTTGTATTGTTTCACAGTATGGCTTTAAACTACTGATCTCCATGGAGACAAGCAGGTGACATCCCCAGGAGTTACAGGTCAGATCTGTGGAGAGGAAAATAAACTGTACACTTTTTTTTTTTCAATTAAAACGGTATAAAAAATAATAAAATGAATGCATAACCCATGACAATACGTTTAAAGCTATATTGCGAGACATCCCAAACAATGCAATAATCTCCATAGAGATGAGCATGGGGCGTACCCTCCACCAGAAAAAAATCAAGGTTATTCTTTAATAAAATATATGATTCTTTAATACTTTAATGTGTAAAAGTAAAAAAAACAAGTGTATATTTTTGGCTTGAAAGGTAAAAAAAATATGCAAAATTGACTCTTGTGCATTTTAAAGGGGAACTCCGGCATGTTTGAAGCTAAAGTCCGTTGCTAGAGGTGGTGGAATTCTGTCAGAAGCCAAAAAACAGCACAGATCAGTGTTGCCTCGGCAGAGATCTTGCTGTGGCAGTGAGTCTGTCAAGGCAACAAACTAGTGTAGTGATGGGGGCAAGTTCTTAACTTCGACATAAAACGCCAATTTGCTTCACACTGAAAAAGCTTAACACCACTTTTGACATTGGCAATTGAGTCTTTTGGGCTATGGCATGTGCAGATCAACAGAGGGAAGTGTGAGGTGCTTATAAAGTTGTTTTCTAACGTTTCCAGACACTAATGAGTGAACCAGGCAGAGCGTTTTGTTTGTTAGACTCGTGGCTGTTGTAAAATGGGTTAAAGTGGTGTTAAGCTTCTTCAGTGTGAAGCAAATTGGTGTTTTACATGAAAGTTAAGAACTTGCCCCCATCACTACACTAGTTTGTTGCCTTGACAGACTCACAGCCAAAGTGAGATCTCTGCCGAGGAAACACTGATCTGTGCCGTTTTTTGGCTTCTGACAGAATTCGACCACGTCTAGTAATGGACTTTAGCTTCAAATGTGCAGGAGTTCCCCTTTAAACCATGTTATAATGCTGTTACGTTCTCAAAAACATACCTGGTGAACACAATGGAACACTTGCTGTTTACCACTTGACATCACAAGGTGGAACAGAGTGTTTGAGAGAAGAACTCAGCCTAGATATGTGGGGTTTGTGAGAATGAACCAAAACACAACTCCAGGTCTGTTTGTGATGAGAAAACAACATTATAACATAGATCAGAAAACAGCCTAATTCGGACCCTTTAACTTTGCAACACCTTTTTAAAATACTTTGGAGACATGGGAGTCATTTCTAGCTTAATAACTTGTTTAATTATGGATTTATTTTGAGCTCATTATATACTATGAAGTCATTTGCCTAAATTGTCACAGACGCCCTTTAGCTTCTCAAAAACATGTCTGACATTAGGACATAGACTACTCACTAGCTCCGAGTAACACAGAAAGCTCTACTACAGCACAGGACTCCAGGACACCACAGGGCTGGTTAAAACTACTGCTCAGACTTCCAGGATTTTCAGTTTGGAATTAAAAAGCTGTTGCACATTTGTACACAATTGTGAGCCCAAAGCCAGGACCCACTTTCTACGATGGCAGGTGTTAATATGCAAGAAGCCATGACTTTGAAGAGTGCTCTTTTATACCACCTTGAAATACAGAGTACAATTTCAACAATGACAAGAATGTAGCCAATGGACCGTACTGAAATCTGACGAATATCTACTTGAGGTAAATTACTTGGTATGGCTGTCAAACAATAAAACAAGTTACAAATCAAGCCGAAAACTACTGAAAGATAATATAAACTTCTATGTGTAGCTGCTGCACTGAGTCATTTTGGTCTTAAAATGTTTGTTTGCTCCCACTCTCCGTCCTAGTATTGTTTGGCCTCATTGAACCAGGACCTGCAGCACTGGGGCAGTTTGCAGCCAAGTGTGAACTAGCTGGGAGGAAGATCAGCTCCTCCAAATCCGAGGCCATGGTTCTTGACTGGAAAAAGGTGGATTGCCCTCTCCGGGTGGGTGGGAAGTACCTGCCTCAGGTGGAGGAGTTCAAGTATCTCGGGGTCTTGTTCACAGTGAGGGGAGGATGGAGCACGAGATTGACAGGTGGATCGGTGCAGCGTTGGCAGTGATGCGGTCGCTGTATTGGACCGTTGTGGCGAAGAGGGAGATGAGCCCAAAGGCAAAGCTCTCGATTTACCTCAGTCTATGTTCCTCCCATCACCTATGGTCATGAGCTCTGGGGAATGACCGAAAGGACGAGATCGCCGATACAAGCGGCACAAATGAGTTTTCTCCGAGTGGCCGGGCACTCCCTTAGAGAGAGGGTGAGGAGTTCGGTCACACGGGAGGAGGTCAGAGTTCTGATGCCTCCTGGACGCCTCCCTCAGGAGGTGTTATGGGCATGTCCCACTGGGTGGAGGCCCTGGGGAAGACCCAGGACACACTGGAGGGACTATGTCTCTGGGCCTGGGAATGCCTCGGGTCCCTCTGGAGGAGCTGGAGGAAGTGTGT
The DNA here is from genome assembly GCA_034769755.1 of Odontamblyopus lacepedii. Taxonomy (NCBI): domain Eukaryota; kingdom Metazoa; phylum Chordata; class Actinopteri; order Gobiiformes; family Gobiidae; genus Odontamblyopus; species Odontamblyopus lacepedii. Next base: position 40,201,688 of record CM068345.1, on the reverse strand, counting down.
GGAGAGGGAAGTCTGGGCCTCCCTGCTCAGACTGCTGCCCCCACAACAGGGCCTCAGATAAAGCGGAAGAAAATGGATGAATGGAAGTTTTGTTTATAAATTACTTCCAATTCCTAATATGCATATTAGAGTGAAACTTGGCTCCAAATCCCCCCCTATAACTGCTGGCCCCGTTGAGTGGTTCTATGGGTGATGTCACACTCCCTTCTTTAGCCCACTTCTTTATACAGTCTATGTTTGTCCCAGTGACGAAATTACAATGTTGCAACGCAAAGATCAGGAATAGCAGGAAAATGCAGAAACTGGATGCACTTTTGAAATATTCTGATCAAACTTGAACATTTTCAGAAGTAGTATAACCACATGGTAAACCGGAAGAAAATAATTATTATTATGTGTTGGAAAATTGAATTAATTGCATGAAGGAGGCAGCGGTCTGTGGTATAGGACTAGAACATTATGATCAGATACATCGGATGGCGTCAAATATCAAAGTTTTACTTTAACATTAAAATAAAGTTTGAAATCTTTTCATCATGACAGCCTTTATTTACTTGTTAGCACTTTTAATAGCACAGTTCCATCCACTTAGCACAGTAGTAATAGTACGGAAATAGCAAGTAATTTGCTTCCAGGTCATTTAGAGGTTTCATATACTGAGTAAGGATTATTAATCTTACTGTGAACTTCAGTAGAAGGACAGATGTATCCTTTAACCACGACCATAATTACACTTTTGGTTACCATGTGATTTCCAGCCTCTTTTCTGCTGAGATAATGTTGTTTCACCCAGAGATGTGTTTTTGTTTCATTCACACATGTTTAACACACAAACCCTGCAGAAAACACTCTGTTCTACCTTGTGATGTCATGCAGTAATACAGGAGGTGCTCCACTGTGTGTTTAAACTTCATACGCCTTCACTGGAATCATTTGGACTGGAACTGCAAATCTAAGGTAAACTAAAGGCTTGAAAACTACCACTTGATGACATCACAAGGTGTAAAAGAGGATTTAGAGGTTTGGAGATGTAGACAGACTCATAAAAAAGGGTTACAAATATGTGTGAATGAAATAAAATACATCTCCAGGTCTGTTTTTGAACAGGTAACAACATTATAACATCAATTTGACACAATATAGCACCATTAAACCTAGATTTGAGTTTTGAGTTCAACTTTCAAGATGTTTTTACACTAGACACGGTAGATTTGGGCTGAACATGAGCTTTGATAAAGTTTGGATTACTGTATCCAGGGGGCATTGGGGGCAAAGCTGTTAGCTCGTGCCCATCGGACCGTGAGGGGGAGGGGCTCCATGCCGGTCTCAATCTAATCCGAATCCTCTGGTGGGTTTTTAAAGCGGCTGATGACATTCATTTCTATGTGGTCGCATGTCTGCCCCTGGGAAAGGCTAACTCAACCCAGCAGCTCCGCCAGGCAGAAGGAACCGGGCACAAGGAGCAGTGTACACAGAGAGAGCCACGGGGGAGTGGAGGACCGCAAAACATGTATAGAATACCTACTGTATACACGATGTTCTATCTACTGTACAAAGTGGATTCCAAAGCATGAGGGTCTAAGAGGTCCAAACTACGAGGAATGTCCTGTGTTTGATTAAAAGTGAGGACTATACCAGGACTAAACCAGGACTATAGCCTCAGTCAGGTCTAAAATGGAAATTGATCCAAAAAAGAAAAGGAAAGCATGATAAAATCCTACAGGTCCTGACCAAGCCGAGCTCAAGTTTTGAAGTCGTATTAATCAAATGCAGGGAATACATGTTCCATTCTGTAAAACTAAACCATGGTTAGACCAGGACTAAACATCCAGGACTCTACTGGGACTAAATACAGCCTGACTGCTTCAAAGAATGAGAGCCAAAGATCAGTGGCGATGATGATGATGATGATGATGATGATGATGATGTGACGAACCAGAACGCAGACGCATGGAACACTCAGGTTAATGCGACACAAGACAGGCACAGCAAACCAGGTCAGGTTAATCAAACCGGGAGACTTTTCTACCACTTCTACGCGTCACCGTCAACTGATCACGTCTAAAACCTTTCATACAGGTATTCTTAACCGTCTCTCCCTTTTTAAAATGATTCTGGTGGCTGTTATACTCTTCATCTCTACCGCAGCAGTAGAACGATCAAATCTCTTCAGCCTCGCTGTCTTTTTTAACCCAATGAATCAATCCTTGCTTTACCTGCCAGGGTCTAAAGCCAATGTTAATACTTAATGACTCCTGGTTGAAATGTAGATGATACTAGCACTACAAAGTCTACAGGGTTAGTAGCTCACCGTAAATCGTCACTCAAATAAACAAAATGTTGACTTTAAACAAATATATATAAATATACAGTCACATTTCAATCTATTGTTGTGTTTGGGTTGCCAGATCCGACAACTCAAAACCCTCTCTCTGTGATATATGTAACCATGGCAGCGAATGGCATCTCGGCTTCAGGACTAGTTTAATTGCTCTTTTGAAACCTGTATGAGATGTGGATTGAGATTTGAGAATAGATTACGAATGAATACAAGTAAAGTAGTGATTCTAATACTGATAAACTTATGCTGCAAACTTGGGATCGTTGTAAGATTTTCATTTCTGGTTAGACTTCGGGGTTATCGAGTTATACCAAGTGCAAAGACTTCATTACACAACTTTTTAATGTATTGATCCAATGAGCTCTTTTAAAGGTCTTGTACCAAAAGGTCTCGGCGCAAAATTAATCTCACCCCAGTACACCTGTAATGTACAGTATAAGCAACTCTTGAAGAGAAAATGTGTCTGCGTCTAATTCGAAAGCGTTTCATTGTATCGAAGATCATTTGCTCCATCAGAATTTGAATTGTAAATACCGCTGAATTTCTCGCTTTTTAAAAAAATATTTGGATTATTTTTATTTTGAATTTTAGTTGCTGGAATTTTAAGTATGCTTTTTCAATATGTTTTAGCTACATCTAAAAAGAGAATTACAAAAAGTCGGTTGTAACCAGATCCACCTGAACAACAAAACTGGATTAGGATTATGGAGAGTATTTCAGTGATGGAAAGAATAATTTATTATCTTAAACTGAAAGGATGCAAATATGATGAACAAAGGGGAAAGTGGAATACATTTATAAATGACACTAGTAAATTAACATATTACAACAATGTAAGTGTCATTCTTAAATGCATGTTTAATAAAGAATTTGTAACTCCAGATTTTTGTTTTGTTGTTTTGGTTTATATTGTTCTTGTATGCTTTGAAATGATTACTAAAAATCAATAAAAACAAAGTTTAAAAAAAAAAAAAATCAGCATAACTGATTTCAAGTGGAAATCAGTCGAGTGGAAAATTCGCAGTGGAAACATTCACAGCAAAGATCCAAGATGCCAAGGCCTAAGGAATCGATCCTGTGAGTGAGGAGGACAGAGGTTGTTTCCTACTGGTCGTTCTCATCTGTGGGCGGGATTTACACTTAAGAAATCAAATAGATGAGGTTTTGATGAGGATATTTCTGACCAATCAGATCGCTTCACTGCACCATTTCCTGCTTCTTCCTAAATTAGATCAGATCACTTGTTTAAAAGGTGATTTTTTTATATTGAATTTTAAAGACTTATGTACACTTGAAGGGACAGTTTGGAATTTTGGACATAGGGCCTCATATCCTGGTGATCCAGAGTGTTGGAGACGTTTGGAGACTCTTTTTTAAATCCTCCATCCAGTCCTTGTATTTGGAGAGGTTGCTTGACATGCACTAGCCAGTGCATGTCAATGGCCATAGTTGTCCTGCCATTAAAAACAGTCTTACCCACTCCACAGTGCACCTGAGGCAAAACTATTAGAACTCCAGACTGTCCATGTGAATGTCTGTGTCCATAGAATCATTTTAGAAGTAAAACCAACCTTACATTTGAACGATTTATATCAGCAGCAGTGAGTTGTACTTACTGATAGAAAGCTCGGCAGTGGTGGACTGATATATGAGAAAATAGTCCCTCAACATGCAACAATTCATGTGATGCAAGGTTAGTTTTATTTCAAACATTATTCTATGGACACAGACATTCACATCGATAGTGTGGTTCAAATACAAGGACTGGATGGAATATTTAAAAAGAGTCTCCACACGTCTCCAACACTCTGTCTCACATAGAAATGAGGCCCTATGTCCAAAATCTCGAACTGTCCCTTTAATATTTCTGCAACTAAAATTCAGAATAAAAATATTTCAAACATGTTTTTGAAAGACTCAAAGCGAGAAATTCAGTTGTATTTAAAATTCCAAATCTGATGGGACAAATTCTCTTCCACCCATAGTCAGATAATCAGGAGGTGCACGTCAGCATGCTAGCTGTTTTTGGTCCTTTTTATAGGTTCTGTACCAAAAGGTCAAAATTAGTCTTGCTCCAGTATAAGCAACTTTTGAAGCCAAAATACATCTGGTGTCTGAATCTAATCTAGGAAGTGTTTTATTGTCTGTTAATCAGGTAGTATGTGTAGCATGATAGTTGTTGTTGCAAATCTCTGCTCTGGTCTCTGATACTTGTGAAATTCAACTAATCACTGTGAATAATTAGGATATTTGAAATGCATAAGTGGGCTTAAAATTTCCTGCTTGAAAGTTTGATTTTCACAATAAAAGAGTAAAAATCAGGTACAGTGCCTTTAAGTGAAGCTACATAAAATGACTGCTTTCAATTAACAGAAAAATAAACAGTAAAATCACATAGTTTATTTATTTAAAGTCAACATTGGATGGTTTGAGTGGACATGGAACAGTCATGTGTTTAGCGGACACTGGACAGGATGTATATTAGTTAGACTGCCACACAGACAGAGACAGACAAAGGACAGATGAACAGACCTGCAGTTCTCCAATACGTCTCTGTAACACATCGAGACTGTTGCTTTTAAACTGGTGAAAACCGTGAGAGGGAATGGCCTGAGCAACGCCAGAGCAGAGAGGACCAGAGGGAAACAGAGAGTCAAATCAAACAGGGATCACAACGTATTCAGGTATTGTGAAGTGTTACTATTACCAACGGTTACCTGCAAAGAAGGGCGTTAAAGAGGTTGTGTTCAAGTTGAAGTGATACAAATTGGAATAGGGAAATTTTAGATGGAGGGCAGATTCTTGTTAGTAGCCTTGGATTTATGTAGAGATTTTCAAGAGACTTAAAGTGCTTTACATTGTATTTTCATTTACAGTCGTCCCTCACTATAACGTGGCTCATCTTTCATGGACTCACTGTTTCACTGTTTTTTTGTGTGCAATTTTGACTGTTCTGCGTAATTGAAGGTGGCACGTCTGTGTCTGTTTATAAGAATCTTCTCACCCAGAAGAAAAAACAATGCCAACAACTCCCCATAACTATGTTCTTCTCTCAGAAAAAGACCCTTGCACCAAGGTCTTCAGTGGAAAAAGACGCAGTGTTTTCCACACATAGTCCATAAATCATGGGCCGATTTGTGCAGAGCAATCCCCCCCACTCCTCACATTAGATCTCGGAGCCTGTCTAAGAAAAATGGGTAAAGTGTGTAGTGAGGGCTTTTACAGCCTTAAAACATATATAATAATTGCAAAAAATAAAGCCGACTACTTTGCAGATTTCGCTTATTGCAGGTTATTCTTAGAATGTAACCCCCACGATAAACGAGGGACCACTGTACACTTGAACTGAAATTGTACTACAGTATATCGTGGCTTAATGCTCTGTCTACTCTGTGTGACTGAATGTTTACAGCAGTTATGCTTTTAGACCTGTACTCAAATATAGATACAAATATGTGATACTGTATTGTGTTTATTTGTGTATTGTGTTACTGTATGTTAAGTCATTATAAATTAGAGTTATACATCTAACTACCTGCTGACTACTAGATCCACTGATCCACAGGTTGGCTGGTGTGATTCCAGCTCTCACAGATGAATGGTTTTGCTGTGGCAAGACACTTAGCCCACCTCGCCCCCAGTGTCTGCGTACTCTAGTGTATGAATATGTGAGTGGTTCCTTGTTGTAAAGCGCTTTGAGTGCCTTGAAGGTAGAAACGTGCTGTATAAAAATGGGACCATTTACCGTATTCTGAATATGGAACAAACAAACCTGCTGTGAGAACTTTTATCATGTAAATGTAAATATTGTATACACTTCATGTAACCAACTACCGTCATAAGTTCAAAATAAAAGCAATCAAATAATCAAACAAAAAGCTGCTGCTCTCCAAAAGTTACTCAGTCATAAATCAATTGTGTTCTGATGAAGTTGTAGAAATAAAATTCCAAGACATTTTGTTATTCAGCACAGTAAAAACATACATTTACATTCAATTTATCCTCACATCAACGTTTAGTGTCATTGTCCAATGTCTGGATATGCATGATGCTTATTATTGCATAACGATATCCAAGTCTGATGATGTGACATCGTCATGTATGAACCTCACGGTATGATATTTATTGCGATATTGTGGGAAAGCTCACGATATTACGATATTCTACATAATAACAAGTGTGACATCCTAAAATGCTTTGACCAGTCATTTGGTACAACATTTATTGTCACTAGGGATGGAACGATATCCAAATCTCTCTGCACCATAATTTCACCATATACAGTACATCTCACCGTACCAGATTTATTGCAATATTTTTTGGAGGCACAAAACTGTGATTCTGCTCCTTTTTCCTCTAAAAATGCCTTGACAAGACTTAATCTAAAGAATGTAGTCTTCATGTAGTCTGCACTGAAACGGAGCAAAGGATCATGGTCTATGTAGTTCTCCGTTAGTTCTACATCATAACTATTCATTTAAGCAAAGAGAGTTGCCAAGTGCCTTGTATTACAGCGCTTATCCCAATACAGCATTCACAGTACACTATATGTAATAAGCAGGGTTGTAACAATAACCAAAACACTGTGATATCGTATCGTCACAGTAATATCATGGACTATCACAATATATCGAATTAGAAGTCTCTTTGCTTAAATGAACAGTTCTGCAAAAATAGTTCAAAAAACAGAGGGAACTACATAGACCATGATCCTTTGCTCCATTTCAGTGCAGACGACATGAAGAAAAAACAGTTCTAAGCACTTTGAAATCTTCATTCTTTGGATTAAGTCTTGTCAAGCAATTTTTAGAGGAAAAAGTAACATATTCACAGTCAAAATATTGCAATAAATATGGTACGGGGAGATGTTTATGGTGAAAATATGGTACAGAGAGATTTGGATATCGTTCCATCCCTAATGACAATAAATGTTGTACCAAATGACTGGTCAAAGCATTTTAGGATGTCACACTTGTTATTATGTAGAATATCATAATATTGTGAGCCTCCCCAACATATCGTAAGCTTTCCCACAATATGGCAATAAATATCGTACTGTAATTGACAATATCATATCATGACACTTGGATATCGTTACACCCCTAGATTGTACCATAGAATTCTAACCTGTCCTCCATCTTTATTTTGGATATATGCGTTCTTTAGAAAGTTAAGCCCTCACATGAACACAACCTTCAGTGAGCACAGATCAGGCATCAGGAGGAGGGGGTCTGTCTCACCTGGGGGGGCACTGGTCCTCTGTTCCTCAGCCAGGTGAGTTTGGGCGTGGGTGATCCTGTCGCTCTGCAGTACAGCCTCAGAGTGTCTCCTTCATGGACGTCTGCAGACTGTGGACTCACCTGTACCTGAGGCTGGGTCCCCAAACCACTGGGGCTGGATTCTGGAGGGGCAAAAAGGACATTCATGTTCATGATGCATTCAAACTTGAAGTAGAGCTCCAAAATACATTGCAAATTATAATCAACATTTCTAGTTAGTTTGTATAAATGACAGAATATAGCAGGTGATAGTGATAATATGAATAATATATTTTTCTGCCCTTAAATGCATGTTTGAAGTGCAAGAAATTATGTTTTTATCTGCCTTGTTTTTGCCTTTAAATCTAAAAAATGTTTAGAGCTTGTATTGTTCTTATTATTGTTCTTTATTTGTTATAAAGAATTTTACAGGCTAATTTTATTACCTGGAATGTTTTTTCCAAAATGTTATTACAAATTGGAAAAAGTGTAAAAGTATTCAAGCATTGTGTGGCTATGCAATTTGGATTAGTTGGATTTCATGGCAGCAGCGGCAGCTGATAATGTCCGCACCAAAGCTGAGACCAAACCTACCCCCTTGTCTAAATCTCTGCATGGAGACTTAGACTTAGACAAACTTTACTGTTCCTCAAGGGCCATAACTTGAATACAGTATCTCACACATCACAATATATTCAAATAACAAAGAGAAATAAATTTAAATGTTAATAATATATTGTAAATAAGTAAAAAAAAAAAAAGCAAAGGACAGGTGTCAAATAAGGCATAATTATAATTATTAATTATTATTATTATTATTATTATTATTATTATTATTATTATTATTATTATTATTATTATTATTATTATTAAATGTAATGTACAAGTCAATAGAAATAAAGTAATAAAAATATCTCTGTTTCAATGTTAAAACAATCGTTATGTTACATGTACACCAAAAACCTGGAGTTTAATTCTAATAATTGTTCACACATGCAGTTTTTGACAAGGAAAACTACATCAAAAAGGGGAAAACTCACACGGCAAAGACAAAGATAAATAAAATATTCAAGAGGCTCCTTGCTCTTCTTGCTGGCTATAGTTTCTTCCTTTTTTAGTTTGCTTTTTAATCATTCCAGTGCTGGAAAATCTGTCTAGTGACGATTTTCTTTTACTTTTAATTAAACCATTTTGCATTTTAACAACTTATCTGACGAGCCGGCAACATGTCCAGGGGAAGAAACCAAAGAAATTCTTAGTTACTTTTAAAATCCCTTGATTAACACATGTTAGCAGAAATGACCATGATATGATTTTTTTAAAGCCATTGCCTGTAAATGGAATAAGGATACACCAAGAATTAACAACTGGAGGGACGAAATTCACATTATGAAGAGACTGCAACAAGCAAAATGTGAGGATTGCTGGTAAAAGTGGACTGTTTATTTGATTTACCATATTTTCTGGACTATAAACCGCTACTTTTTTCCCAGGCTTTGAACCATGCAGCTTTTACAAAGGTGCGGCTAATCTGTGGATTTTTCTTCCACCGCTAGGGGTGCTCTAACTGGAATTTCGAAAACAAGATAGACGGAAAATTAATGCAAAGAAGAATAGGCTACTTTTTATTTAGTAGATATAACACGCACGACAAATTACTAACTGGTAATTATTTTCAAATCCTCGCCCCTTCATCAAGAAAAGCACACGAAGGAGTTTATATGATGCAAGTTTTAAGTTGAAGGCATCGATCTTGCTCCAGGAAGGAAACGTGCTGTAGAGCCATGCACCTGTGGGACCCAACACAAAACAGTGCGACGCGGGACATATTGTGAAAGCTTATGTCGGGAGCGGGCGGGAGCAGTACTGAAGAATGCGGGAGTGGTACTGAAGAATGCAGGAGCGGTACTGAAGAATGCGGGAGCAGGTGGGAGCGGGACTGAAGAAGGCGGGAGCGGTACTGAAGAATGCGGGAGCAGGTGGGAGCGGGACTGAAGAATGCGGGAGCGGTACTGAAGAATGCGGGAGCGGTACTGAAGAATGCGGGAGCGGACGGGAGTGGGACTGAAAATTCTGTCCCGCGCAGACCTCTACCGTGCTGCTGCATGTAAGCTCGGGTCAATCGTTTCAGCGAAGATGATTAAAGTGACTTGTGGTTTCACTGCACAGGAGAAATGAAGATAATCAATTACCGGTTCTTTTCTGTTTTTGACCTCGTTTTAATCAGCACAGTTGCTGCCGTATTAAAAGGCACTGTTCGGAAAGAATCTGTTCAGGTACATAAATGTACATTTACAGTACAAAATCGTTCTGTATATGCAGTAAATATCTAATTTTCAACATGGATATCAGCGGCTTATAGCCTGGTTGCAACTTGTATATACTTTTTTTTAATTTAAAAAATAGAGTGGATGCGGCTTATATACAGGTGCGCTCTATAGTCCGGAAAATACGGTACTTACTTGTTTTCTATTATAATATGAAACAATGAAATATAAATTAAAGCCGCAAGCAGCATCGAACGGCCCTCGCGGGCCGCGCTTCACACTCGGCCGACCTGGCACTCCCCCAAGTGCCGCTGATGCTCCCCCGGGTGGCGCTGACGCTCCCCCGGCTGGCGCTGATGAGCCTCTTGTTTTTGTGTGTTTGTGACTTTGGGCTGAACTTGTCACTAAACACATAAAGTCCACACACACTGGAGATGCTGTGTTAACATTGAGGAATATGGGCATTTTGGGACATCGCCATGGTAACACCGTGCAAAATACAACTTTGGCCCCCAGACTTTTTTGATCGGGCTGACCTGAAGAATCACTGTGCCAAATTTCACGTTCTTCATTGAAACTATTAAGCCATTATATAACATATGAAAAGTAAGAAATTGTTAAAATGTTCCCATTAGGATAACATGGAGGCTTTGGCGCATCGCCATGGCAACCCAGTGAAATATACCATATGGTTGTCATTGACCTTTTTGATCAAGATGACATAAAGAGCCATTGGGCCAAATTTGAGAATATTCAGTGAAAGTAAAATATTTTTCATGAATGGGAATTTATCTGATCTCTCCCATTAGGATAACATTGGAGCTTTCGTGCATCACCATGGCAACACGATTAAAAATACCATATGGTTTATATTGGCTTTTTTGATTGAGATGACCTAAAGTAATTTTGGGCAAAATTTGGTATATTTTAGAAAAACTAAAATTTTGACCCTCCATGCAAAATTTTGTTGTGTCCTGCAGGGGGCGCTATCACACCATTTTTGCTCGTGTCACAATTATTCGGCTTTGGCACGAAAGTTTTACAAATGATTCAAATTTGAGCCCAATCGGACTTTGTATGGCTGAACGGGAGCAAATTTAGAAATTGGAAAATTGCAAAAAATCTGAACAAATATTGCGGCTTCGCCGCACATAAACCGTGACAGTTATCAAAAAAATTCAGGTATCGTTTTATGCCCCACTTCTCTAGTTGATGTACGGCCTTCTGGTCAGGAGGCGTGGCCATAATAATATTTTTTTTCTGTCTTCACATGAGGAATGTCTGTACCGAATTTTGTGACGTCTCCCATAGGCTCAATGTATTTTGACTTTTGCAGGTGGCGCTGTCGCGCCAGTTTCTTATACCCATACATGCAACATATATTTTATCAAATTTTTCGCCACTTCTGAATTTTGGGAAAAATTTGGTGAGTTTTTGAGTGTGTTAAGGGGGTCAAATTAGCATTCAAAGAGCAGAAAAAAAGAATAATAATAATAAGGAAACTTTTTTTTTTAGCAAAAACAATATATCCTTTAACATAGGAAACACATATTATACATTTTTGAAAGCTTTTGAGATCCCCCCCCCCCTTCCCCCATCACCGTGGGGTCATTCACCATCTCGTCGGGGTCGGCCATTGACTCCCATTGATTTCCGTTCATTTTAGCAGCTGTAAACATGGGGCTTGGATACAGCTTCATGTCAGGAGTGTGTTTGGGGGACAGGAGGCGCTTATGCTACTTTTGTCAACAAAGCAATAGGCCCTACGCCCTGTAGGGGCTCGGGCCTAATAAAAATCTTGGCAAAAGTCTTATCTGTTGGGTTATGTTATTTTGGCCATATAAATGTGCCCAAGGCTATCAACAGATTTTACTACAGATGCATTGATCCAGCTTTTTCAGTTCTGATACTGATATCAATACTTTGGCTTTACGATCTGTTGAGACCCGATATTAACCGATACCAGTGCAGGGACTGAAAATTATTTCCTTAACGTAACTATTATTTATCCTCAGGCCCGCCGCTCCACATAAGCAGAGTAAGGCCCCAAAAATTAAGACTGATTATTAAAAAATGTCATGATAATTATTACGTTATTACAATGCAAATAAATATATGAATTAGTTATGAGCAGACCCCTTGTTTTTGTTCAAATAAATGTGTGTAGTGTACCCTATCACTCAATTCGGGCAAATTGTTTTTGCTCAATATATGAAAAGAGTCCCCCCGCCCGCCTTCACTGAAATGGTACAGCCCAGTTCACGTCTTTTTCTGAGTTGGCACTGTTAATATTGTATGTAGGCTCTGGATGAAGGTGATGAAGCCTTTTCAGTCCAGGGCCTCGACTTTGGAATGACCTGCCTGAGGAGATAAAGCTGCACCATCAGGATCATCTTTTAAATCACTTCTTCAGCCTTCCTTTAGCTGGTTTTAGTTATTTTTATTCCCTACTTCTTTTTCCTCTATCTCTTTTGTTTATTTATTCATTAGAATTAATCAGATTTTTTGCATCATTGACTGTTTTCTTTGTTTTCTGTGCTATTTTTATATGTTTTGTATTGTTCTTTGCTGCTTGTACAGCACTTTGTAAACCTTGTATTTGAAAGCGCTTTATGAATAAAGATTTATTATATTATTTATTATTATCTGCTGGTAACTTTTAGGATTTTTAGAATTTTTCATGGTAGTGACAAAATATGGTTTCTGCTAGCATTGTTGTGTTTAATGTGTAGGATTAGAGTTTATTAATATTTAAGGTATGTCTATGTTCAACTATCACATTAATATAATCTAATGGTTTCATCTAGTTCTCCCATCTTTGTGAAATATACAGATCGCATAAGCTTGAGTGCAACTTTGAAGGTTTTGTGTGTGTGTGGTTTTTTTTTTAATGCTTCGGTCCTCCAAAACCTTAGCAGCAGCCCTGCGTATCCTTCAAATCACGACTGAACAGCTTCGTTTGAACACAAGCTCAAACAAACATTCTGAGATATTCTAGGCCAAAATCACCCTGTAGATTGTCTTACTACATCCAATTAAAGCCCCAACTACGAGATATCACTGAACCAATACCCGATCCAGCTACATTTTCAGTATCAGCACCCATATTCAATACTAGTATCGGTGCGTCCCTGATTTTAACTTGCGTTTCTATTGTGGTTACACAGAGAATTCATACTTTGCACATAGAGGGAGGCTCTGGCGGTGTGCTCCCCGTGAGTGTTGAGGGCCTTGCAGATGTACTCTCCCTCATCGGACATGTCCACAGAGGAGAAGGACAGCAGCCCGCCCTGGATCTGCGCCCGGGGACTCATCCTGTTACCTGGGGCAACTGTGGGGAGCATTAGACCTTATTAAAAACAATAACAACGCATGAAGTACCTGTCGTACATCCACAATTCAACAATTCCACATTCACAAACAGGGATTTCATAATGTCTGCAAGTACTAGAAACAAAACATTGAGAAAATATGTCATTATTTTGAAATACAAGAGTTTATGTATTATATTGAGTAACACTTTATAGCAGCTAATAAATAATAATAATTTAACATGAAGAAAAGCTTAATTTATAACGAACAAATAGTCTATTAAGAATGATTCAGGCTTAGAAACTACTTAAGGAATACTCCTTTACCTACTGGCTTAATTTATAGGAAATTTTAGCCACTTTTTGGACCAGTTTTTGGAAGGCGTTTAGATCTGCTCATACTCATGAAGTCAGATCTTCTCTTAGATGGTTCTTGGTGTGAAATATATGAGAAGCACAGCACTAGATCATTACAAACTTTATAAATGATCCAATGGCTTTTTGTTTAGATTGGAAATTTTATTTGAATCAGATATTGTGACTTTTCGCATTTTTACAGCTCTTCAGTTGGGACATCTGTAGAGTTTAAACAAACAGACTTTGCGTTGTTTCACATGACATTATGGCGCTGAGTGTTACCTAATGCTAGCTGCCTTGGGACTGTCCTTTTTTCTGTGAAAGACTTATTTAAGTGCACAAATCAGCTTATCTCTTATAGTTCTATGGTCAAATTGTGTTAAAACAAAGCGCAGATTAAAGTCTGAGTCTAATTTGAGTAACAGAACTTCAGACAATGCAGTGCCTCCAGTTAGCACCACACCTCCACAGAATGTTTTTTTATATTTTCTTTTTAAATTTGTTTAAATTTGATCAGATAAAATCAAATTACATTAAAAAATTTAGAATGAGCTACATATGCATATGCATACACACACACACACGCACACACACACACACACGAAATTACATTACATTGAAATTACTTAACTTCTTGGGTTCTGTAGTAAAGTGTATTTACCTTGTTGACATGTTTCGGCTGCAAGCCATCTTCAGAACTGTCACCGGTGGGTGACGTGTCATACACACCTGGGACACCCTTTTCCAGAGAGCGGGTGGTGTGGAGGTGTGGAGGTGTGGTCTGTCTGAGCGAGGAGGTAACAACAGCTGATATACGACACGTCACCACCAACACCGGGGACAGTTCTGAAGATTCAGCAGCAGCCGAAACATGTCAACAAGGTAAATACACTTAACTACACTGTCTTTAAAAAAGAACCCAAAAAGTTAAGTTACAGAAAAAGACAAAATTATCATCTTTGGCATAACGTGAAATTATGTGTATTTATTTATTTATTTATTTTTTCTATATGACCTCCATAGAATTCTGCAAAGTATCTATAAGTGACCAAAATAACCAATAACCCACGTACCTATCCACTCGATGGCTGGAGTGGGACTGCCTGTCCCGGAGCAGCGGAACTCCGCTCTGTGTCCCTGCTGCACATTCAGCACTGAGGGGTTGACCGAGGCCACAGGCTGGACCCCCTCTGCTGCTGCAGGAAACCAGGCAAAACACACGCACAAGTTACCATACACTGTGATATATATGTGCATCCAAGAGGGTTATAATGACCTGAATTCAAAATCTGAGCTGAGTACTTTGGACAAGTTTAAATGTGTTATTAATTATTCATTAGATCGAGAGTGACTGGTTTCAACACTGGAAAAAACAATTTCCAGGTAAGTTAAAATGACTTAAATTAAGAACATTTGACTTTATTTGAGTAGATTCATCTTGACAAGTAAAATGATCTGGGAGTGGAAAGTGTTTTTTCTTTTTCTTAATTCAAGCAACATTCGATTTTGTTTCTTATTTTAAATGCAAAAAGTTGTTGTTTTTCTTGTTTTAAGTGTAGCCAGATGTATTTTCATATTGTAAGTACAAAAAGTCTTATTCCAATGGCAGATCATTTTACTTTTCAAGTGAAATTTACTCAAATCATGATAATCCAAGTCTTCTTAGCTTGACTAGATTTTGTTTTTGCAGTGAATATTCTAATTTTTGTATCACAAATTTAGTAAGAGTCAGAAAATTGTGCTTAAAAGTGCCTTGTGTAACTTTTCTGGTGGAGGTGGAGGCTTGGTAAGGTAAGGTTTAATTATATAGCGCTTTACACAGACACATGTCCCCAAAGCGCTTTACACAGCATTTTTCATTCACTCCATGGTGGTAAACTACTGTTGAAGCCACAGCTGCCCTGGGGCAGACTGACGGAAGTGTGGCTGCCAAGCCAAGCAGCGCCAACACTCACTCACACAACTTTCACACCTACAGTGCATGTTTTAGGTTGATGGGGGAAACCGGAGCCCGGAGGAAACCCATCCAGACACAGGGAGAACATGCAAACTCCACACAGAAAGGCCCCGGTGACCTGAGGATCGAACCCGCAACCTTCTTGCTGTGAGGCATGAGTGCTAGCCACTCAGCCACCGTGCCGCTTGGAGAAGATGTTATTGCTTAGTCTAGAATTTTTCACAGTTTGGCATTAAAACTTTCTATCACCATGGAGACCAAAGTTACAAAGTCAGATCTGTGCAGTGGTGAGAATGCCTGTTTTTCTGTCTATTTTTGAGCTGTAATTACAAAAAAAAAAAAAAAGTAAAGTAGAGCTGTTAATAGGCTATTTTCACAACAGCAGGAAGTGGCCACAATGTTGAGTCGCGCAACTTCCAGTTGGTGCTTTTCTCTGACAAAATCCCTGTGGAAAAGTGTTGTGTATATTTGAGCAGCTTCATAAATCTGCCCCAACACCAAATCTTCATCCAACAAGGTCGACAAAGAACAGATTCTGTCCATGAAGAATTTATCCACAACTAAAGGGAAGAAAGATGAAAACTTAAAGGAAACAACGGCGAGCATTAGTGATCTACTGAGCAACACTAATGATGGTCATGAATAAAACATACATAATTTATTCACTCAGAATGATTCTAGAATTAAAATTAAAAATTGATTTTGTGATGTAGATATATTAGCATAAACTGAGCGATTTGTGCAGTTGAAATGTTATAGATGTTGATGAAATGCCGACCACTTAAACTGCACTAATCTCTCTGTCTATGCTAATAGCGATATCACAATATCAATTTTTTATTTTAATTCTAGAATCAGTCTGAGTATAATATAATAATAATATAATATAATAATAATATAGTATAATATAATAATAATATTCTATTGTCATACCATGGAACATTCCAGACAGAGCAATGACATACAGTATCCACAGAAACAAGCAGGTGACGGACCTCCAACCAAAAAGTTACATAGTGCACCTTTAAATTAGAAATGTGAGTAGATCATATTGCCAAATTGAATCTACAAAAATTCCTTAAAAAACAAAACAAAAAAACAAGCTTTTAAAATGCATAATGTCTAAGTTGTCATGGTGAATTAGTTGTAATGTACCAACTAATGTATGAACTTGGATAAGGTCTGAACTGGTCACTAAATCAAATAATCTGCTTAAATAAATGTCAATGAGTCAAATCTACTCTGCTCAGTATGATGATGAATTCAAGTAATTTTAATGATTCAGTTTAGCCTTCAGAAACATGAGCATGAGAAGTACAGGAGCGAGTGTGAAATGCCTTCGATTGAATGCCTTCGAGAGAATTTGATGTGATCCTTTGGCAGAGTCTTGAGCCCGTCCAGTCCAGTCAAAACAAAGTTGACGTGGCACTGGGCCTTGGCATGGCCCGCGGGCACTGGGCCGCAGATTCAGACTCAATCCCTTATGATCCCAGAGTGACAGGGCCAAAGAACAGGCCTTTTCACAGAGGCGAGGCGTGCCAGGCCATGGGAGCAGCCGCTAAACCGCAAAAGGGAATGTACAAATATGGGCCCGGGCTAAACTCTGGGAACTTAAAGGTGCACTGTGGAATATCTCTGGGGACCATTTAATACCTGCTGCATGGAGATGTTTCTAGAGTCTAGAGTTTTCTTTTACTCATCCGGGTTGAAGTAAATTCAGATTTTTCTGCACGTTCCACTGTTGTGATGCTCCCATTGATCAGCTTGGAGTGTTCATTTGAAATTGGGATGCATGTTGAAGATGATATTGAACATTTTGGTGGATCGAATATTAATCGGGTTTTGTTATTAGTTCAGCTGATATCCCAATTTGGTCTAAAAACTGCACTGCAAACTTCTTTGATCTGGGAAAAACTTATATCAAGTTTTACATCTTATATCCAGATTTATTATCTTCTTACTAGTTGTGAGACTGCTTCATTCTAGTCTAGAGGAAATTTATTTTAAGAGAACTTGTCCAGTCAAGGGATCTGTCCATGCAGTAAGATAATTTCACATTTCATTTTCTGATAAATTTAAGTGTTTATATGTTAAATTTTGGCCAAGCTTTTTTACAACGTGGTGTAATAAGGCGATTTACTGGCCAATGTTGAGCCAAAATGACTCAAATTAAACTTGTATATTTCCTCAAAGCTGTTCGGTAATTACTTTAAATTATAAATAACAGTTACAAAACAGATTTGGATTATTTGTGACCTTATGCTGTTGGTGTTTAAAAGACGTAAATCATATTTTAAGACTCTGGTATCTGGTATCAGCAGATACTTAAAGCCAAACACTAGTGACACTTCCAGTAGTTTCAGCAAGATCCAAACTAGACTGATCAATGACCTAATGAGTGTTATAGCGATCTCTCATGAGCCAGGTTCAGAATGTTCCACAGTATGGCATTATTAACCGCGAGGGATGTAAAAATAACCAAAATATGGTGATATCGTCTCATCAAAGGTCCCACAATAATATCGTGGACCATCACAATAGACTTGGATATCGTTACATCCCTAAACCCAATATATCCCGATACTAAAACAACTATCAAATATTATGGTCGAGTACACCTTTACGAGAAAATTTGAGGAAATGCTATTCATTTTGTTTTTAGATCATGAGAACACTAAACGGAACTTATGACTTTAAGAAATTGACTTGGAAACAGTTTGAACCTTTACCAGAACTTTACCAGAATTGTACTATAAAGTATTGCGATATATGACTGAATTGTTTTTTCCTTACGCCCCCCGATAAAATAAAACAACCTCATGTATGTTATTATGTAGAATATCGTAATATCCTGAGCTTTCCCACCATATCACAATAAATATGAAAAAAATATCGTATCGTGAGACTTGGATATTGTTACACCCCTATGAACCACTAGCATTTATTGAATTCCAAGTGTTTCATTGCTCATAAACACCTTGGAAAACACACATTCATACTGCCACTCCATAGATCTGCCCTGTAACTTGGCCTATTGATGTTGCCTTGTCTGGTGGTGCACGCCTCCACCAAAAACATGACACTTTCAACGCCAAACTGTTGAACACTCCAGCCAAAGTAATAACATCTCCATGGAGACAAGCAGGTGACACATCTTCCACCAGAAACGTTACACCGTGCACCTTTAACTGTTGAGTTTTGTCATTCATCCTGGTCGGTCTGAATGCCAATCTGATGAGCACATTTAAATACAGTGACATATGAGTGTTTAAGCACAGTATGATGTTTGAAGACCAGATGACAGCTACAATCCAGAAAAGACTGTCTCCTGAAGAAAAGAGTAAAGGACACAGAGAACAGAGCGGTACAGTGTGAAAGAGGGGACATCTCTTTGAATGTGGAGATATCATTTAAACAATGCTATGCAATTCTAAATAAATGGGTGCCAATACGAAAAATATGAGTAAAATGGCTTGAAATGCAGTTTTAAGAATCATATGGCGTTCATTCTTGATTTCACAGAGACACACTTTTCAACACAAATTTCTGTCCAATTTCTTCCTCCAAAGTCTGAACTCTGCTCCAAACCGCATGCTTTTAGTTAAATACTGGCTGACTGGCTGTAGACTGCTTGCATCATGAACAATTACCGTATTTTTCGGACTATAAGCCGCTACTTTTTTCCCAGGCTTTGAACCATGCGGCTTTTAGAACGGAGCGGCTATTCTGTGGATTTTTCTTCCACCACTAGGGGCGCTCTAACCAGAATTTCAAAACCAAGATAGACGGAAAATTAATACAAAGAAGAATAGGCTACTTTTTATTTAGCAGATATAACATGCACGACAAATCACTGGTAATTATTTTCAAATCCTCGCCCCTTCATCATAAAAAGCACACAAAGGAGTTTGTATGATGCAAGTTTTAAGTTGAAGGCATCGATCTTGCTCCAGGAAGGAAACGTGCTGTAGAGCCCTGCACCCGTGGGACCCAACACAAAACAGTGCGGCGCAGGACCATGGATGTATAATAAGAGCATTCTGAAAGAACATTCTGAAAGCTTATTGCGGGTGGGAGCGCGACCGCCCAACGCGGGCATGGGCGGGAGTGGGACTGAAGAATGCGGGAACGGGCGGGAGCGGGACTGAAAATTCTGTCCCGCGCAGACCTCTACCGTGCTGCTGCGTGTAAGCTCGGCATCAATTTCAGCGGAGATGATTAAAGTGACTTGTGGTTTCACTGCACAGGAGAAATGAAGGTCAATTACTGGTTCTTTTCTGTTTTTGACCTCGTTTTAATCAACACAGTTGCTGCCGTGTTAAAAGGCACTGTTCAGAAAGAATCTGTTCAGGTACATAAATGTACATTTACAGTACAAAATCGTTCTCTATATGCAGTAAATATCTCATTTTTCAACATAGATATCAGCGGCGTATAGCTCGGTTGCAGCTTGTATAACTTTGTTCTTAATGTTTTTTTTTAAATAGATGGATGCGGCTTATATACCGGTGTGCTCTATAGTCCAGAAAATACATTACACATGACGGAAAGTAGATCTCGACTGAAATTTGAGAAACTGCCCAGGAACTTCGCTTAAATAAATCCATCTGCTTTTAAAATAAGAAACAATTGCGTTTTTCTAGCATTGCATGTTTGAAATCCAATTGAAGTCAGTGACAAATAAATAAAAACAGTCAAATCTAGGGCTAAAAATATCCAGAAGATGATCATTATGAATTCAAGCCATTTCACTCATAATTAGACGTAGTTGACGCTATTTTAAGGTCTTATATTTCACAAAATTGACTCTTGGGAGCTTAAAATCATGTTAGAATGTTGTTACCTCCTCAAAAACATACATGGAGTTGTTTTTTTGTTTCATTCTCGCATGTTTCGCCTTTATTATTGGGTTGTCTACATCTCCACAGCTCAAAATGCTCTGTTCCACCTCGTGATGTCATGAATGTGTAAATGGTTCTGGTGAAGGTGTACAGCAGGGGTCTCAAACTCAAGTGGGCCGCAACAAGTAGGCTAGTTGACAAAATAGGGTTTCAAGTATTCAAAAAACCCCACAACCGTCATATGTGCATGTGTACATGCAGAAGAGTCAATGACATGACGACTACATTTTCAGTCCAATTACAGTTCCCTCAGTTAAAAAGGTTCAAATTTCATAATAATTCACCACATTTCTGTAGTATCTCTGACCTCCATGGAACCAAATAATTTTTTTGTTTTAGAAAATAAAACCATGTTTTAGAAAATAAAACAATTTTAAGGTTATTCTTGGTCGCACCACATTACATTTTTTAAGGTTGCAGCCAATTCATGTCCATAAAAAAACACTAAACACAGATTTATGCCCCTGACACTGTAAATATCTGAAAAAGTTCAATAGAAATAAATATTTTTTTATATTTTAAAATTTGCCTGTTGAAAATCCTTCTACGTCATTGACCCATAAACACAGTCAGAGCTTCACAAATGCTAAAAGTTGAGTTTGGGATGTAAATTGTGCAAATCTGCTGTTGTGAATCTGCAGGGGCACTGATCTGCCCACAGAACTGATGCTAAACTTTGACATCAAGTTGAGGGCCGCTGTTGGCCCCTGAGCCTCGAGTTTTAAAATATAATAGAGCACTTCCTGTATTACTACATGATATCACACAGTGGACCAGTTTTTTCTGTTTGAGAGAAGAACTCAGTGTAAATCTGCAGGGTTTGTGTGTTACAGATTTGTGAATGGAATAAAACACAACTCCAGGTCTGTTCGTGAAGAGGAAACAACATTAGAAGATCAAAAAATAGCCTCATATGGGCCGTTTAAAAAACTATAGCTCTGCATTCACAGGGAGTTGTCCATAATAAGATCATGCACGTTTTCTGCAGTGATGGAGCTCAATGAACCCTCAGAATCTGGTGGAGTCGGACTGCCCATGTACAACCAGCTTGTTACAATGGCAATGCCCACAACTAATAACATAACCACCCATGATTACGATGAGCAAAGAAGGTCAGAATAAATGATTTGTAAATGTTTCAAAATTGTTATTGATTATAAAATTGACCAAAATCTATGATGTAATGGAAAAATTAAACCATAACTGCAGTCACATTACCGTTTTAGAGAGAAAAGGAAAAATATATGGCCAAAGTGATCCTCCAATTTGAAAATCCAGCACAGTTATTTTAAGTTTTTTCAGTATGTTTTAGTTGGTTACTAGATGATATGATATATTTGTTATTTCTCATATTGAAAATTATATATAAGATAATGCAATGATCGCAAGGGCGATCATTGCAACAAGTGGCAATGATCGCGTGCACCTACGTCGTGTCCCCACACTAACCCTAATAACCGTAAACCCCAACCATGTGCCCCAACTCTATGTATTGTTGCCATGTATGACAAATAATATGTTGTTGTTGTCAATCTGTTTCTAAACCATTTTTATTGTCCCTGAACCAGGAGGTTAAGCTGGTGCACTGTTAGCATGCTAGTTGTTGTTAGCATTACTGCCATTGCAAAACTCTTTTCTGGTCTCTGAAAGTTGTGAAACGTGCTCATAAACTCACTGTGGTGAACAATGCTCGAGATACATAAGATAAGTGAGGAATAACTTTAGGCCGCTGCAAACCACTGAATATAAACCTGTTCTGTTTTTCATGCATAAAAAAACAATCAAAATATACTACACTGCCTTTAATGGATAATTGTTAGAGAATTGTATAAATTATTCAAAACAGACTCATAAAATCTCCAAAACTCTAATACAAAGTTCCCTACATGATCTTAAAACGTGTTCTAAATATAAATGACTGTATTGTAGATCTAACATGTTTGCCATTATTGTTCTATATTGAGGTATATCGGTTGCTTGGTTGCACATAGGCAGTCTCTCTGTTCATCCGTGCTCAAAGATGATTGCATGCATGACGTCATAGAGAGAGGAAGAGGGGGCGCCCTCCAGGGAGCACCCGAGGGAGAAAGAACTGCGCCCAGGTGGACTTACGCTTTCTGTGTCCTTCAAACATTTCATAGGCTGTGTAAAACATCTGAGTCTGTGAGGCCTCTGCAGGGGGAGGGGCAAATATAGAGGGAGGGGCACAGGTAAACTGACAGGTGAGTCAACCAATAGGAGCAGTTTACCCTCCACTGGACCGGACCAAGTGGGATTCTCCATAGAAACCACCAGTGCATTACTGAACGTGAATAAGTACGAACAGTTAAACTGCAGGAGTGTCCAAACCTTTCTCCACTGAAGGCCACATACTGAAAGTGGAAGGTCACAGTATTTTATACAGTCCATCAGGTGTGTGCATTTACCAGAGCTTTGACAGAGCCACTGTACGTTTTATAAAGGTTCAAACCATAGACTACATATATGATTGGACAAAGCTAATGCGTTAGCAGCCGTGTGCCAAACAGGAAGTGCTCCAGGAGGCTCTTCCAGCTCCTTCTGTCTCTGGCTCCCATTGACTTACATTGGGATCTTGTCGCCCCTCTCTCTGTAACTTGCAGTGGCCTCATCATTTTGGTCTTAAAATGTTTGTATTAACCTGCTCTACATGATCCTGGGTTTTGTTTCACTATTTTGTCTGAAAATTCCTCTTCATAACATAGAGCCTGGCTCCAGATTCGCTCCTGTAACCGTGAGCATTGTGAGCCTCATTTGAGCGGCGCTGAACACTGTAGGTGACGTCACACTCACTTAGTCCACTTCTTTTATACAGTCTATGGTTCAAACATTAATTTTAGGTTTCACACCATGATGCTATTGACATAATAGTGGTAGAATGACTTAAATTTGCATTA
The DNA here is from genome assembly GCA_034769755.1 of Odontamblyopus lacepedii. Lineage (NCBI taxonomy): Eukaryota > Metazoa > Chordata > Actinopteri > Gobiiformes > Gobiidae > Odontamblyopus > Odontamblyopus lacepedii. The sequence goes on along the minus strand of CM068345.1, from coordinate 40,178,381 downwards.
AAAAGTTCTGCCTGGGTATGACTGGTTAGGCCATTTCAGCCGGACCCAACAAAAACTGGTGAGGGCCACCTTTGGCCCCCAGGCCATAGTTTGGACACCCCTGAGTTCTAGTAAGATGGCAGCTAAAATGATACGTCTATGTGTTAGAATACCTTTATATGTTTTATTACATTCCAATGTCATGTGATGATTTAGCTTACCTGTATATCCTGCCTGGTCCATTACATAATAAGACTGTCTAGCCATCTGGGTCTACTTTGGTCCTGGTTTGGTTCCAAGATAATCATGATTTTGACACTGTGTGACATTGTGTAATGGTTTAGTCCTGGTCTAGTCCACGTTTAGGTCCAGCTCTGATGTGGTGTATGTGAAAGTAACTTTCTTCAAAACAATATACAACAATTAAATAGTAGGCCCAAAATAATGAGGTTTCTAGTGTGAAAATGAGTAGAAAAAGACTTTGTTGGCATCTTGCGTCCTACCCACTGACACACATAATAATGGTGAAAACAAAAACATTGCAGCTGAAGTCAAACATTCCTAAATACATTGGGACTACGAGCCAAGCGCATGAAGCAGTGGACACAGGGCATGCAGGTTAGTAGCGAAAGCACATTTCAACATGTTTGGCATTGGGTTTGGTTAGGACAGGTCAAACTGCTGTCATACAGCTTGTGGTTCCAAATATGAAAGGTCAAATATTCAAATCAGTGTCATTGTTTTAATCAATCTTTTTTCACAAAATAGTTCACAGTTAAATACAATACAGAGAAATGTTTACAATTCCTTGTTCATTTTGGTTACAAGAAATATTTTTTACAGTGGCACCATCGAATACAATAGAAATAAACACATAGTAGTCATAGAAACGTGTGTAAAATTGAAATTTGAGGTGAAATTTTGGGTATTATAAAAATATATACTTTCAAAAATACGTGACTATTCATTGGTATCACAACAGCCTACATGTAAACACACAATACAAAGTCATACTGCTTACAAGTTAATACAAAAATGACTAAAAATAAAAAAGAATGATACTATAGATTGTTACATTTCGATTTTACAAGCAAATACAGAAATATACTGAACCAGAAATATATCTTTAGCTGATTGACAAATTGGATTTCAAGTCAAAAATTAAAACACATCCATGTAACTTAAAAACAGGAATATCGATTGCAAAGTTACAAAAACTAAAAATTCAACAGGGTCAAGTAGCACCATAACAGAGTAACTGAATACATCTGAAAGAAGGTAGCGGCTGGTGGTTGCATCCTCTTGCTGTGAGTTTTAAGCACCTATAGACGTCCAGTCTCTCCAAAATATGTTCTGTTTTTGTTTTTTTTTGGCTTTTGTGTCAGCTTGGGCATTGAGGAGCGAAAAGAGAACCCAAGAATCCATCACCTGCTAGTTGCACTTATAGAAAATCTGCAGCGGCAATGGAGCTCAACAGTACTTTCTGATGCACGGTGGAAGAAGTACATTTCCCATTAGTTTTTCCCATTGACTTATTTATAAATCGTCAGAGTTCAAAAGCGTAATATAATAGTTTATGGGGTAGTACCGTATTTTTCAGACTGTAAGGGTTTGGGTGGTCCGACTTATATATTACATTTCTCACAGTGACAGTCCATAGACCAAATATATGAATCCTGTATATGAAAAAAAAAATGTTATCTGTTTTTTCATTTTGGTTTTAGAGACAAATAATAAAGAAAAGAGTTGTTTTTTCATTTTCTTATTTTTGGTTTTATATTGAAAAACGAATGATACACAGATTGTTCTCTATTCGGTTGTTTTTATTACTATAACTTCTATAACTCGCCTTTCAAGATGAAATGTCAGTTCTTGGTCTCTGATTTTATAAAATAATTTTCCCCCAAAAAGTGCAACTTATATATTTTTTTTTCTTTTTCATTACGCATTTTTTGGCTGGTGCGACTTATACTCAGGAAAATATGGTAATTTTGATTTGAACTATTATGATTATAAACAAAGTAGTGCTGTCACTTTGCTAAAACCGCAAACTCAATTTTAATGCTAAGAAATAGACTTGATACTCAATTAGGGATGGGCATTAGGTAAAAATTTCTTAACAATCGATTATAGATTAATCATAAACATTTTTATATTAAAATTGTCATCATTATTATTACTATTACTAATCTGCAAAAATAAACTTTACAACATATAAACCATCACCACTACAGAGCCACATCAGCCCATGTGAGATTAAAATGTGTTTAATGCAGCTTTGGCACATTTGTTTACGTCTTACAGAAACAAAACTTAAAACCACATGGCTCATTTGCATAAACTGTAAGCAGCTCTTTCGTTGTGCTGATGCTTCAGCTTCTGCCGGACTAAAGGTCATGACTCAGTGGAATATGAGTGTTTTTTCTGTGACAGAGGGATGTTCTGCTGATGGTGAGTCTATTCTGTACATATGTCACGTTGGAGACAAGGGCATAGATTTGCATAGGGACAGTGGGGACGTGTCACAACTAATAATTAGGGAAGACAAAATAGTCCCTACCCATATTTGCCAGTTTATTTTAATAAACAAGAATATCAATTTATTCTGATATTTTTTTAAACTCTATAGTATTAATTTAACATGTTTTAGTTCACATTTTGTTTCTTAGACTTTTTGAGATGTATTCAGTGATACGACAACAGGGTTACCTATGCCGCTGTTCACTGGCCACAAGTGCCGCCAGGTAGCCTAGCCTGGGATGGAGCGGGAGGTGGGGTTGTGGGGGTGATAATGTCCCTACCAAAGCTGAGACCAAACCTACGCCCTTGGTTGAAGATGTTTCAGGTTTTCAGAGATCATACGTGCTCAGGTCATATGAGTGCAAATTGTACGTGTGCAGGTTTAGTGCAGCTCTTTATTTAACAGTCATTTCAGTTTATTTATTTTGGTAATTTTATTTATTTAGGCTACTGTTGTGATGAAATGACTGAAAAGTCTTTGCCTTTTGCACACTCAGCTGTTGCAGTAACCAGGATACTGTGTATACATGCACCATGACCAAACCGGGATACTCAAAAAACCTGGTCATACCCGGGATACTGATGTGCAGGTAAACACACTCTGAGGGATATGGTGATCTCCAAGGAGGAGCCAGAGTCGAGACGTGGAACTGTGAGGCCACAACTCCAGTGTTTGTGCTCAGACGCAGCCTTGACTCGCACAGCAACCTACATTCGGTTTGTTGATTAAAAATGAAGGTGATCATCGTAATCTTTAACAATCAATTACTGATGAATCGACTAATCATGCCCATCCCTATACTCAATAGCGATTAAAAACATAACAGGATTTTCAACACAAAATAAAGTTAGTGTCTTTAATATTATCGTGTGCTCTTATAATAGTTTTGTAGTATAATAGTTTTCAGTTTTTCACCGTATTTTCTCAGTTTTTGACAACCCTAAAGCAAAGTCACACATGCATTTTGCTATGATATGTTTTGGTTTGGAATTAACACGACTGTTGTAGTGATTTAAAAAAAGCGTTTACCTTTGCTAGGCCTTTTTACTTTTTTTTTAACTGCTAGAATTGATGGGAAATGTCATTCAAACTGAAAAGTACTGTTCAGCTCCATTTTGACCAAGAAGCACCAAACCGCCACCACGGCATCAGTCCACAGAGAGAAATTATTTTAATGGAAGACAATTACCCCCTGAATTAGACTGCTCATCAACCGCTAATTACACCTTTTAATTCATTTGCCCAGTATCTGTTATCAATAAAAGAGCATTAAAAAACCCACAAGCTGTATTTGTTTGATTAGAGATATGAGAGTACAAAATTAAAATAAAAAAATAAAAAAAGATTGGCTTAGCAAAACGAGTGTAGCAAGCAGCAGCCACAAGCATTAGCAGTTAGAATGCAAGCTTATTATGCTGTTAACCAGGGTCAGCTTTCACCGTGCGCACAGACTCAGGAGCATGCACCAAGCTGAAGAGGGCTTAGAACTGGACTCAACGGGACTGTAAAAATGGATCTGCATGAGTTAAAATGACTGGAATTTGGGATATTTATTGATTTGAGATTTTGAATAGTTTTTGCAATTGAAATAAGAAGATTTGGTGGCTCTTTATTTTAGGTATTTATTTATTCAGTATTTATTTAGCCCTTATTAATGTCTACTAATTCCTAGTGATGTAACAAGCCTCCCCACCATATCGTGAGCTTTCCCATATTGCAATGAATATTGAGGACAATATCGTAAGACTTGGATATCGTTTCACACCGAATAATTCCCCATAAGCTTATTCTGCTATTAGTTAGACATTTACAAACACTTTCCTATGAGCACACTCCTTATTCCTGCTTATTAGTGTAATACGAAGCTATTTTTGTTAATTATGAAATGAAACAAGCTTTTTGGTGGAAACATTGTGCTAAATCAGTCAAATTTGATTAAATAAATGCCTATTACCATTGTAAATGTATAATCTTAATCTTTTGTACACAAGTAAATGGATAATAGTTTGTGTTTTATAGACATCTAACTGTATCCTATTGCTGTGGCTCTTACATTTACTCAATTTCTTGTGATCGCTAAAACTAGTAGCTCTCTTGCATTTTCGTTTTGTAAAAGTGGCTCACCGGAGCAAAACAGATGGAGACCCCTGCCTTAACAACACCCGTATTACCAAAACCTTATTCTATATTATCCATCCATCCATCCATCTTCTCCCGCTTAATCCAGCTGGGTCGCGGGGGCAGCTTGCTGCCCAATACTCATAGCACCTGACCCCCCCTATGAACCCCTCTGCAGGTGGTGAGCCCACAGGAGGTTATTCTATATTATCATACTGTAATTCATATACAAAAATGTATCACACTAATAAGCAGAAATAAGGAATGTATTACTAGGAAAATGTTTGTAAAAGTCTAACTAATAGCAGAATAAGCTTATGGGGAATTGGACATTAACAAGGGTTGAATAAATACTAATTAATGACAAATTAAGCATTTACAACTACACTAAATAGCAGGTATTTAGATAAGTGTACCCGAAAATAAAGTGTTATAATAATAATAATACTAATAATTAAATAATCATTTAAAAAATACACCTACACTTAGTTCTACTCCTGATACTGCTCTTGGTACTACTACTGCTGCTACTACCATAACTCGAGTTGTTTGAAATAAAAAAAAAAGGCTTAAAGGTACATATTAAAACCAGCTGGAAATGCCTTAAAAAAAGCCAAATATCCGTCCAGATTCTTAACAAAAGTCAGCTTCTCAAATAAATGCATTAAATAATTTGAACTCCAGTGATCTGAACTCATGCAGATCTCATTTTTTACAGTGCGGGAGGAGGAGGAGGAGCTGTGTGAGGCGAGGGAGGGGGCAGGGAGCGAATGCGGTGCCAGGGATCACGAACCTGGCACGTAGAGGATGGCGCTGCCCTCGTCCATGGCAAACATGTTGGAGCCGGTGCACACGTACACGCCGGCGTCCTCCGGCTGGACGCTGTGGATGGTCAGGATGCCGTTGAAGTCCATGGCGCGGTTCGGGAGTTTGCCGTTGCCTTGGCGAGTCCAGACCAAAGTGTAGGCGGGGGACTGCAGGAGGAGACCGAGGAGGTTAGAGGGAGTGGAATGGAGGATTAGGGATGGAGCAACGCTGGCAAGGTTATGTAAAGTCGTAAAAAGAAGGGAATACTTATTTATCAAAAGTCTGACAACATTATCAGTAACAGCATTATATCAAATCGTACTTGAAAAAATGTGTAAAAATAAAAATAAAAAAAAGAACTCCATGTACTGTGATCCTTTGCTTAGTTACAATGCAGACAATTATGATCTCACTAAAAGTTTGTCTGGAAATTCTTTTGAGAGACAAAATTAGGGGTGTGCATTGCCATAAATCTGTAAATCTCGATTAGAGATGTAACAATAACCGGAATATAGTGAAGAAGTAGAAGAAGTATCGTCAAAGGTCGCAGAATAATAATGTGGACCATCACAATATATCGAATCACAAGTCTCTTTATTTATATAAATAGTTCTGATGCAGAAATAGTTAAAAAAAAACAAAAAAAAAAACGGCTACTCTGCGGAGGAAACTTATTTCGACCACTTTATTATATATGTATTTGCGATCTCGTCCTTTCAGTCACTTCCTCTGGGTAAATGAACAGTTCTGATGCAGAAATAGCTAAAAAAAAAACAGAGGGAACTACATAGACCATGATCCTTTGCTCCGTTTCAGTGCAGACTACATGAAGAAATAACTGTTCTAAGCACTTTGAAATCTTCAGTCTTTGGATTAAGTCTTGTGAAGGCATTTTTAGAGGAAAAAGGAGCAGATTCACAGTTTTTGCAATAAATTTCATACCGTGAGATGTACAGTTCTGTGCAGAAGTTTTAGGCAGGTGTGGAAAAATGCTGTAAAAAAAGAATGCTTTCAAAAATATAAATGATGATTGTTTGTTTTTATCAGTTTACAAAATGCAAAGTGAGCGAACAAAAGAAAAAGCCAAAGTCCTTCAGAACTCTCTTGAGCGTAAAGAAGTTGTGTTGGTGATGGTCTGGCCCCACAGAGCCCTGACCTCAACATCCTGGAGTGTGTCTGGGATTAACATGAAGAGACAGAAGGATGTGAGGAAGCTCCATCCACACAAGATCTGTGCTTAGTTCTTCAACATGTTTGGAACACAGACCAGCCCAGGTCCTTCACAAACTGTCTGCAAGTAAACCTAGAAGAACTGATGCTCTTCTGAAGGCAAAGCTCACACCAAATATTGATCTGATTTAGATTTCTCTTTTGTTCATTCACTGCATTGTGTTGATTGATGAAAATAAATTATGAACACTTCTTTTGCACAGTACTGTATATGGTGAAAATATGCTACAGAGAGATTTGGATATTGTTCCATCACTAATGACAATAAATGTTGTACCAAATGACTGAATATCGTAATATCGTGAGCCTCCCCACCATATTGTGAGCTTTCCCTCGCAATAAATATCGTACCGAGAGGTTCATACCGTGACAATATCATATGAGACTTGGATATCGTTACACCCCAAATCCCAATACTAAAACAACTATTGAAGATTATAGTTCAGTACACCTTCACAAGAACAAAACGGGAGGAAATGCAATTAATTTTGTTTTTAGATCATGAGAACAGTAAACAGAACGTAACCTTCACCAGAACTTTACCAGAATTGCGGGATGACATATTGCGATATGTCACTGAATCGTTTTTTTTCTTACACACCCTATTTTGCATTTATTCACCTCCAAGTGTGTTTTTGTCAAAGTATCTAAAACCACATTTAGTCTTCGCGTGAGCAGTGTGACCTCTCCGCAGATCTGACCTGTAGCTTTGCCTGGTGGCCTCACGCGCTTATCTCCATGGGGATAGATACGTTTAAAGCCAGGCTGTAGAACATTGAGGCAAAAAATAACACCTCCATGGAAAAGAAGAGCAGGATCCAGGAAAATCCAGCAGAAAATGTGTTCTTTTAAGGCAGGTCTGGACACTTTCTAATTTCGTACAACCTACAGTATGATATTATGTCTGGATTTATTGTATGTATAACTTATGTATGATAGTCGTCTTCAAGTACAACTCATTGTACGTTCAGTATAAATCCAGCAGAATCCGTGTGATCACATTACCTTGCTCTTTGCGGTACATATGAAGCTGATGGTGGCGCCAACCCTCACTGTCTGGGACCTGGGCTCTTCCACTGTCACTTCGATGGGTTTGGATGGGGTGCCTGGAGTCAGAAATGTTGAAAAATGTGAAGCACAATTCAAGCCAAGAATGCGTTGTAACACGTCGTAAATGATATGCTCTGAGTGTGGAAACGGTGTGGAAACAGAGAGAACAGTGACGTTGTAATGAAAAAAGGAGGATCCAGATATGCGTTCTTCTCACTCGTGACGATGATTTCGGCGTGGCTCCGGTTGGTGCTCCTCTGGTCTCTGCAGGTACAAACGTAAATGCCTGCGTCGCTCGGCCTCACGCTGGGGATGTACAGCTCTGCTCCTGTGAATATGAGAAAATACACAAATGATTAAACCGTTTTTTTATCCCATGGGAAGTACAAAATTGAGGGATGTAACATTATTGGTAATACTGTTATTTAGTAAAACAAGTCTACTTATTAGGGATGAAATGATATCCCAGTCTCACGATACAATATTTATTACAATATCGTGGGAAAGCTCACAATATTACGATATTCTACATAATAACAAGACTGACATTCTAAAATGCTTTGACCAGTCATTTGGTACAACATTTATTATCATTAGGGATGGGACGATATCCAAATCTCTCTGTACCATATTTTCACCATATACATCTCACCGTACCAGATTTATTGTAATATTTTGTGGAGGCACAAAACTGTGAATCTGCCCCTTTTTCCTCTAAAAATGCTTCACAAGACTTAATCCAAAGAATGAAGATTTCAAAGTGCTTAGAACAGTTATTTCTTCATGTAGTCTGCACTGAAACGGAGCAAAGGATCATGGTCTATGTAGTTCCCTCTGTTTTTTTTTTAGCTATTTCTGCATCAGAACTATTCATTTACCCAGAGGTAGTGACTGAAAGGACGAGATCGCAAATACAAGTGGTCGAAATAAGTTTCCTCTGCAGAGTAGCCGGGCGCTCCCTTAGAGACAGGGTGAGGAACTCAGTCACACTGGAGGAGCTTGGAGTAGAGCCGCTGCTCCTCTACATCGACAGAAGCAGCTGAGGGGAGGGAATCTGACCTAATGCCTCCTGGACGCCTCCCTCAGGAAGTGTTCCGGGCATGTCCCACCAGAAGGAGGCCCCGGGAAAGACCCAGGACATGCTGGAGGGACTATGACCTGGGAACGCCTCGGGGTCCCTCCAGAGGAGCTGGAGGAAGTGTCTGGGTTGAAGGAAGTCTGGGAGTCCCTGCTTAGACTGCTGCCTCTGCGACCCAGCCCCGGATAAGCGGAAGAAATTGGACAGATAGATGGAACTATTCATTTAAGCAAAGAGACTGAAGAGTGATTCGATATACTGTGATGGTCCACGATATTATTGTGAAACCTTTGACGATACGATCACAATGTTTCGATTATCATTGGAATAAATATCATACAGTGAGGTTCATACCGTAACGATATCATATTGTGACACTTCGTCGTTCGTCATATCGTTACACCCCGACTGAAAATGTGTTGTTTAAATCCATTTAGTCTTTTTTTCTTGAGTTTTCAGACCAATCTAAATACTTATCAGGCTTTTTGTATTGTCTCATTATGATAACTGCTGAACATTCCTCCCTAGACATACATGAAGTCCGCCCCAGCAACGATGTTACTGCAAAGTATAAAAATATGCTGTATGTATTGAGCAACTTCAAGGCAGGTTACGTTGCACTATAAATTCAAACCACAGACTGAGAATGTCCCTTTGTAAATACGGCTAACAGAGATGTGCAGTACATAAATACTGCGCAGGCAAGGAAGGTGAAGTGTCTTGCCTGTACCTTGTCTGCGTCTCTCTGCGGTGTAGGAGATAGGCCGTCCGTCTTCTCTGGACCAGTAGAAGTAGTGCGGAGATGGGCCGGACACCTGACAGCGGAGGGTCACAGCGCCCCCTTGAGTCGCCTGCACGCGCTCAGGATACACCTTCACCACCAGAGAGGCAGCAGCTGTGAAAGGAGGCAGAGTAGTTCAAGGATATATCAGAATAAAACGACACGAGCTACACGACTGATTCAGAATGCTGGAAATGAATAAAATATATCTTGTAGATGTCTTGATTTTAGAAGTTGCACAACCTAAATTTTTTACTTCTTTGTCAGATTCCTAGAAAGTTGCAATATTTTTTCTCAATTAATAAAATATTAAAGGCTCTGTAACCATGTATTTGAGCAAAATGTGTCTTGCCCCAGTACAGATATAATATGTTGTAAAAGCAACTCTTGAGGTCCAAATATGCGCACTGCAAACTATCTCCATCTAATTATTGGCTAAAGAAAACCGTTGTTGCACTGGCTTTCATTTTGTTTTAGAGTTAGCCGTATTTTCTGAACTATAAGTCGCTCCGGAGTATAAGCCAAAAAATGCATAATGAAGAAGAAAAAAACACATATAAGTTATACTTTTTGGGGGAAATGTATTTTGTAAAATCAGGAACAGGAAGCATTTTGAGCTTTGGAGATGTAGACAGACTAATAATAAAGGGTTTTGTTTCATTCATACATGTGTGAATGAAACAAAATACAACACCAGGTCTATTTTTGAGGAGGTAACAGCATAATAAAAGTGCATAAACTCACAAGAATCCATTTTGTGTAATATGGGACCTTTAATCTTATCGCGGCGAATGTTAAATTATTAAAACTCCATCTCACCGTCGTAGGGTCTACACTTCTCTCTGGCCTGCGGGTTGCCAACATATCCAGGAGCACAGCTGACAGAGGAAAAGAAAACATTTGGAAACAAGATTTTAGCTCTGTTCGAGACATGACTTATGATGTTTGTCGTTCTTTTGACATATTCATTATTTTGGTCAACAACTCACCGCTCGCAGTACTGGCCAGTGTATCCAGGCTGACACGCCGTGCACTGATAGCCTCCATTACCGAGGCTCTCACAGGTCGGGGAGAATCTAAAAGAGACAGGAATGTTTGATTTGAATACAGATCTGTCTGAAAGATAAAAATATAATAACTCTAAATAGGCTTGAGGTAATGTTGTGAATACAAGGCAAGTCTATATCCAGGGGTTTCAGAAGGATAAAAAAGTAGAACTGCTGCCATTGCAATTAACAATTTCAAACTAATTCATATTAAAATAATAAAATAGATTAGCTGCATTTAAATTTGTAGTCAGGTGCTCTTTGGAGAGGATTTTTTTTAAAAACTTTTTTAAAAATATTGAAATAGTTTTCAATATAACTGATAAAGGTTATGTTGACCAAAGTGCATTCATGTGCATTTTTCTAAACAAACCTGTGAGTCTTTAACTAAACTGTATCCACCTGGCGAAATGTGTTTAGAATGCTCAATATCAAGTGATTTCACTTTATTAATTAGTAATTTCTATTGTTATTTAAACCATTTAATATTGCATCTAGTAATATATGAGGTTTTAAAAGCTGTCCTAGGGACTGGTGTTGTGAATTCGTTTTGACTATTTATTTATTTATTTATTTATAAAACTTTATTTAACCAGGAGGTCCCATTAACTACATGCAAATCTGTGACATAAATATTGACTGTCCCTGTCAAATAAATAGGGATGTAACGATATCCAAAAACTCATGATACAATATTGTCATGTTATGAACCTCACAGTACGATATTTATTGTCATTAGGGATGGAACAATATCCAAATCTCTCTGGACCATATTTTCCCAATGGTTGACTCTGATCGGCCCGTAAAAGATCATTTGGAATTATAAAATACACATATTTTACAATTTTACCTCATGCATGAACTAAAGCTGCATTGCTTTTATTTTAGAGGTGCCTTTTAAATGACCTTTTTTGGTAAGGCAGCCTCACTTTTTCATTGCTTAGTCATAGCATAAACTCTTACCAGTTTTACCAGCGCGTCAAAACAATGCTATTTCCTTTTTTTTTTATAAAGAAATAAAATGAATATTATGCAGAACTGAGTGAAGCATTTTGGTTCAGCCTTCCACAATATTTTCTGTTTCTCATGTGGCCCCATGGAAAAAATAATTGCCCACCCCTGCTGCAGATACATACTACTGTAGAAACGGTCCAAATATTTTAAAATGTGATAAATGAATTGAATTAATAAAAAATATAATATAGTATACAGGTGACAATATAAACATTATGAATTATTTAACCATTAATTAACTGAGATGTGGAAAGTCATTGTTAAGGGAGTCTGAGCTCAAAGAGGAAAATATAATAAAAGTTTATAGGTAAGATGGTCATATATACAGTATATTATAAGATTATAGGAGTTGCAAATATTTCTTTCCTCCAACCTGTACGTCAATATATCTATACTCTTATACTCTATATTATTATATTCCTGTAAATTTGTAAATTTTGTTATATTATATTATAGCTTTCTTTTTTCTACTTTATTTTATTCTATTTTATTTGTTGCATGTCAGTGTTTGTCTACATCCTGCTCCAAGTACTGCAGCAATTTCCTAATGTTGTGAACCTGTTCACTCATATGGCAATAAAAAACATTCTGATTCTGATTCTGATTCTGATATATTACAAATAAACTTGTTTATAGGTCCAGTGGTCAAAATGAAAAAGCGAGGAGGCAAATTATTATTAAGCCTGGGTTATTAAAGTCACATTTAGTGTAAACAGGAGGCTCTACTGCTGTAAATACAGGAGCGAAGGAAGGTGTGTGTGGTTGTGCTGGTGTGGCGGACTCACTGGTTCTCGGGGTCCGCGTGTGGGCAGGCGCAGGGCTGGCAGTCCTCAGGGGTCCCCACTGTGGCGTCCCCAAAGTAGCCGGGGGCACACTGCTCACACAGCTCGCCCTGAGTATTGTGGAGGCAGCTCTGAAAAGGACAGATAAGGTTAGACGGGTGAGTTGTTCTGTCCATACAAAATATTTTGTGAGTTTATTTTATTTGTAATACCTTATTTTATGTCTTTTCAAATCATTTCTTTTCCCGTTACTAGTGTTTTTTAGATTGTAATGTAATGCTGTTGTACTTCCAGATGGGGGGAAAGAGCCAGATTTCCATTAACATTGAGCTAAAAGATACAAATGCTGAACCTGATAATTTCTTTTACTGACTAAACCCAAGATATATTACATTATATATATTACAAGTTCTGCAACATATATTCTTTTTAGCTGGCCCCATACTAAATATTATTAACCTATATAATTGGGGATGTTCCAATCCAATATTCAGTATCAGCTCCTGATCCGGCCCTTTTATCGGATGCAGTTTCACATGTTTTTGCAGCATCGTCGCGCTTTACGGCAGCCGTAAATCAAAACGCCGCCATGTCGCTGTGTGGGACTTTTCACTACAACAAACTGAGAGTCAAACAGTGACACAATCGCTGCAAACAAACAGTTTCTCGTGGAGGAACCAGCAGAGCCATTTTAACACGACCAATTTGATTCATCACTTACAAATGAATCATCCGGATGAGACAAAAAACTCTCTCTAGCTTTTTTTTCATAGGTTCCGGATCCACGCAGTATTTCATTGGCCTGTGCTTTGCTGTGAAGCTGTGTTCTCCATCCCCGCCCGACCGGTTACAGCTGTCACTCTGACATTAACGTCTAATTGTCAGAGTGATGGTGTGTCCATTTGTTATCAAATGTCCTGCACTCCGACATGTTTTTCCTTCATGTGGTCGGAGTGGCGGCACATTAGCTTTTTTTTCAACATCCCCCATTCCGACATGTAATTATTAAGTTTTGACTGCGCTCTTTTCAGGACCATATTTTCACGGACTGGTAGGGGCGCGTTACGTGCGGCCGGAAGAGGCGCATTACGCGTGGCAGAAGGAGGCCCGTTAGGCTACGTGTGGCCGGAGGAGGCCCATTACATGTGGCCGAAGGAGGTCCGTGACGTGCGGCCGGAGGAGGCACGCTGAGGGTGGTGGGAGGAGGCGTGTTGCGTGTAGTCCTGTTTTAGACTTGGTTTTAGTCCTGTTATGGACCTGGTTTAGTCCTGGTTTAGATCTGGTTTAGACCTGGTTTAGACCTGGTTTGAGTCCTTATTTTAGTCCTGGTTTAGTTTTAGACCTGGTCTAGTCCTGGTTTTAGTCCTGTTTCAGACCTGATTTAATCCTGGTTTTAGTCCTGTTTCAGACCTGATTTAATCCTGGTTTAGATCTGGTTTAGTCCTGGTTTAGTCCTGATTTAGTCCTGGTTTAAGCCTGGTTTAGACCTGGTTTGAGTCCTTATTTTAGTCCTGGTTTAGTTTTAGACCTGGTTTAGTCCTGGTTTTAGTCCTGTTTCAGACCTGATTTAGTCCTGGTTTAGATCTGGTTTAGTCCTGGTTTAGTCCTGGTTTAGTCCTGGTTTAGATCTGGTTTAGACCTGGTTTGAGTCCTGATTTTAGTCCTGGTTTAGTTTTAGACCTGGTTTAGTCCTGGTTTTAGTCCTGTTTTAGACCTGGTTTAGTCCTGGTTTAGATCTGGTTTAGATCTCGTTTAGACCTGGTTTAGTCCTGGTTTAGTCCTGGTTTAGACCTGGTTTGAGTCCTGATTTTAGTCCTGGTTTAGTTTTAGACCTGGTTTAGTCCTGGTTTTAGTCCTGTTTTAGACCTGGTTTAGTCCTGGTTTAGATCTGGTTTAGATCTCGTTTAGACCTGGTTTAGATCTGGTTTAGACCTGGTTTAGACATGGTTTAGACCTGGTTTAGTCCTGGTTTAGACCTGGTTTTAGTCCTGGTCTTAATCAGGACTAAACCAGGTCTAAACCAGGACTAAAATCAGGTCTAAAACCAGTCACAGTCCTTATTGTCTGTGTTGTTTTGATGCGTACTTAGAAAATTTCGGAGGTGCACGCAGAGAACTATAATAAAATCTTATTTTACACCCATGGGTGCAGGCGGTCGACACAGTTTTGACGCAGAACCATAAATTGGCCTTAAATCAGCTTTTCACACTGATTCGGACAGAACACACAATACTTTGTGCACAGTTCAAATGTTCCATGTGGATTTACAAAAATTTTTGTTAGAAGTTCTAAGTTTGAAAATCCACCGTCACTTTTTCGGACCCTGGAAACTCTGTAAATTTGGTAAGTGGACCTTTTGAGTTTGTAATTGAGTTCCCCTGCTTTAGACGACCAACTGCTGACATCATATGAATATCATATCATATCATACTTTTATACATATGGCATAAACAAAATCAATACTACTACTACTAATACTACTACCACTACTACTACTACTACTACTACTACTACTGCAACTATTACCAGGCCCATCGACAAAAATTTGGGGACCCGGGGCAAAAGGACTCACATGGGCCTCCCTCTAATATGAATTAACTACTACCATTCTTGCTTTGAATAGCCTTTTTTCTCCAATATCTACCTATAACTACTAAGATTTATAATACTGCCAAGGACTACTACCCTCTACTAATTGCTAAACATGGATAATTATCTCCTATAAATAAAAAAATATGGCATAAATTTGGATCCTGGCTTCAACAGGAAAGGTTTGTATGGAGGATTTTTGTTTGCTTGTTTGTTTCAAATTGTCAATGGAAGTTGCAAATAGCATTATAGAGATGCAGCAGCCTTGTAATTATGACGACCAAAAATTAAAAAAAAAAAAAATGAAAATCCATCAACTGTGGACGTGATGGAGCCAGATAAACATTATTCTATCTATTGTCAGTCAAACTCTCTACGTTTCTACCGTAACTGCTGGTGCGTTGGGATTACGTGATTTACGTTATCCTCTCGTGCATTTCACATACGCAAGACGCTGTTTACTTGACCAACGCAGCGATTCTTAGCAGCTTTTTCCAATTATAGCTTCCTCGCACTTCGCACAAAGTTTGTTGCGATGGCTGACAAGAATCCACGACCAGTTTGCCGCAAAAGAAAGTCGGTTTTACTTCTGGACAGGTAACTTCAACAACAACTTATTCAGCAATTCTGAACGTGCAACGGCTGTAAACAAGCATGATTTCTAGCCTAAGGAGGAGGCGGAGGAGGTGTTTCTACTGAGCGAGCTATACAACCGTTAAGTTACTTTTAGTGAAACAGTGATTTCCCTGCTGCGTAATAATCCTGAACTTACAGAACAGATGCCGGTCTCTGGGTGGCAGGAGTCTGAGTGTCCGTTGCATTCACATAGTTCACAGTGCCCCAGGTACAGGCCTCCTCCAGTGCGAGTGTATCCAGGAGCACAGTCCTACGGCAGGGAACAGGCATTTAGAAAGCTCCCAACAACATTTACTTCAAAACATTCAACCTGAACTGAAATACAACAGGATGCTAAATGTCCCAGATAGTGATAATAGTCTCCTGATATCAATAATACTTTTGGAATCCATCAGAAAAGCGCTAAAACATGTTTTCTTACAGTATTAAAAGAAGTTTCATTTAATGTGAAAGGACTGTAAAATTACCCACAAGAGCAAAATTCAAAAAGATACAAAGAACTTGGAATTGGCAGAGTAATCTTCGAAACAAGGGTATTATGTAATATTTCTGCATTTTTGCATTTCATTTTACAGTCCCTTCACGTTTTTGATCCATACCTGAACCTTAAATATCGGCCCTGATTGAACTATTTGACTGAATATGATCAACATGCATATCACGTAAAACTGCCACTATATGTCAGTAGATGTTGGAGATGTATAGAAGAATTTATAATATTGCAATAGCTGTTTTGGAAGATGAACTATTTCATTAAAAAAACAAAATAACTATCACAAATTACCTCAAAAAGAGAGGCAAATTTTCGGGGGAGGGGAATTTGGTGTTCAGTTCTACCTCTAGAAGTCACCACTTAGTTATAAGGGATCAACAATAACCAAAATAAGGTGATATTGTATCGTCAAAGGTCTCACAATAATATCGTGGACCATCACAATATATCGAATCACAAGTCTCTGTTTAAATGAATAGTTCTGATGTAATAGCTAACAAAACAGAGGGAACTACATAGACCATGAACCTTTTTTCCATTTCAGTGCAGACAACATGAAGAAATAACTGTTCTAAGCACTTTGAAATCTTCATTCTTAAGAATTAAGTCTTGTGAAGGCATTTTTAGAGGAAAAAGGAGCAGATTCACAGTTTTGTGCCTCCACCAAATATTGTAATAAATCTGGTACGGTGAGATGTATATGGTGAATATATTGCACAGAGAGATTTGGATATTGTTCCATCACTAATGACAATAAATGTTGTACCAAATGACTGGTCAAAGCATTTTAGAATGTCAGTCTTGTTATTATGTAGAATATCGTAATATCATGAGCCTCCCCACCATATCATGAGCTTTCCCACAATATCGCAATAAATATCGTACCGTGAGGTTCATATGGTGACAATATCATATCTTGAGACTTGGATATTGTTACACCCCTATTACTTATGCCTACATTATCCACCTGTTTGCGCCCTCACCTGACAGGACAGTCCCTGGTATCCGGGAGGACAGCGGCACTGCTCCACCTCCAGAGCCTGAGCCAGTCCGCTGTAGTTGGGCACTGCCACCTCCATGCTAACGTCGGAAATACTGGAGGAGCGCATCTCTGTGGAGTATGAGGCGCGGATCAGAACATCGTCCAGATCAGCCAGGACCATCATCAGGTGCTCCCGAGTGGCAGGCATCCCATCAGGACGACTCCAGTGTTCCTAGAGTGACAAAATGAATTCAATATTAGTACTACTATCGATAATTACTACAACTGCTATCTTTAACTACTACTGTGTGTAATAACTACTACTGCCTACTACCAAACCTCCTTGTCAATGCCCAATCTTATCCGATCTTGGAAGCTAAGTCTTGGTTAGATGTGAGACCACTGGGAATACCAGGTGTCAGAGTGGGGTGTTAGGCAGTAGGGCTGGGCGGGAATACGGTAACACATTATCCCGAGGTATCAAAAAGTAGCAACAGTATCAGTTTCATTACAGTCATAAAAAAATCTGCAGCGCATAAGTACCTAATATAATATTAGGAGCATTTTGGCTTCAGGTGAATGTGGCAAATGTTGACGGAGCTACGACCCTATGTCAGGCCAGAGATCCCACCACAGTCGCTTCAGACACGGGGCACAGTGCGCACTTTGTCCCCTCCACTCTCTCTCCTCTTCAAACGTCGTTACACTTGGAGATTTCCATCCACACACAGCGAGGAAGAAGAAAAAAACCTGACTGACGCCTGATGTTGAGCCGAAAAGTTTGAGGAGAGGAGAAAGTTCCCGCTTGAGGGTGAAGTCAGACTTTCACAGAGGAGACGGTAACTTCTCCGAGAGCGCGGTCAGATACAACATCCTGCAGTGGGAAATATCACACGCTGTGGACTGTCGCATTTTGCTATTTATTCCAGAATCTGCCTCTTCTGAGCTTTTCTTGTCTTGGCGTGTCCCAGATCATTAAATGGAGGGAGAAACGCGCTTGGTGAAGTTTGGTTTGATCAAAACTTGTGCCTCATCTTTAAATACAATGCTGCTCTTCTGTTTCTGAATGGTTTAGGTGCAGCTACAAAATAATTCTGAATTAGTCACAGTAATACCGTATATCCTGGTAAAATGCTGAGAAGGTTTAACAGTATTAACATTTGGATATCGCCCAATCCTATTAGGAAAGACATTTCACCGACATTGCCTTGAATGATTGAATGTGCTTTATTTTATTTATTTAACCTTTATTTTACCAGGTAGGTCGGTTGAGAACCACTTCTCATTTTCAACGACGACCTGGGTGTGGCACCTGGAATTCCCAGTGGTCTCCCATCCAAGTACTAACCAGGCCAGCTTAGCTTGGCTGAGTGTTGGTGGTGGTTGGGATAGGCTCATGGCACAGATTGACAGTCTTGCTTGTGTCAGTCTACCCCAGGGCAGCTGTGGCAACAACAGTGGAATGAATCCCCCATGAAAAGCAGCTTTGATCATTTGTTCAAGCACTATGCACTATTAGCACAGCCCAGATAATTGCTATTAACACTAATAGCCCAATAATTATTCAAATTGCTGACAGTTTATCAGTAGAAAACAACAAGGATCGAGAAGAGAACATTATGGATAAGTAGCTTTTGTCTGCACAGTCAAGTGGTATAATGCGTTGATCTGTTCACAATTAGTCATGTTTTTGTTTATCGGCCCATCCCTACTACTTATGATAATGGCATTAAGTCACTGCAAGTAGTAAAGTAACTGGAACTCAGAAACACGAGAGCATCTCCCCTATTTTAGCCTCTCTTCATTGGCTCCCAGTGTGTTTTAGAGTCAATTTAAAAATTATTTTATTTACTTTTAAGTGTTTGCATGGCCTAGCGTCCTCCTGCCTCTGACCTGACCCACCCTTATGCCTTCTCTCACACTCTCAGCTCAGCACCAGCTCCAGCGCCGTCCCAAAGAATAAACTTGAGCTTTGTGGGGGTCGCACATTTTCTGTTGCTGCCTCATGATTGTGGAACCAGTCACTTTGATGGGAATTTCTTACTTTGTTAAGCTAAAGAGTGTATTTTATTGGTTTAGAAAATTGGCAACTCACAAATGCTAAAGCATCTGCGTATCCCTGCTCACAGGCAGTGGTGTGATCTGCTGTTCCTGGGCTATCTGAGGGCAGGTCACTCTGCTCTGTATTTATCCATCATCATCATGGTTAAAACAAAGAGCTGTTGTTTTCCTCATTCTAATCATTTAGAATTATTGATGCTCAAGTCGTCTCCTTTTGAGAATTGTTTAGATCAATCCTATCATACGTTTTCCCTCAGGTTGATTTGATGACGTTTGTCAACTGTATAAGAAGCATGTGTTTGTTTTGTCATTCAGGTTAGGGAGAAACGGACTTCGCTTGAGGGACATGTTTTGTTTTCATTATTTCTTTGTAATTGTGTGCACAATTGCTTTAATAAATCCAGACTCTTTGATTTAAGACAACTTTTCTCCAGTTTTATTCTTCTCAGATTTAGAAATCCACAGCAGTCGCCATTAGAGATTAGATGGGCAGAGTCTGTATCTGTTTTTAAATCACTCCTAAAATGCACCTTTTTTTCGGTGGCTTTCAGCAAGTGAGATGTACATTTCTTGTTGTTGGGTATCTTATTGTTTTCTATGTTTTTTAGTAGTTGTATAGTGTTTATATTGTACTGTATATTGTGTTGTACTGTCCTTCTATGTCTGTGTACAGCACTTAAAAAGTTGGTATGGTTTGGTACGAAGTAATAATGCAGTTTTATGTATTGCTTTTCCAGATGCTCACTGTTACTTTCCAATTCTTTGGATTCTTCTCCCATTCCTTATACTTGGTTATAGTGGTTTAACAAACGTGACCACAGCAGCTTTGGGGTAGACTGAAGAAAAACAGACCACCACAAATCAATCATTTACACTCCAATTTATACGGACAATGTGGGTGAAGTGTCTTGCCCAAGGACCTCCGTATTCCCTGGTCTGAGCTCGGCCTGAAGCGCTGACCTTCGGGTTTATGGGCAGCCCGTGAGCCACTTAACAATAGCCCTTTATCCTCATGCAGTCTTTATAATGAAATAGTTAATATAATATAGCGTGATATAAAGCAAACACACAGCTCACATACATCAAATAACAAGGTCACATTTCTGGACACGCTTACATGGAGCGAGATGATTGCTCCCAGCAGATATAAAACTGCTTGTGGTCCTGTTATTTCTAGTAAAAAGGCCGAGTTGGGTAATTGTCTATGGCCGGTGCGTTTTAATTATAGTGATACAGATCATTGTGCTTTGTATTGCCTATTAAAAAGTCCACGACCCCCATTTTTAGCAAACTCAACCTCCACCCACAACAGTGCTTTAGCTACAGCCTGTTTTTACATGCACTTCCACACACCCGATGTACTGGCAGTTATGATGCTGCAGTTGAGAACCTTATTGCCATTTTACTGCGACTGGAGTGGGTTATTTGATCCTGTTGCCTTTTGGTTAGAGGGCAAATGCTTAACTTTAACACCACTGGTACCGCTTTTTCCTTATGAGTCTGATATTCAAATTTCAACGCAGGATTTGTATTACTTCCCCATACACAAATACATAATTGCTTTTTCTCAATCTAACTTTTTAGTCGTAGCCATTGCATTTCAAAACTTTCTGAGGCCATGGCGCAGATTTGCCGTCACGGTAATACAAACGACAGCTACCACGCTAACAGGTTTACTTGGTGGTTTGCAGATAAGACAGTATGGCTAAAAGCTGTGCTGCCTGTGCCTGCAGTTCAAGAACTGCTTTTATAATATGACTGTTCTGTTCTGAAGCAAGACTAATGTTCCTTTATAACATGAAAATACTGGGTCCAGCCCTTTAAGTGATCTGTTTTTCTTTGAATAAAATCGTTGCCTGGCAAGTCCAGAATGTCTCTCAGTATTTTTTTATAAGGCGGGATATCCGTCTGATCCATGCCCTGTGTCACACCTCAGGCAGAAACAAACATCGGGGCAATCATATTTGTTTTTTTCAGTGATAACTGTAGTACAAAGAGCTGATTGGTCACTGATCATTTTGAATAAAGTCACATTTATGTCACAGTCAGTTAGAATTCCAGTGGGTAACTGCTGTGCACTGTGGTGTCCTAAAACTGCATAGTGCACAGCTCCATGCTGTTTAATGCTTAGATAGTGCTTTGCTCATTGATTCTGCAGAAAACTGCTGTGTTTTTCACTCCCCTGTATTTTTATATATTTTTAATTTACTTTCTTTATTCCATATTTGTTTTGATACAGAAGGACTATACGTTTCTTTAATTGGCTATACATAAGTATTCGAGAAGAGATTGTGGATCCCGGGCAATAACAAGCCTAATACTGTAGATTCCTCTTTGGATGAACACATTTCCTTATATACATAAGCACAGCAGATGTTCTGGTCTGTGCAGTGAGCTCTGCTTGTTTACTCACCTCCCTGAAGACGATCTCGAACTGTTGAGTCTCTCTGCTCCCAGGCTGCCTCCTGTTCCAGGGCTTCCGAGCAACCAACGTGATGTCATTGCCCTGAGGAGCAACCAACACCGCTTAAATATGATAAATAATAAACGGCTTGAACTTGGAACAGTCATCTGATTTGAGAAGAGTCAAAATTTCATACCATAAACATAAAGATTTTGTAGCTAAAACTTTGACTCAAGTAAAAGTATGCTGCTAGAAATGTACTCTGAAAAGTACAATTTCTTTAAAAAAACAAAAATGTAACTGAATACCCTCCACAACTGTCTAATGATTTAACTAACTATCTTGCTACATTTTTATAGCACTAGCCTCACATACACACCAAAATCTGATTATTATCTGATTTCTGGACCTTTAAAGAAGGCTTAAACAATTTCTTATTTTCATCAATTTATTATTAAAATATTGTACCTCTAGAAGCCTTCACTCACAATATTTCAACCTTAATTTGGTTGATAAAATACTTAATTTAACTAGTAAACGATTAAAATAATTGACTGGCAAACCAGTAGATCTTACTTTAAACATAACAAATAGTGTCCGTAACCCTATAATGCTTTTAAAGAGCCTGTATTATTCTCTGATCTGATCTACTGTATGTTCTAATGTAGTTTTGTATTTTGTTTCATTAACACATGTTTAACACACAAACCTTGCATATTTAGATATAAAAGACAGGTCTTTGTGAGCTTTGGAGATGTAGAGAGGCGAATAATAAAAAGATTTACTCCAATATGTGTGGCTGAAACAAAATACAACTCCAGGTCTGTTTTTGATGAGGTAAAATCATTATAATATGGCTTAAATTTCAATAACCCTGACTTTTTAAACCTCTTTTGACTTCTCTCTTGAGTACAAGTAAACTGAAGTTAAGTAGGTGCACATCTGTATACTTACAATGATCTGCACATTGGCGTCGTCCAATAGCGTTCCTCTGGGCCCAGCCACATAGGAGATGGTGTATTTGAGTTTACCACCGTATGAACCCACCTGTAACAGAGGCACAGACGGGCTCAGATCTTCTGCCAAATACACGAAAACACAGCGATTCCCCCGCGAGGCAAAAACATCAGATGGAGAGGGGGAAAAATCAATGCCATATGTTGATATGAAGCAAGTGTGTGCTTACAGAAGCTCTTAGACTGCGGCTGAAATGACGACAGACTCATGCATTTTGACAGGCAGAACAGATGGGAGTTCTAATAAATGAAATATATTTGAATCGGATAAAGGGTATCAATGTCGCTAGATATAAAATCCTCTTTCAAAAACTTCTATCACTATCTCTTCCAAAAAATCAATCCTTATAAAAAAAAAAAAACCTGAACAAAAGCGACTACTGCCACTACTACTGCCCAAACTAGTAGTAATAGTAGTACTCCAGACCTGAAGGAAACTTCTAACTATGATCAAAACAGTGGAATTTGCCTCTCTACAAACTAGAATACTTCTACTGTTACTACTACTACTACTACTACTACTACTACTACTACTACTACTACTACTACTACTACTACTACTATCACTTAGGCATATTATTGTTAAAGGTGCACTATGGAAGTTTTCTGCTGGAGAGAATGGTATTGCTTTGTCAGGAATGTACCCATAGAACTATAATAAAATCTGGAAGATGAATCCAAGATGGTGCCCTGTTATTTTCAATGGCCTGTGCTCATTGACGCATGACCGCAAAAAAGATGTTCATTTTCGCATTTACTTTCTTGTTTGCAGCCCAACGTCTGACGTCGGGCAGACCAAGGCTGTTGGGCTGTGATGTCAGAAACGCAGTTTCTACAGTGTTGCCATGGCAATGTCCCAAAGTGCCCATGTTTGTCTATGTTGGCACATCAGTATCTCCAGTGTGTGTGGACTTTATGTGTTTAGTGACAAGTTCAGCCCAAAGCCACAAACACAGAGAGACAAGAGGCTCATCAGCGCCACCCGGGGAAGCGTCAGCGGCACCCGGGGGAGCGCTGGGTCAGCCGAATGCAATGCGCGGCCCGCAAGGGCCGTTCGATGCCGCTTGCGGCTTTAATTAATTAATAATTTTTTTCTTTTGCTCTTTGAGCTCTAATTTGACCCCCTGAACACGCTCAAAAACTCACCAAATTTTGCCCAAAATTCAGAAGTGGCGAAAAATTTGATAAAATATATGTTGCATGTATGGGTATAAAAAAAGTGGTGCGACAGCGCCACCTGCAAAAGTCAAAATACATTGCGCCTATGGGAGATGTCCCGATGTAAAGTTTGTCATACAGTCACACAATTCGGTACAGACATTCCTCATGTGAAGACAGAAAAAAATATATTATTATGGCCACGCCCCCTGACAAACCAGAATCCATCTTGGATTGAAATTTTTAAAATGCGGAGTCAGCATTTTCGCTCACGTCGCATCTGAACGAACTCCTCTGAAGGCGCTCCACCCCTTGGGGTGAAAATCGGCGTACATCAACTCGAGAAGTGCAGCATCAAACGATAGCTGAATTTTTTAAATAACTG
The DNA here is from genome assembly GCA_034769755.1 of Odontamblyopus lacepedii. Classification (NCBI taxonomy): domain Eukaryota; kingdom Metazoa; phylum Chordata; class Actinopteri; order Gobiiformes; family Gobiidae; genus Odontamblyopus; species Odontamblyopus lacepedii. The sequence goes on along the minus strand of CM068345.1, from coordinate 40,154,251 downwards.
TGACGGTTTACGTGCAGCGAAGCTGCAAAATTTGTTCAGATTTTTTGCAATTTTCCAATTTCTAAATTTGCTCCCGTTTGGCCATACAAAGTCCGATTGGGCTCAAATTTGAATCACTTGTAAAACTTTCATACCAAAGCCGAATAATTGTGACACGAGCAAAAATGGTGTGACAGCGCCCCCTGCCATCCCGATCAAAAAAGTCAATGACAACCATATGGTATATTTCACTGGGTTTCCGTGGCGATGCGCCAAAGCTTCCATGTTATCTTAATGGGAAAATTTCTACAATTTCTTACTTTTCAAAGTGATATAACGGCTTAATAGTTTCATTGAAGAACGTAAAATTTGGTACAGTGATTCTTCAGGTCAGTCCGAACAAAAAAGTCCGGGGGCCAAAGTTCTATTTTGCACGGTGTTGCCATGGTGATGTCCCAAAGTGCCCATATTCGTCAATGTTAGCACATCAGCATCTCCAGTGTGTGTGGACTTTATGTTTAGTGACAAGTTCAGCCCAAAGCCACAAACGCAAAGAGACAGAAGGCTCATCAGCGCCACCCGAGGAAGCGCTGGGTCGGCCGAGTGCGAAGTGGGGCCCGCGAGGGCTGTTCAATGCCGCTTGCAGCTTTAATTATTATTATTTTTCTCACCCCCCCCCGAACACAGTTCGGCAACTTCCCACCGACAAAAACTCACAAAATTTTGCACAAAAGTCAAGAACGCCAAAGTAGGAATTTACAAATACTCCACATCCAAAAACAAAAAAAAAATGGCGTGACAGCGCCCCCTGCAAAATCAAAATACATTACGCCTATGGCTATTCCCGAAAAATGAACTTTGTCGTAGACAAACAAAATTCGGGTGGTAGATAGGTCATGTCGTCCCAAACAAAAAAAAAAATATTATGCGGTTGCTAGGCAACCAACAGGAAGTCAGCCATATTGGACCGATCGTGCGACGTGGCGCAGAACGTGCATTTTCATGTCTTCTTATTTTAACAAACTCGTCCTAGGGTTTTTGACGAACATTAAAAGTTGTTAAAAGCTTTTAAAAAGATCAAACGGTGTTGCCGTGACAACGGCTCAAATTTCAGGTTAATTTTTGCGGCTCGCCATCAAATTTCGAAGAGCGATTACTCAAATATTGGCTGATTTTGCTGAAACTTTAATCGTTGGTGGACACCCCAAGCCTGAACAGATTTATATAAGAAAATCTCAAATGGGCATGATAGCGCCCCCTAGGGAGATTGCATGGAACAGCAAAATTTTACTTTGTCGTAGACATATAAAATTTGGTATACACGTTCGTGACATAGTCTCGATCAAAAAACTCAATGACGCCCCCATGCCATTTCCCATTGTGTTGCCATGGCAACAGCCCAAACATCTGTGCTCGCCAATAGGACGCCCAACACAAACTTTGGCATAGCCAAACCAAATTTGGTACACAGATGCATCATGTTTCATTTGCTGCTTTACATGAATGTTGTTTTTTCCTGTTTTGATATGTCTGTGTGTATGTTTGGCTCATCCATATCTTGGAACGCCCTTAGAGGCAACTGTTGTTGCGATTTTGGGTGCTACAAAATAAATTGAATTGAATTGAATTGAATCATGGAAATAGGAACAAAAAAGTATATTACGCGGTTGCTAGGCAACCAACAGGAAGTCAGCCATATTGGATAGACCGTATAACTTGGTGGCAAAGGCGCATTTTCCTGTCGTCTTACTTTAACAAACTCGTCCCAGGGTTTTTGACGCAGCATCACCAGAATCATTCTGTGTCATCTTGACATGTGGGACATTAAAAGCTTTTTAAAAAATCAAACGGTGTTGCCGTGACAACAGCTCAAATTTCAGGTTAGTTTTTGCGGCTTGCCATCAAACTTCACCGAGCAATAATTTGCACAAACTTTGGCTGATTTCACTCAAACTTTCATCGTTGGTGGACGCCCTGACCCTGAACAGATTTATATAAGAAAATGTCAAATGGGCACTATAGCACCCCCTAGGGAATTTGTATGGAAGAATAAAATTTTACTTTGTCGTAGACATATAAAATTTGGTACACACATTCGTGACAGGGTCTTAATGAAAAAAGTCAATGGCAATTTGGCCATGGCAACAGGCCAAATATCTGCCATTGCCAATGTGACGTCCTGAGAAAAACTTTGACGAAGCCAAACCAAATTTGGTACACAGATAGATCATGGGAATAGGAACAAAAAAGTATATTGTGACCACGCCCCCTCCCAAACTGAAAAAAAAAAAAAAATCAACACATACAAAAATTGAGAAAAATGGTAGGTTTAAGGTTAAGGTGAGGTGTTAGGATTAGAGTTAGGGTAGGGTTAAGTGCTAGAGGTTGGGGTTAGGGTTAATATTTTGTTAGGGTTAGGATTAAAGTTAGGGTTAGGGGTATGGTTAAGTCTAGTGTTAGGATTAGGGCTGGGGTTGGGGCTGGGGTTAGATTAGGGTTAGAGTTAGGAGTTCAGCTAGGGTCAGGGGTAAGTATAAGGGGTTAGGGTTTAATTAGGAGTTAGGACTAGGGGTAAGGTGCGTTTGTGGGGCACGGCACGTGCAAAGCGCCGCGTGGCCGGGGCAGAGCATAGGCACGAGTGAGGGCCAATCATCGCCGCTTGCGGCTATATTTATTATTATTATTAGTTTAATGAACGTAGTTTTTAGATCTACAAATTGCTCCTATTTGCTCAAACAAACTCTGATTTCAATGAAATTTGACACAGTTCTTAAACTCTCTGCCCTAAAGCGATTGAATGTGAAAAAAAATTAATTTGGTGCATTAGCGCCCCCTACAGATTGAAATAAAACGTGACCCTGCAAACACGTTGAAAAACGTTCAAAAACTCACCAAACTTTGCCAAAAGTTCAGAAATGATGAGACATTCAAGAAAATATAGGTTTCATGCGTGGGGATTAAAAAATGGAGATAATATACCACTTCGAATATTAGGCTCCGCCCACTCCTATGGGAGCCGTCCCAGCTCAACTTGGTTGTAGAGCCACGAAATTCGGTACACGCATTCGTCAAAGACAAACAAAACATATTATTACATATTATATTATTACGGCCACATCCCCTGACAAAGCAGAAGGCGACCATCTTGGATTGAAATCTTCAAAATGCAGAGTTCGCATTTTCGCTCATGTTGCGTTTGAACGCACTCCTCTGAAGGCGCTTCACCCACAGGGCTGAAAATCACCGTACATCATCTAGAGAAGTGCGGCTGCAAATATTACCTAAAATGTTATTAATAACTGTCAAGATTTACGTGCAGCGAAGCTCCAAAATTCAATCCAAATTTAGACAATATTCACTGTGAAGATTTGCTCCCCTTGGCACAGGCTTAGTCCGATCGTGCTGGAATTTGAATCACTGATGCTGATCTCGGCCTGAATATAATACACTATAAAGCATATGGAAAATTACACTATAGCGCCCCCTAGACATGAAACGGCAACATTATCGGATTTGTACCAAATTTGGGAATTAAATTCTGTGCATGATTACGACCAAAAAAACCATATTACGGACATGGGGAATTTTTCACTGTTGGCCAGGAAAGCAAAGACTCCTCAAAAATCATTTAAAGGCGTACTATGTAATTTTTCTGATGGAGGATGTGTTGGCCTGGGAAATTAGAATCACTAATGCCTGATCTCGGCCTGAATATAATACACTGTAAAGCATATGAAAAGTGTGGTTGGGGCTTATGGTTATTAGGGTTAGTGTGGGCCATGGCGTTTGCTGGACGCAGCGTTTGCACGGTGCAATGTGCAGGGCACGCTGTTTGTAGGGCACGCCGTGTGCGGGACACGGTGTTTGTGGGATGCGGTATAGGCGCACGCGAGGGCCGATCATCGCCGCTTGCGGCTATATTTTAAAGTTCATATTGTAAAAATACAGAAGAATCTCTATAAAATCCAAATCCATGGACAGGTGGGATGTTTAACCTGCCCTGTGATACAAGCTGAGGGTGCGCGCTGTGGACAAGCCGCGCACTGGCGGTGCCGCACGGAGTGTCCGCGGGCTCCAGCGCACAAGTCCCGCACACCGGTACAAGTTTACTGCGGACAGCAGCGGCCGTAATGAAATATGATCGAACTCAGTATTCAGACCTTGAGTCCGTGATGAGACCGAGTCCAAATGCGCTCGAGTCCGAGACGAGACCAAGACAAAACCATCGCTTTAGCGGAGAAGGAAGTCCAGCGGCACGGGGGTGTCTAATGAGTGTGGGACAGGGGTGGGTCCTGCTGCGGTGCGCGCTCCTCGATTAAGGGGGCGTGGGTGTGTTTTGAAGCTGAGTTTGTTCGTATCAGTGATATCGGCCACACGCGGAGCTCATATGCTGGGGTCGTGCGCGGTCGGAGGTGTCGTGCCCGGGCACGGTTCGGTTGCGCTCACGCTGGGCAAGCGTGCCGCGCTTTAGGGGCGATCCAGGCTTGGGCACGGTTCTAAAGTCCTAGTGTGAGTTTGCCCCTAATGTTTGACACATGTAGAACGTTTAACTCATCACGTTAAGTCTGTGCGCAGTTCTCCTTATTGTGGCTGCAGAAGCACTCGCACAGATGCGCCTGTTTTGTTCTCCACGTTCGCACGACGAAATATTTACTCGCAAATGCGAGTGAAATGGGCGCACTGTAGAGCCCTGACTCTGACAGTATTTCACTCGAGAAAAGTACTTTTATGGAGTTACCTTGTGCCCTGGGTGCAACCTTAAGCGACTTTGACATTTTGAATGTTGTGAACTGAAATAGAAGCTCCTGAGGGAATGCCAACCACAAACAAAAGTACACAAGTATTTTCTGCTCTTTCAGAATGAATGCTTTAGGTCACAGGAATCATGTACACAGGGTTTGTATACAGAGTGGAGCAGGAGCGAGAGCTGAGTGAGGATACATATTTTAGCACACTTTTGCCTGTGTCACAGACCTAGACAGGCACCGTAGCTGATATCGCTGTACTACAGATATTCATACTGTTATCTAACCACTGTTGTTCTGTCCATGTGTATTTATATTCAGTCAAAATCTATTTTTAGACTACTGGTACATAACCTCTTCTACCAACTTTAAGCACTTCTTTAAATTGCACTACAGCCTTATTCTAAAGTTGCAATTTCTTTCTAATTATAAAAAATCTAAGCAAATATGACCAATTATTATCACTGAACCAGACCTAGAAAGGTGGATGGATGATTTGACAAGGCTTATTTCATAAACAAACAAACTAAACATTCAGTTAGTATCATTTAAAGGCGTCTAACTTTTCTGGTGGTGGGTCGGTCAAATCCTTGTCTCCATTTGATCGACCCACCTTCTCCACGGAAATGTTATTGCTTCGTCTGGAATATTTCACCGTTTGGCATTACACTTTTCTCGTTTCATCGTGGAAACCAAACTAGGCCAAGTTGCAGGTCAGATCTGTGGAGAGGCGACCCCACAGTCAGGATGCCTGTTTTTTGTGTATTTTTGAGCTCTTAAACCACCTGTAATTTAATAAATGTAAAGCAGAGCTGTTTAATGTCACACTGTGGGACATTCCCGGTAAGCGATGACGTATCCATAGAAACAAGCAGGTGACTGTGACAAAAATATGGATTTATTGCCTTGAAAAACATAAAAACGTGCATCCTTACTGGCTTGCATCTCCACAAACCTGACTCTTATCTGGCCTGGAGGCTATAAGATGCTGTAAGATTCCACAGTATTGCTTAAAACTGATCGATCTCCATGTACCGTATTTTCCGGACTATAAGTCGCTCTGGAGTATAAGTCAGACCAGCCAAAAAATGCACAATGAAGAAGGAAAAAAAAAACATATATAAGTCGCACTCGACTGTAAGGGGTAAATTTATTTTATAAAATCAGAGACCAAGAACTAACATTTCATGTTGAAAGGTGAGTTATAGAAGTTATAGTAATAAAAACAACCCAATAGAGAACAAGCCATGTATCATTCGTTAATTTGTTTTTCAATACAGAACCAAGAATAAAAAACAATCATATCATATCATATCATATATAGGATTCATATATTTGGTTTATGGACCACCCAAACCCCGAAAAAAGTGCGATTTATAGTCATAAAAATACGGTATAATGTTCCGATGTATGGTTTCAGCTTTCTGTTTCCATAGAATCATGCAGGCGACTTTCCACTCCCAAAAAGTTCCACACTATGACTTGAAAGTAAAAAGTACACTCCTGTAAAGTGATTACTGTTTCAAGTCAAAACAAATCATGTACACAGGGCACACATTGAAGCAGATGAGGCAAGGAAAAGGCCTGTCGGGTATAATAAAGTTTGCATATTTGAGTTGCCCTTTTCAGGTCAGCCAGAGGTTGCCATGGAGACCAGCCAAGTGTTTTGAGTTACCTTGTCCCCAGTGAACTGCGCTGGAAGCTGCCAGAACAGAGGCTCATCCTGGTTTGAACTGAAACCTTTGTAGACCAGAGAGTGCTGAGAGGAAACAAGAAGAGGTAAGAGAGATAAGATCCAAGGACAGAGACAGATATCAAAGAGGCAAAGCAGACATGAGTGTAGGAAGGGAGCAGGGGGGTAAGTGTACAGGTAACACGCTGAGAACGCACAACACATGGACTTTTGAGCTACGTGCAGTACAGTGAGGTGTATGATGATGTGGTATATGATGATTCTTGTGGAAATAAATGAAATATTTATCATAAACTGTCACACTGTAAACCTGAATAAGTTAAAAGAACTCACAAAAAAATGAGGTAATCGATGGCCTCAATTATTTCAAGCCACAATTTTCCAGAACTTAAAGGTTGGATGGCTTGTACCTTTTGAAAACTGAATTAAATGTGCTCATTTACCCCAAGTCAGATATTTGCATTTAATTTGACTCATAGTTTTCTGTTAAAGCAACTCAATCATTTTCATTTATTTTGACTCAAATTGGAGGTTTTAAACCACTGGAATAATTTAATTCATTTTCAGTTTTGTATGTATTTCATGATTTTGTACATACAATCCAGTACATCTAGCTGTTAAGCATCTACACACGTCATGTCATTGACCTGTGTGTGTGTGTGTGTGTGTGTGTGTGTATGTATGTATGTGTGTGTGTATGTATGTATGTATGTATGTATGTATGTATGTATGTATATATATATATATATATATATATATATACACACATATATATATATATATATATATATATATATATATATATATATATATATATATATATATATATAAAACACTGCACTATTAACATATATTGTATTATGTTTGCTTAAAACCACAGATGACAATGGAACAGCATTGCATTTTATATTCTGCTCTTGAAAAGTTGATAACAGTGTTTTGGGCTTTGTCTGACAAGCACAACAACTGCTCCCACTCCCAGTAATTGGAAAATGACAGTTTAAGATGAGGGTGAACTAAAGCGGACTACAGGATAATGATAGGCCATTGGAAAAGCCTGCTACACTCAGTTACAGGGGGCAATTATAGTGCTTTATCTGACAGTGTTAAGTAGGTGGTATATGCTAAACAAAGGACAAATCACACCCCGGACACTTTGAATAATGGTAATGTAAGATTGTCATGTTTTAAAGCTGCATTAGTTCATTATTGTTTGGACCACACTGTGAGTGCTTGAGTTGGCTGTGTCTGAATGTTCACTCTATAGCCCCTAACCACTTTTTCAAGTCAAATATGTATTATCGTATCATCAAAGGTCTCACAATAATACCATGGACTATCAGAATATATCGAATTACAAGTCTCTTTGCTTAAATGAATAGTTCTGATGCAGAAATAGCTAAAAAAAAAAATAGACGGAACTACAAAGACCATGATCCTTTGCTCCGTTTCAGTGCAGACTACATGAAGAAATAACAGTTCTAAGCACTTCATTCTTTGCATTAAGTCTTGTGAAGGCATTTTTAGAGGAAAAAGGAGCAGATTCACAGTTTTGTGCCTCCACAAAATATTGTAATACAAATGGTACGGTGAGATGTACATGGTGAAAATATGGTCCAGAGAGATTTGGATATCGTTCCATCACTAATGAAAATAAATGTTGTACCAAATGACTGGTCAAAGCATTCTTGTATTATGTAGAATATCATTATATTGTGAGCCTCCCCACCATATCCTGAGCTTTCCCACGATATTGCGGCCTTACTGGTTTGTCAAAGTCTGATCCCGTCAGATCTCAGACGCTCAGCAGGGCCGGGTCTGGGTAGTACTTGGATGTGAGACCACTGGGAATTCCAGGTCTGTCCCAGGGCAGCTGTGGCTACAATATTAGTTTACACCACTGAGTGTGGAGAGAATAAATAATGAACTGTAAAGCACTTTGGGTATATTGAAAGGCGCTGTGTAAATGCAGTGATTAATGAATTAATATTGCAATAAATATCATGCAACATCATGTACCATGAGGTTCCTACTGTGACAATATCATATCACTTGGACTTGGACATCGTTACAGCCCTATTCACTACACAGGCCCACAGTCTTTACTTCTAACTCTATGGTGCCTCATTTACAGAGCGATTCGCACCTCATTACTTTTGGGTCATGTGACTGTGGGGTCTGGCTGAAAAAAGTCACTTAAACTCTGATTTTTTAAAACTTTCTTTTAATCATGTGCATTTTTGAGGGAAAGTTCACATCTTTTCTAATTTTTTTTTTTTTTTAAGGCTTCAACAATATCACATTTATGTTTAAAATACTTTAAAAACATAACTCACAATCAGTACAATATAGAAAAACTAATTGCCAGGTAATAAGAATAACAAAGTATAGGCGCATAATAGGAAATGGAATATTTGCTCACTGGTAATAGGAATATAATAATCATCATCATAATTATTGTTATTGTTTATTTCTTGTGTTCTTAATTTGAATATGGTTTGAGCCCTTTGTTGAGTTGCTTATACCACTTTAGTTTTTAATTTGTTTTAATGTTTTTTGTGATTAATATTAGTAGTATTATTATTACTAATTCTTCTGGATCTGTATTAAGTATGAGTGGGTGGTGTTCGGTTGAGTGTGAAGTCTGACCTTCTTGGGTTTGTCAATAATAAATACATTTAAAAAAAATAAAGAAAGCATGAATAAAAAGTTAAACTTTCTTTAATAAGTAATGGTAAAATCTCAGGCGCTCAAATATTTATGGACTAATCTTATGTTTTTGTCACACTGGATCTCGCGCTAACAGACTGGATTGTTTGCATTTTGTCTGAGATGTGGAAACGATCAATGTTTTAACAGCTCGAGCTAGAAGGTAAGTGGATAACGCTTACAACTTTATACCATAACACATAATTTATTCATAACCAGCATCTTCTGTCTGTTTTGATTTACAAACTGGACATTTGGACACCACTAAAAATGGGGTGAGCCCTAAACAGTGACCTAAGTAGGAAAAAGCGTGGACATTCAGACATTCTTTTGGCAGTATGTCAGTTCAGTACAGTTTTCTCATACAAATTCGTAAATGATGACACAATGTAAAATTTTAATTAAATACAGGAAATTAAATACAGCAAACTGTACCTGTCCCATAAATCCTAAGTGTATTCTCAACAGAACTAACTGAAAAATTTTACCTGTTTGAAAAATATGATTAAAAAAAAATATCCAAGGGGGAGCATATCATTTTCATAAATCTCAATAAATAACTGGATAGAGAAGAAGAATTTTAGAATGGTTATTTTAAGAACGGTGCACAGGCTGAATACAGTTTCATTTTAAAGCTTAACTTCACTTTAAAGGGCCCATAAACAAGGCTCTATGCTAACTTTTTTTTTCAGGAGCACATGTGCCCCTAAGTTAAAAATTTTAGGAGCACAGAAAAAAAAAAGGGGGCACAAGTAGGTTTTCGTTTTCAATTATTATTACAGTGCAGAACTTACACACACTAACACTGAATAAATTTAATACAAAAAAAAAGAATTATTATTACAGGTGCTATGAGTATTGGGCAGCACGCTGCCCCCGCGACCCAGCCGGATTAAGCGGGAGAAGATGGATGGATAGATGAAAAAAGAATTATGACTGTACTTTTCCTGCATGATCGCAATGTTTTTATAAATATATCTTCATTTTATCCAGGGCCGGCCCCCCCATTAGGCAACATAGGCAAATGCTAAGGGCGCCGCCGCTCCACTAGGGGGCGCCAAGCGCAAAAAACGGTGATGGGGGATAAAATCCTCCACTGTCTAAAACATCGTCACTATGAACTGTTTGATTTCTTGTGAGTATCTGTACTCTGGCAGTATTTTTATTTTTTTTTGCAATCCAAGGGGCGCCACCTGAAATCTTGCCTAGGGTGTCAAAATGGTTAGGGCCGGGCCTGATTTTATCTGATTAATATTTAGACTTAAAATAAGCCAAACAAACTGTACTGCACTGAAAAACTCTTTTTGGACCTTCACCCACAGTTTAAGAACCTCTTCTTTAAGAGAACTTCCACTGGAACTTTACACAAAACTGTTTCAAAGTGTAAAAAGTGTGCAGGATTTTTAAACCTGTATTTTCAAATTCCTAACTGGAGTTACATTCTCTTAGTGGTTTTACAGTGGTTTTTAGCCTCTGCACATTTACTAAACCAAACGCACATTGTGACAAACAGATTTATTTGGCATTTTCTTAGTCAAACTTCAGCCCACATATCACCTGCACTGTGCCGTAGCTCTGCTCTGTGCGGACACGGACATAAAATTAATATTGTCGTATTTGATGTGAGACGGATGGACAGGTGGGATGTTTAACCTGCCCTGTGATGTACACACTGGTACACGAGGCTGCGCGACCTCCAGCACACAGGTCCCGCACACCGGTACAAGTTTATTGCCAAATATGACCGCACTCAGTATTCAGACCTTGAATCCGTGACGAGACCGAGTCCAAATGCGCTCGAGTCTGAGACAAGACCAAGACAAAACCATTGCTTTAGCGAAGAAGGAAGTCCAGCGGTGTGGGGGTGTCTGTGAGGGGTGGGACAGGTGTGGGTCCTGCTGCAGTGCCGCTCCTCGTTTAAGGGGGTGTGGGTGTGTTTTGAAGCGGAGTTTGTTTGTATCAGTGATATCGGCCACACACGGAGCTCGTATGCTGGGGTCGTTCGCGGTCAGAGGTGTTGTTCCCGGGCATGGTTCGGTTGCGCTTGCACTGGGCGTGTCGCGCTTTAGGGGCGATCCAGGCTTGGGCAGGTTCCACAGTCCTAGTGTGAGTTTGCCCCTAATGTTTGACACATTTAGAACGTTTAACTCGTCACGTTACGTCTGTGCGCAGCTCCTTATTGTGGCTGCAGAAGCACTCGCACTGGTGCGACTGTTTTGATTTCCTCGTTCGCACGATGAAATATTTACTCACAAATGCGAGTGAAATGGGCGCACTGTAGAGCCCTGCCCATAAAACACTATTTTCTTAGCAGTGTTATATTCTTGTTTTCTCATCACAAACAGACCTCGAGTTGAGTTTTTCTCTCAAACTGAAAACACTCTGTTCCACCTTGTGATGACATGTGGTGAAATAGAAAGTGCTCCACTGTGTTTTTAACACACGTTCACTCGAATCATTTGGATCATTTCAGTCCTGGAATTGGGAATCTGTACTGAACAAAATGTAAAAGGGGCTGTTCACTTTGAAAACTACTACTTCATGACATCACAAGGTGAAACAGAGCATTTTGAGTTTTGGAGATGAAGACAGGCAACAAACTAGGGTTACTCAGATATGTGTGAAAAAACAAAACAAAACAACAACTCCAGGTTTGTTTTTGATGAGGTAACGATATCCAAGTCTCACAATGTGATATCGTCACGATATGAACCTCACGGTACAATATTATTGCGATATTCTGGGAAAGCTCACGATATGGTGGGGAGGCTCACGATATTACAATATTCTACATAATAACAAGACTGACATTCTAAAATGCTTTGACCAGTCATTTGGTACAACATTTTGTGTCATTAGGGATGGGACGATATCCAAATCTTTCTGTACCATATTTACTGCAATATTTTAAACTGTGAATCGGCTCCTTTTTCCTCTAAAAATGCCTTCACAAGACTTAATCCAAAGAATGAAGATTTCAAAGTGCTTAGAACAGTTATTTTTTCATGTCTTCTGCACTGAAACGGAGCAAAGGATCATGGTCTATGTAGTTCCCTCTGTTTTGTTTTTTTTTAGCTATTTCTGCATCAGAACTATTCATTTAAGCAAAGAGACTTGGGATTCGATATATTGAGATGGTCCATGATATTATTGTGAGGCCTTTGACAATACGATATCACGATAATTCGCGTATTGTTACATCTCTATTAACATCATTATACCATGACTTAAAGCTCACAGGAGCCACATCTGCATCATATAGGACTTTTTAAACTTTACACTTTGAAATCACCTCTATCTGCATAATGAGTGACCCTGATAGTTTACCAAGGGACCTCTTCATTATAACTACTAAAATGAATGTCATTTAAATATTTGAATATTAATGTTAAACATTTTACACAATGTGCACCCTCATTCAAAATCAGGCAGATGGATGAATCACTCGTCATGCCAGAATCCTACCTTCTGCCCGGACGAACTAACCACCGTCTTGCTCACCGTGTTCTTACGCTGATCAACATGTACACACACAGGAGAGAAACATTCAGCTCAGAAATATAAAAAAATATGACGACTGACTATATGAATGGAAATAAAAGGTTAATTAATTAATTTATTTGTTTTTTAAAAAAAAAAAAAAAAAAAAAAGAAAAAACTCTATATCTATTTGGTAAGATTTATTAAATCCAACATTCTACACTGCATCTGTCCGCTGTTTTGTGATCTAAAAGATGGATATTGATACTTTGCAGCTGGAGTTGTGAAGCTAACTGAAGCACTACTCTGTCTGAAGCTTTAGACTTTAATTTGAGACAGGCCTAATCCAGGTCTAATGCTGGTCCAGTCTTGGTCCAGTCTTGGCTAGTCCTAACCCAGTTTTTCCTCAGTCCTAGTCCAGATGTAATCCAGTCCAAATCCAGGTGTGGTTCCGGTTTCATCCAGGTCTAGTTCTTGGCTAATCCAGGCCTAGTCCAGGTCTAAAACAGGTCTAATCCATGCTGGTCCAGTCCTGGTCCACTCCTAGCCCAATCCTAACCCAGTCCTAGCACAGTTCTAGCCCAGTTTTAGATCAGTCCAAGTCCAAGTGTAGTCCAGTCCTAGTCCAGGTGTAGTCCGGGTGTGATCCCGGTTTTATCCAGGCCTAGTCCTTGGTTTATCCAGGGCTAGTCCAGCTCTAAAACAGGTCTAATGCATGCTGGTCCAGGTCTGGTACAGTCCTGGTCCAGTACTAGTCCAGTTTTAGCCCAGTCCTAGCCCAGTCCTAATCCAGGTATAGTCCAGTCCTAGTCCAGGTGTCATCCCGGTTTCATCCAGGCCTAGTCCTAGGCTAATTCAGACCTAGTCCAGGTCTAAAACAGGTCTAATCCCAGTTTAATACTGGTCCAGTCCTAGCCCACTTTCAGATCAGTCCTCGTCCTGGTGTAGTCCAGTTCTATTCCAGGTGTGGTCCTGGTTTCATCCAGGTCTAGTCCAGGTCTAGGTCAAGTCTAATCCAGATCTAATCCAGGTTTAGTCCCACTTTTGTTGTGTGGCGTTTGTGCAAGTGTGAATGCAGCCAAGGTGTTTAACTTTAACTTGAGTTTTATTTGAACACAATCTGACCAGAAAGTTTAGTGAGCCAACACTTTCCAGGCATTTTAAAACTTTTTGTTTGTGTTTGTTTATGGTAACTGCTGGACATTTTGCCCATAGATATGGATGTAGAACACTGATGGCAAAGTACTGGTATCTTATTCAGTTCTCAAGACTCTCTTTAGGTCTAAAATACAGTAAATGATCAGTTTCAACATGTATTTAATTTTCTTTTCTCAATTTAAACATAATTATTTCTTTAGATGTCGTGTTGTGAATGTTGTATGAGGCAAGTTAAGGACACTGAGCGATTCAATTTCTCCTTAAGTGACAATAAAGTGAATTCTGTTTATTGGCTTTAATGTGCTTTTGCATTGTAATTAGTGAAAAGTTATTGTTACTCGAGGATACGGGAAACAAACATAAAATGAATACATGAACTAAAGAATAAAACATTTTAAACCTCACTGAAAGAGCCGGGAGTGTGAGATGTGTTATTATATATTTAAAATGTGAAGTGAATTCATTAGAGATAAACTGGTCAACTGGTTCAGTCCTGGTTTAGTCCTGATATAGACTTGGTTTGGTTCTAGTTCAGTCCTAATTCTGTCCTAGTCTAGCCCTAGTCTAACTCTAGTCCAGTCCTGGTCCAGTTTTAGCCCAGACCTAGTCCAGGTGTAGTCCAGTCAAAGTCCAGGTGGGGTTCTAGTTTCATCCAGGTCTAGTCCTTGGCTAATCCAGGCCTAGTTCAGGTCTAAAACAGGTCTAATCCAAGTCTAATGCTGGTGCAGTCCTGGTCCAGTTTTAGCCCAGTCCTAGAACAGTCTTAGCTCAGTCCTAGTCCAGGTGTAATCCAGTCCTAGTCCAGCCGTGGTCCCAGTTTCATCCAGGTTTAGTCCTTGGCTAATCCAGGCCTAGTCCAGGTCCAATCCCGGTCTAATACGGGTTAAATCCAGGTCCGGTCCTAGCCCAGTCTTAGTCCAGTTTTAGCCCAGTTGTAACCGAGTCCTAGCTCAGTCTTAGTCCAGTTTTAGCCCAGTCCTAGCCCAGTCTTAGCCCAGTTTTAGCTCAGTCCTAGTCCAGGTGTGATCCTGGTTTCATCCAGGTCTAGTCCTTGGCTAATCCAGGTTTAGTCCAGGTCTAAAACAGGTCTAATCCCAGGCTAATACTGGTCCAGTCCAGGTCCAGTCGTAGCCCAGTCCTAGCCCAATTTTAGCTCAGTCCTAGTCCAGGTGTTATCCAGTCCTAGTACAGGTGTAGTCCAGGTGTGGTCCTGGTTTCATCCAAGTATAGTCCTTGGCTAATCCAGGCCTAGTCCAGGTCTAAAACAGGTCTAATCCCAGTCTAATAATCGGTCAGTCCAGGTCCAGTCCAGGTCCAGTCCAGGTCCAGTCCTAGCACAGTCCTACCCCAGTTTTAGCTCAATCCTAGTCCTGGTGTAGTCCAGTCATAGTCCAGGTGTTGTCCTGGTTTAATCCAGGTCTAGTCCTTGTTTAATCCAGAGACTCACTTTTGTTGTGTGGCATATGTGTAAGTGTGAATGCAGCCAAGGTGTTATGTTCTACTAGTATATGCAATGAATCAAAATGTACTATAACATTTGAAAAAATAAAAAAAGTTAAATCTCACTTCAAACCCCACACATTTGTACCTGATCGCGATGGCCGGGGGAGTAGGGCTGGGGTCTAGTGGGTCTGACAGCAAAGGGAGTGCCAGACGGAGAGGAGGGAGGACTTAAGCTTCGTAAAGACCACCGACCGGAAGAGGAGGAGGTGGTCGGGACTCGAGGTGAAGAGGAGGATGCAGAGGAGGAGAAATAGGACGTTTTAGAGGGAAAGGAAGGCAAGAGAACAGCAGAACGCCCTCTACCAGTGGAGAAGTTGTTCATGAGGGCCCACACTTCGTCGTCCAGGTCCCAGTTCTGAGGCAGGGAGCAGAACACGACCCGAAATGCTGCTTTACATATGGATGGAGTTTGATACCTCAGCCAAGGATTAGTGTAATTAGTGTCAATTTTGCTTTTTTACGTGTCATTTCAAACCGAAACATGCATTTTCTACAGCCTTTATTTAAAACAATCGCATGCTTTTGTGTTTAAGAAATGTATTTTTAAAGAACAAAAATGTGTGCGCCCAGATAATTAATTAAAAACAATTGACAATCGTTGCACAAACAAATAAAATAAATGAAAGTTTGACAGTGCTGGGAAGTAACTAAATACATGTACTGAAAACCTGTATTCCGGTACATTTATGCTTTCATTTGGTGGTATTCAGAGTAGGGATACAGCTATCGATTATTACAATAATCAATTATTCTGTCGATTATTTTGTTCGAATAATCGAGTAATCGTCTGTTAATGTCGCGTCTACTTTGCATATGTTAAGTACACACCACGTGCATTGATAGATACACGTGTTTTGGACATGAAAAACGTAATTATCGCTAGGCTAAGGTTGATTTACCTCGCGGTTCTTTTCCACTTGATGTAATGTACGGGTGCTTTCTGTTTAGTTAGTCTTACTTTTAAAATGTATTCCCCTACAGATTACAGATTACATACCCTGAAATGTAGTTTGTAACGTAATCCATTAAATTACTTAAAGTGAGTAACATAATCTGAATCTGAATATTCAATAATCTTGAATACTTTGGATTACTTGATATTGTCATGATTTTTAAAACTACATGAATGTAGCAGCCAACTCCTGCAAATTCTTGTTGTGGTTTTAGACCTGGATTAGACCTGGTTTTAGATCTGGTTTAGACCTGGTTTAGAGGCGCAAAGGAGGAAGCGCGGTCCACGCAGTGTACGCGACAAGACACGATCCACACGATCCGTACAGGAGGATATTATTATACATCCATGGGCGCCGTGCTGTTTTGTGTACAGTGTACTGCAGAAGGTTCCGGCCATCGCCGAGCGTATGAAAATAAAATGAAGCATTGAGGCAAAAAAAAAATAAATCTATGCATTTTTCAAATCGATTTAATGGATTTACTCGATGAATCGTTTCAGCCCTAATTCAGAGTACAGTTCCTCATAAAAATCAGTCCTAAAATCAGAGAAGTAGATGCCTGTATATGATTGCACAATTTTGGCTTTGAACTGCATATTATCAGTGAAAAAATAGTAATAGACACACACGCATGACACAGTGAAGCAGACATAAAGCTATTTAAGACATTTCCAAGTTGTGACTATAATTTATGAACAAAGTATTCAAAGTATTCAAAATTCAGTACTCTGATTATTTCGGGATACGTTACAAAATACAGTATTGTGCAAAAGTTATAGGCAGGTGTGGAAAAAATGCTGTAAACTAGGAATGCTTAAAAAATGGAAGTGTTGGACTTCCAGGTGAGCAACCAAGATAGCGGCAGCGTAATCTCGCGGCGCTCCTGATAATGTGGTTATTTTATCCTCCCTCATTAAACTCAGGTTTCTTTTTGCTCAAAAATGAAAGATATGGTGAGAAACAAACCTAAAACGAAACCACAGAACACTTTGCCAAGCCAAGACATGACTTCACTAAATGAAGAAGACAAGAGCGGAGATGGCTCTGCTAGCCACTCAGACACAGAGACACCTCACACGGAGCCGGAGCCGCTGGGAGCAGATGAAGAAACAGCAAATCTCCAAACTATCCTCCGCGAACTCAGACATTCACACTGTGAAAATGACAAAAATTTCCACGATCTGAAAGAAAGAGTCAATAAGAGACTTGACGAAGCAGAAAAGCGCATTATGGAGGTGGAAGACCGAACGCAGCTTATTGAGGAAGCAACACTTGAGCTTGTTAATGCGCAGGAGGACCTTCAAGCAAAGATCTCAGACTTGGAGTCAAGATCTAGATGTAGAAATGTCCGTTTTCATCTTATCCCAGAGGGGACAGAAGATGGCTCACCATCAGTCGCGGACTTTGTCACGACTTTGCTCAAAGAAAAATTAGACCTTCCACAGATGCTGGACTTGACCATAGAGCAAGAACACCGCTCCCTCGGACCAAAGCCGCCACCCGAAGCAACACCGCCAAAACTGAGGGTTTTCTATGAGGGTGACATAAGGATCTACACCTCTGCCGCGGAGGCGACTAAAGACATGGCAAGACGGGGACTACCTGTCACAGTCCTGAAGCCCGGTGCGTCCTGGGCGGACAAGATCAGAGGCGCTGTGTGGCAGACAGCGGGGCGAATGGAGGAGGAGAGGAGCGGCGAGGGACCCAAAGAAAGATACAAGAAGAAACTAGAGGCCTTCTGGAGGGAATAACAAGGAAAACTATGTGTCCAGATCAACATAAAAATTCTCACTTTAAGAGGGAGGAGAGGGAGGTATATTCATGCATTTTTAAGAGGAGATGTCGGGGATTACGGGAGAACAGTGCTATGCACTGCATCAAACAGGTACGGCCACAAGAGGGCCCTTCGTGACCTTTAGGTTGTGATGGTTTTCCCTCTAACCTGCTCAGGACTCATCACAACATCAACAGTGTGGTCTTTACAGCGATCACCGAGAAGGAAGTGACTTTAAGGTGGACATGTGTTAAGGTGGTGGAAAAAGTTAAATTGTTTGAACTGTTCATTGTTATCTTATGTTCAAGTAGCACAGGGAATCGCTTAATAACAGATGCTAATCAAAATGTATGCAGATTATGGCCTTTCCAGGTTTCTTACATGTTTGTACATATAATGTAAAGGGGGTGATGAATCCAATCAAAAGAACCACGATACTGGGGAAAATGAAAACTGAAAATGTGGGCGTCTTACAAGAGACCCATTTATCAGATAAAGAACGTGAGAAGTTGAAGCGGCAGGGTTTTGGTCAGGTATTCTATGCATCACACAGGTCTGGGCGTAAAAGAGGAGTAGCTATACTAATTTCCAACAAGGCTGTTTCTGAAAAAACGTATGAATATAAAGATAAAGAAGGCCAATACAACATGATAATTTGTAAACTAGATGGCTTAGATGTCACCCTTTTCAATGTTTACCCACCGCCAGGTTGAGAATGGTATTTCTATAAGCGTATATTGGGCTTGATGATGACCAAAGCACAAGGGGTCATGATATGTGGAGATTTTAATGTAAGACTAAACCCTTTATTGGACTCCTCGGCACAAATCTCACATAACAACATAGGGAAGAAAATTTGAAAATTCATGAGGGAAATGGGAATATCTGATGTGTGGTGTGAATATCATCCACAACAAAAAGATTATACATTTTATTCTGCAACCCACCATACCTACTCGAGACTCGATTATTTTTTTTATGTTTAATAAGGATATAGAAAGGGTAAAAGAATGTAAATTTGGATCAATGGACCTCTCAGACCACAGCCCTGTGTACATGAAAATTTGCAGTGACAAGACAAAAACACCATTCCTCTGAAGACAAAATTCAAGTATACTCAAAGGGGAAATTAAGGAAGAAATAAAAGAAGAAATGAGGAGATATATTGAGGATAATGGTAAGGACAATGTTTCTCCAGAAATATTATGGGATGCACGTAAAGCAGTACTTAAAGGTAAATTGATCGCAAAAGCCACATTACTGAAAAGAAAGCATCAAGAAAAAATTAGAACTCTTGAACAACAACTAGGCGAACTGGAAGACCAACAAAAATTTAAACAAGATGATAACACTTTACAGAAGATTTTAAAAATTAAAAAGGAAATAAATCAAGAACTAGAAATTCAAATTAATAAAACGCTCTTATATTTAAAACAAAACTATTATGAAGCAGGTAGTAAATCTGCCAAAAATCTAGCATATAGATTGAAAAAACAGCAAGCCGAAAGAGCCATATATAAAATAAGAAAACCAACAACCAAGGAAGTAACCTACAAACAAAAAGGAGAGTGTTTTGCAGTGAATGAACAAAATAGAAATCTAAATCAGAAGAGCATCAGTTCTTCTAGGTTTACTTGCAGACAGTTTGTGAAGGAACTGGGCTGGTCGGTGTTCCAAACACGGTGTTCTGTACGGGCAACTCAAAACAATCCAGGCTGAGCGACTTGTAACCTGTACAAGTTGCTCTCAATGTAAGACAACTTTGTAAGAATGCATGTTTTTCTAGGAATATTTCTGCACTACTAACACATACAGTATTGTGCAAAAGTTTTAAGCAGATGTGGAAAAAACGCTGTAAACTAGCAACGCTTTAAAAATGGAAGTGTTCATCTTTAATTTTCATCCATCAACAAAATGCAGTGAATGAACAAAAGAGAAATTTAAATCAGATCAATATTTGGTGTGAGCTTTGCCTTCAGAAGAGCATCAGTTCTTCTAGGTTTACTTGCAGACAGTTTGTGAAGGAACTGGGCTGGTCTGTGTTCCAAACATGTTGAAGAACTAAGCACAGATCTTGTGTGGATGGAGCTTCCTCACATCCTTCTGTCTCTTCATGGAATCCCAGACACACTCCATGATGTTGAGGTCAGGGTTCTGTGGGTCCAGACCATCACTTCCACAACTGATTGTTCTTCTTTACGCTGAATCTAAATACTTATGGACAATTATTGACAGTGCCATACACTTTGAATCGAACACTGATGTGAGCGATCTGCAAGAAAGTGCGGCAAAGACTGTTCTTTTTAAGGAAAATTAATGCTTTTAACGTCAGTATTGTTCTTATGCCCCTTTTTTTATCAGAGTTTTATTAAATCTATTCTTTCATTTTGTATTGTCTGTTGGTTCGGTGCCCTCTCTGTGTCTAGTAGAAATCGTGTGGCTCAGTTGGTCAGTGTCAGGCTTACAGCTGCAGGACATCTATAACAGAAGAGTGATTTGCAAGGCCCAACCCTGACCTAACCTCCTTTGTTCTGGGCGGCGTCTGAGAATGCCCCGGATCAGACCTCAGAGAGCATGGGCGTTTTATATTTCTGAAGCCATAACCAGGATGAACGCTCTCTTATAGCTGGGTTCAGTCGTGGGGAAATGTGGTTACAGACCTGTTCTTTATGCCTGTTTTTAAGGAAATATATGTCTGCATTGTTGAGCTAAGCTTAAACTGTGATTATTGTATCATGGAATTATTAAAACTGTATTGTTTAATTCTATTGTATGTCTACTGTATGTCTGACACTGTTGCACAATCATTTCCCTCTGGAATAATAAATTAAGTTGAAAGTTGAAGATAGTACCATCATTACTTATATTTTTGAAAACATTCTTTGTTTACAGCATTTTTTCACACCTGCTGAAAACTTATGCACAGTACTGTATACTTATATATTCTGTAACTACCGTATTTTTCGGACCATAAGGTGCGTCGGATTATAAGGCGCTAGATCAATGGCTGAGTATTTTTTCATACATAAAGTGCACCGCACCATAAGACGCATTAAGTGAGACTGATACTTTAACCAGGGCATTGGCAGATTGTGGTGTAACTCGCCCGGTGTTGCCTCTCTGTCTTGGTGAATGTGAGTTCTCCTTCTGTCGTCCAACGCACCCACACAGTTGCAATTTAACTCTGAACGATCTGATGACACCGATATCTAGAATTTGGAGTTCTTTGGTTAATCCACCCGGAATGATGCCGCACTAAATTACGCCGCTCTATATATACATTGAGCAATAATGTGTTTAATGCAGCTTTGCGCACATTTGTTTACATTTTACAGAAACAAAACTGCATGGCTAATTTGCATAAGCGCTGAAAAAAACAGCTCGCTGATGTGCTCATCTTCTGTTGGACTAAAGGACATCAGTGGATTATTTGTGTTCTTTCTGTGACAGAGGATGTGGATCTTACTGTTCTGTGTGTATCGCGTTGGAGGTGGTTCATGTGAAACTTTTCAGAAATTATACATCTGCAGTAGTAGATTAGTGTTATTTAGATTTAGCGTTGTCGTGGTGAATTACTTCGTGGCGCAAAGACCTCGACGCAGAACCATAAATCAAAAACGACGGCGACAAGGCGACGCACTATAATTCTGCCGTTAGTTTGCTTCAATCTGGCGTGTAAGTCCGCATGTCTCTGAACAGGGGCCATTTCGGGTCCTTATACTCGCACCGTAATATGATGTTGAAGCATGATCTTGAAGGACGTATCACTATGCGCTCAGCTGCAACCAAATACGCTGCATTTCTGTCCTATGCCCGTGAGTGTTTCTGAGAGCTTTCGTGCTCCATACGACAATCCACCCAGCAGTGCGGCTTCGTAGCTTACAAAAGTGCTAAAACATTTTGACAGTTTTTTAAGAGCCGTGTACCACATAAAATATACTGTTAAGTTTCAAATGGTATAAAGTGTGGGAGTAAAGGTCTGATTTGTGTATCTGTGGTGCCTTGGCGGAGGTCGGGGCTAGTCTGCAGTACATGTTCCAGTGAAACACACTTGTCTGTGTAATGTGCAGATGCAGCATGCAGTGAGTCCTACATACAGATGAGTAATTTCTCCACTCAAACACTTTCACTCAAATCCATGACCTTTCGTACCAAGACAATTGTATATTACACACTCATGCATCATCCTCATCAAGCACTGATTCATGGTCTGGGAGATGTTTGAGCCTGTACTCGTCTACTGCAGAGGCTCAGACATCTCCCTTGGATGCGCTTTCAGCATTCCAATAATTATCTGCGTGAGTTAAAACGCTTTAAATTCAGAATATTCATCTCAATTGAGGGAGTTTTGACATTTGTACCTTTATTCACTTTCTAACTTGTTTCGAAGACCGGGCTTCCTAGACACGAGGGAGCAATTTGTTTCAAATAAGGGAAAAAAAAGGTTCAGAAATACTGTAAGTTGCACAATGTACTTAGTCCACTAGTGTTTTTTAAAAAGATAGTTTAATAGCTGGGTCTCAGATAACAAAAAAATCATAGTCCAATCATGTTCAAATGTGCACACTCTGTTTAATTTAATGTCTCTCCTTTTAATTTTATGATTATTTATATTTTGATTTGTTTATATTGTGATTTTAATGTATTACTTATTCTGTAAAGCACTTTGAATTGCGTATGATTTGTGCTATACAAATAA
Organism: Odontamblyopus lacepedii; assembly: GCA_034769755.1. Taxonomy (NCBI): domain Eukaryota; kingdom Metazoa; phylum Chordata; class Actinopteri; order Gobiiformes; family Gobiidae; genus Odontamblyopus; species Odontamblyopus lacepedii. The sequence goes on along the minus strand of CM068345.1, from coordinate 40,131,558 downwards.
ACTTACCTTGCTTTGCCATTGTGTAACTTTTCTGGTGGAGGATCCATTGCCTGCTTGTTTCTATGGAGATGTCAGTGCTCTGCCTGGAATGTCCCACAATATGGCATTAAACAATACATTAATTCAATTACAGGTGGTGTCATAGCTCAAAAATACCGAGAAAAACAAACATTTTGACTGTGAGCGGGGTTGCCTCTCCACAGATCTGACTTGACTGGTTTGGTCTCCGTGAAGATAGAAAGGTTTAATGCCATACTGTGAAACATTCCAGACAAAGCAATAACATCGCCATGAAGAAAAGCATTTGACGGACCAGAAAAGTTACACAATGCACCTTTACTACTGAATACTGATGGATATAGTTGTTATATAGTTACACATTTGTGAATTAACCTTTCAGTATTACTTATCAGTTTCTTGTAATCTTGTACCTGGAGAGACAATCATTGGCCGGTCACTATTTAGATAACATTTTCTGTTAACTGTTTTATATTAAATGCTTTATCTTTGTCTTGCTCTTGGCCTGGACTCCCTTCAAAAAGATTTCAAATCACAATGACATATTATCACATTCGAGAATCTAAAAGCACCTTATATGCAAAGTGGATTTGTACTAAAAAGCCTATATCAAGATACTTTCTGATCTATGTTCTAATGTAATTTCCTCATCACAAACATACCTGGACTTGTGCTTTGGTAAAATGTCTAGAAACCAAATTTATGTTTTAAAAAGCACATTAAAAAGTTAACAAGCACTATAAAATTCAACATGGCCAGTTTCAGATACAAACTCCCTGACTACTGAAGCCTCAGCAGCGTTTATCTAAATGCAATGATAATGCCAGACTTTTTATACTGCATAAGAAGTTAGTCAAGCTTAATCAGCTCTGGAGCCTCCAGAATCATTATATAAAAGCTCTCTCAAGACCTGTGACAAGAAAAGTCAGCTTTTCCACCACTGTCATCTTCTAGTTTTGAAAACCTGATAATGTTTGTAAATGTTCATCTGCTGTATAAGATCATTCATGATACTGCTTCTCTTCCGCTAAAACAGTTTCTCTAAGCTCTGAAACCACCTCTCGAGCTGCTCAGTCCACTGCAAGGATGGCATTTGGAAATTCAGGCTTTTCATGTGCAGCCGTCCGTCAGTTGAACATGTGACCAACAGAGCTGATCACATGGTCAAACATTTTCATGCCTGGCAAAAAAGTGGATCCTTTCAAACCAAACCTGCAGCCATAAAGTGGACTGAAGGGTGTCTGGAGAGAGTGTGATGTTCTGGAGTGAATGAATTGAATGATGATTTTAATAAGGACAATGATTTTAAAGGGACAGTATGGAATTTTGGACATAGGGCCTCATTTCCTCGTGATCCAGAGTGTGGAGACAGTTTTAAAAAAATCTTCTATCCAGTCCTTGTTTTTGGAGAGGTTGCTGGTGCTAGGCTAGTGCATGTCAATGGCCATAGTTGTCCTGCCACTAAAAACAGTCTTCCCCACTCCATAGAGCACCCAAGGAAAACTATTAGAAATCCAGACTGTCCGTGTGAACGTCTGTGTCCAGAGAATCATTTTAGAAGTCAAACCAACCATTGCATTTGAAGGATTTCTGTCTGAGCAGCAGTGAGTTGTACTTCCTGATAGAAAGCTTGGCAGCGGTGGACTGATATATGAGAAAATATTCCCTCAACATGAGGCAATTCATGCGATGCAAGGTTAGTTTTATTTCAAACATTATTCTCTGGACACAGACATTCACACGGACAGTCTGGAGTTCTAATAGTTTTGTCTCAGGTGCACTGTGGAGTGTGGGAACTATGCCCATCGACATGCACTAGCCTAGCGCCAGCAACCTCTTCAAATACAAAGACTGGATGGACTTTTAAAAAAAGTATCTCCACATGTCTCCAACACTAAGGTACTGAGAGAACGGGTACAAATGAGGAGTCATTATAAAGACATTCTCTTTGTATGTTTGATTTTCTGAACTATAACATCAATCTGCCCAGGGACGACAGGTGGAAATTGGCACTGGCAGTACAAACTGGAACATACATCTTCCTGTTAAGGTTAATGTACATTGTGCACTGTCCCTGAAAGTGTCACTCAAACGTGTAAATAAAACAAAACACAACTCCAGGTCTGTTTTTGATGTTAAACTACATTATAAACATTACAGCTCACAAGAATCCATTTAGTCTAATATATGCCCTTTAAATAAATGACTCAATCAAGTTTCATATTCTGAATTTACGCCATACTACCACACGGTTTATGTATTTAATAGTACTGTCAAAAGATTTTTAAAAAAAAATCAGATTAATCACACTTTAGAATTTTGATTAATCACAATTAATCACAGTTGACTATTCTTTACAAAAAGACCAAACTATTTGGAAAAAAAATGCAATTTATTATTTATATTATTGACATTTTTCTGTTGCTGGTAGGTTTGTTGACAACATTGCCGCGGGTTATCGTGTTTGGCTTGTTGCTGATGTACAAGTAGCGTCGATGCTGCTGCTGAATCAAACACATGTTTTGTTTTAAGATGGTATTTTAAACTTGTTGTGCTTCTGTGGAAAGAGAGTTCATCGCTGTAATATCTGCAAACTACCTTAGTTTTATCTAAAGTCGTGTATGGACAGACCTGATCACTGACCTAATAACCTGCGCAGCCTTTCAGGTCACCATCCGCTATATCAGAATAAATCGTGTGATTATTCTGCATTAAAAAACATTAGTGCAATAGTTTTTGGTGATTAATCACATAGGTTAATGCGTTAACGTTGACAGCCCTCGTATTTAAGCAGTGTAAAATACACTTCTAGTTTGTCTAAATGTGTTAAACCACTGTTAAACCACTCTTCAAACACTGTTAAGCCACTGCATTTCTTTATTAGCGGAGGACAGCAGTTTTCAACACTGCATTTGTCAAATACCTGCGCGGCTCTCTTGGATTTCTTTCGGCCTTTGCGCTCGGAATCCATTAGGTTCCAGACAAACGCGTCTTTCTTTAACTGCTCATGGGGCAGGTCCGGATCACTCTGGCAAAGCACACTTTGATCATTCTGTTTCCCACTCATCCGGCGGCGTTTAAGGTACGATTTTAGCGTAGGTGCGCGGTTCGGTAATGGGCTATAAATGATCCGAATGTTTACACTTCCATGCCCAGGGAAGTGAAGCAAAGAACGAAATGGCTTTGCATTTAAGTTTAGACATGACTGATGAGACCGGGAAGAGGTTTAATGACCACTGCAGGACAAAATGGGCATGCTTTAAAAGTTGGAATTGAAATAATGCAATAAACTCCGGGAGACGTCAAGCACAATATGCACGCGAATGGAATAAATATGATATTATAAACGTGAGGTATGGGGTTATAGACCAGTGAGCGTGACCGATGTGAGGTTTGAATCATCACAACAACATGACATCCAATGATACAGCGGCTGGCTTTACTGTACCTGCTCGGCACGCTTCGCACGAGAGCTGATAGATCGTTTCTGAAGGAGGTGGAAATGTGGAAGGGAGAGGAGCATTTCAGAGAGCGATTTAAAGGAGCACCATGGAACTTTTCCGGGGGAGGTTCTGCCACCAGCTGCTGTTGTTGTTCTACACAGTATGACAATAAACTTAGCTATCTCCATGGAGACAAGGGCAAGTTACAGACCAGATGTATAGAGAAGTAGCCTTGCTTTAAGAAGGCTTGAGTAGGGAGTAAGAATCCCAAAGAAACAAATGCGATAGATGCTGAATTCAATACTGTGGAACATTCTAGTCAATGCAATAAAATCACCAAAATCACTTGCAGCTGGTGGATTTCCTTCCAGAAAAATGACATAGTGCTGTTTTAAGTAAATGGAGGAAATTATAAGAAAGAATACCAAAAATACTAAAAAGGGTAAGTATATATATATATATATATATATATATATATATATATATATATATATATGTATATATATATAAATGTTGACATGGAAAATATTACAGCAAATAGTAAATCATTTTTGAACCTTACTTGCCCCGGGAATCACGTTACCTTGTCTCCTTGGAAGGCTCCAGGCAGCTGCCAGTAGTGAGGCTCCTGTCCCACATAGTCAAAGTTACTGTAGGAGAGCTGAGTCCCGGCTGTGGAGATCTCTACGGTGAAGCCGGTGGAGATACGAGTGGTGCGCTGACGATTCACCAGAGCGTAACCCTGGAAGTTTCCTGGAGTGAACGTTGAGGTCACCTGTAAGGCAAAGAAGGATATAACATAGGCATACTATAAAAATTCACTAAGGGATGTTACACTGCACATTTCTCTGATCCGGCCAAGATTTTAAAACTTATATCAGGTTCTTCATCGTATTTTCAGATTTATGATCTAGTTACTAGTTCTGAATTGATTGTATAATCTTAAAAAATGTCACATATATTTCTTTCATGACTCAACTACTGTATTTTCTGGACTATATAAGACTATATAGACAGTATATAAGCCGCATCCACTTTATTTTTTTTTTTAAATTAAGAAAAAAGTTATACAAGCCGCAACCAGGCTATAAGCCACTGATATGTATGTTGAAAAATGAGATATTTACTGCATATACAGAACGATTTTGTACTGTAAATGTACATTCATGTACCTGAACAGATTCTTTCCGAACAGTGCCTTTTAACACGGCAGCAACTGTGTTGATTAAAACGAGGTCAAAAGCAGAAAAGAACCGGTAATTCATTACCTTCATTTCTCCTGTGCAGTGAAACCACAAATCACTTTAATCATCTTCGCTGAAACCATTGACCCGAGCTTATGTGCAGCAGCACAGTAAAGGTCTGCGTGGGACAGAATTTTCAGTCCTGCTCCCACCCGCTCCCGCATTCTTCAGTCCCGCTCCCGCCCATGCCCGCGTCGTGCGGTCGCGCTCCCGCCTGCAATAAGCTTTCAGAATGTTCTTTCAGAATGTTCTTTCAGAATGCTCTTATTATACATCCATGGTCCTGCGCCGCGCTGTTTTGTGTTGGGTCCCGTGGAGGTGCAGGGCTCTACAGCACGTTTCCTTCCTGGAGCAAGATCGATGCCTTCAACTTAAAACTTGCATCATATAAACTCCTTCGTGTGCTTTTCATGATGAAGGGGTGAGGATTTGAAAATAATTACCAGTTAGTAATTTGTCATGCGTGTTATATCTGCTAAATAAAAAGTAGCGTATTCTTCTTTGCGTTCATTTTCCGTCTATCTTGTTTGTAAAATTCCGGTTAGAGCGCCCCCTAGCGGTGGAAGAAAAGTCCACAGATTAGCCGCTCCATTCTAAAAGCCGCATGGTTCAAAGCCTGGGAAAAAGTCGCGGCTTATAGTCCAGAAAATACAGTAGTCAGAAAATCTTAAATTTAGGCAATAAATGTTTAAAAGAAGCTACAATCCATTTACCAGAGTTTTCCCCTGCAACATTACCTTGTTTTAGATTCAGTGATACAGATTTGTATGATTCTCGAGCATGTTTATTTAAAACCATAAACTTATTTCTGCTTCATTCTAATCCAGAGATAGCCTGATTCATCAGCCGGTTTCACTTGGTGGAAATCGTCTGACCTCATGACATTAGGATTTGTTCGCTCGACGGTAGGCGGGTACTTTTTTATTTTACCAATCGCTGCTATTTGGTGGTGACGTCAGTAATGTGCTGAAATGCTCAGTGGAGTCCAAGAGCGTGAACATGTCTGTCAACAAGCATTGTTGTTTCTGTGAGGTGAACTTGCAAATTAAAGGTACGATAAAAAATGCAAAGTTATTATTAACAAAGAAAGTCCAAAGGAGGATAGTGTATGCAGTCTGCTATCGCAACTCGTGTTGGTTCAGGCCAACACACTGCTTCTCTGATTGGCCGGTGCACCGAATACAACATACGGGGTTCTTGCAAACTGCCCGAGTGTATTCTGATTCCTGACTAGTTACTGGAGAGAAATGAAATTGAGTGGAGGTATTAGGTGGTTCCAGCCTGGCTAGTCAAGAGGTCGTTTATTTTAAGATAACTTGTCAAGTAAAATGATCTTGCTGCATAGACAGATCATTTCACTACTTTTAAGTAATTTTCTGATAGCTTTAAGTGATTATATCTTACATTTTGTCCAAGCTTTTTTGCAATTGTGTAATGTTACGATATCAAAACTTCCTACCATGTACAGTAAGTTGACCTGTAAATTCATGGGTCTAAATTCCATTGGTTTATTGCAATGACATGATAAAACGCTTTAGGAAGTTCACCTTGGCCTGGTTAGAACCCGGGTAGGTACTAAAAAGCACTTGGTAATGGTTAAGAAGGGCTAGTAGGACTGTATGTGTGACTTACCACATCCCTGTAGTAGGTGGAGCTGTAGCACTGCTGAGTGACGCCCATGCAGAAACAGGACAAGCAGCCATCTTTGTTCTGGGGGCTGAGGTGGAAGGTCCCCTGTTTACAGCTGGAGCAGGACGGGCCTTCAACATTCATCTGCAACATGGGGTTCATGAGAAACACAATACAGAGGAGTATGTCAACAAGAATATTATTTACTAGACAACTGGAGGTGGTTTCATACAGTATGGAACTCTGTATGTACTGATATGACGACAACTGTTTAAATCCGTGTAGAATTCGTTCATTCGTTTCTCAATATAAAACCAAAAATAAGAACTGCCAAGACAATCGCCAGGGCTGGACCAAGACTAGACCAGGACTAAACCAGGACAAAACCAGGACTGAACAAGGACTCAATGTTTCCTGCAGAAAACTGTTTAGTCAAGATGGTGACCGGGGAGAGGTGGCGGAGATACTGTGCCTGCAAATGTGCTGGTCCTCAGTCCTGGTTTAAACCTGGTTTAGACCTGGTTTAGACCTGGCTCAGTCCTAGTTTAGTCCTGTTTAGACCTGGTTCAGTCCTGGTTTAGACCTGGTTTAGACCTGGTTCAGTCCTGGTTTAGACCTGGTTTAGACCTGGTTTAAACCTGGTTTAAAACTGGTTTAGACCTGGCTCAGTCCTGGTTTAGTCATGGTTTAGACCTGGTTGAGTCCTGGTTTAGACCTGGTATAGATCTGGTTCAGTCCCGGTTCAGTCCTGGTTTAGACCTGGATGAGTTCTGTTTAGGACCTGGTTTAGACCTGGTCTAATCCTGGCAATCAGACGCTCCACACTGGACAATAGGACCAGGAGTTTGGTTCGGGAAACGTCTGTTATCCATTTTTCCCATTCATTTAAACACAAAATCCAAAACTGACAAAACAAATCATTATCCACTTGGTTTGGACTTGAACTTGAACTTGGTTTTGGAGACAAATAAGTTGTTTTTTTCATTTTCTTATTTTTGGTTTTGTATTGAAAAACGAATGAATGAATGATACACGGATTTGTTTAAATGAGTGTTTCTCAAACTGTGGTGTGTGTGCACTTGCAGTTCTGGCCCTACTTTGGGTTAACTATTATTTAGTACGTATTCATAATTTAGTCACAGTTTAGACTAGTTTTAGTGTCGGTTTAAAGCATATTTAGCTATAATATAGTCCAAGTTTAGGTCTGGTTGTCGACAAAAAGCAAATATTATGGCAGTGTTTGGGGTGAAAAGAGTTTTAAAAATTTTTTTTTTAAACCAACAAACAGATTTAAATGTTTTGAAGAAGCAACATTTCCAGTCGTGTAAATTTAAGACAGAATTTCTGTTTCTGTTCACCTTGCAGCGGCACGCATTACCAATGCAGCCGTCACTTCCACCTTGGTCACAGTGGTAGCAGTTACCTAGAGAAAAAAAAAGTCAAATTAAGAATAACATCATTTATATATTCTAAAGAAGCCACAGAAGTAGATTGATGCTTGTACCATTGACTGTATTGTCCCGAGTGCACCTTTGTCCCAGCAGCGGGTTTCCATAATATCCCGGGGCACATCTGAAAAGAAAAGATAGCCATTCATGAATAAAGATTTCCAGCATGGTGGATACAGGACTGAGCACACAAAACAAACAAGAAGTATGCTCCAGGTGATGCGTTGGCTTCTTCTCTTCGTTATAGTGCCGTTTTGACCCACCGCTTCCCTCCAAGAACTTAGTCATTCAAACAAGAGCCATCCAGCACGGCAAAAGCACTGATATGCAAATGACTCATACGACTCATACGACCCAAAGACCCGTGATGGAAAAGCCCACAGGAGGAAAGATGGAAGGAGACAAACCATGAGCAGGATTTTCTATTGATTCATACACTGCCAAAAATGAACGATTAGAAAAGTTGAAATTCCTTAAAATAAGGATATTAACGTTAGTATCAGGAGGTTTTACTAGATGATATTTATTAACTTGATAAATCTGTTTTACCTAAACTTTTCAAGAAGTTTTTGGCTTTTTTTGGTGCATTAACCCTCGAAGACCTACGGCATCATATACGACTCTGAGGAATATGTTTTATATAACTGCACATAATTTTCTAACAGGAAAAGATAGAAACTTACTCTTTTTTTCCCTCTGAAAGCGAAGCAGACATAGCGGTTTCCGTACATATCTGCATTATCCTACGTCACACTCACGCTGTGTGATGATGTGCGCAAAACGAGTGTCCAATAGGAACTTCGTTTTCTGCCAAACTCATGCGCCCCGTCCAAACTTTGCCAAAGAGAGAAGTGAGTCAAGATGGTCGACTCCTCTCGACTGTGTTTGTTATAATGAGGGAAAAAGCCGCTCTAAGTGGCGTTAATTCTCACATACATGGCAAATTATGCATCTTGGTGTGCGTAATTGCGCATCCCTTTCTATATTTATTTGAAAGGTTTATTTCACTCAAAATAAACAAATACAAATGTAATAAATGCAATGGAAATGCACGAAGTGATGTGGCTCTGTTCTATGCTCTGGCCCCCTTACAGGAGCTGCTTCCATGACTGGCACCAGAAAAGTAATGGGGTGATTGTACTTTTTTTTGTTTTTAGGGCAATAAGGACATTTTTAATTTACTTACGGACTTGATATTTAGCTTTTTTGTAGCTAAGGCCCTAAATTAAGCATTTTTTTATGTCAAAAAATTTGTTTATACATGTTTGCTGTGTGTTTTGTATAAAAAAGTGTGAATTTTATTTTCTGTGTTTTTCTTTTTTTCATCTCTATTTCTGGTCCTGTAGCTTTTATTACAGCCACATGACACAACTTCAGCAGTAGATTGTGAAATAACAGGCTGTACTGAAAAAAAGATGTATAACACTTCATTATAGGGTAAAAGGGGCAGTTTTAAAAGCAAAAGAGAAAAAAATCCAGGCGAGGAGAAATGTACTAAAATTGCCCGTAGGTCCTTAGGTCTTCACGGGTTAAAGGTGCATTGTGTAACTTTTTGGCAGAGGGCCCATCAAACAATTTTCCCTGTGGAAATGTTATTGTTTTGTCTGGAATGTTTCACAGTATGGCATTAAAAGTTTCTACCCTCCTATTTTCTTCTCTCCTCTTTCTCTTTTTGATTTTATTTTTCATCATCGTAATTATTATTGGTTTTTAATGGTTTGCCTTCATTTCATTTTGGACATCTGGATTTGACACTTATTATTAAGATGGTGCTTTTTTGAAAATAAGAAAAATGTAAAAGGAAAAAAAAGTGAAAATGTGATTTGTAAATCATGTATGGCTATACTGTGATTCCTTAATAAATAAATAAATACATAAACACACACATATAAAAATACAGAACTGTGCAAAAGTTTTAGGCAGGTGTGAAAAATGCTGTAAACAAAGCTATAAATAATGATTGTTTGTTTGTTTGATTGTTTGATCAATTTACAAAATGCAAAATGAGTGAACAAAAAAAAGCCAAAGTCCTTCAGAACTCTCTTGAGCGTAAAGAAGAAGTTGTGTTGGTGATGGTCTGGCCCCACAGAGCCCTGACCTCAACATCCTGGAGTGTGTCTGGGATTAACATGAAGAGACAGAAGGATGTGAGGAAGCTCCATCCACACAAGATCTGTGCTTAGTTCTTCAACATGTTTGGGACACTGACCACTGTCTGCAAGTAAACCTCGAAGAACTGATGCTCTTCTGAAGGCAAAGCCCACACCAAATATTGATTTGGTGTTGGTATTCACTGCATTTTGTTGATTGATGAAAATAAATGATTAACACTTCCATTTTTGAAGGTATTCCTAGTTTACAGCATTTTTTCCAGACCCGCCTATAAACCAGACCAAGTTACATGTCAGATCTGTGGAGAGGTGACCCGCTCACAGACAGAATGTCTGTTTTTCTAGGTATTCTTCAGCCATGAAACCACCTGTAACTGAATAAATGTAAAGTAGAGCTGATTAATGTCATACTGTGGAACATTCCAGGCAGAGCAGCAGAGTAGTGACACCACCAACCAAAAACTTACACAGTGCACTTTTAAGTGTGCTCATTCACACTTTCACATGCATTGCATCGAAACTAGGACTAAACCCAGAACTAAACCTGGACTAAACCAAGACTAGAACAGGACCAAATCTAGTCTAGTCAGGACTAAACTGGGCACAAGCCAGGACCAAAACAGGGCAAATGTTAACAGATCTTGAAGCTGCCATCTGTAATTTGAATCTCCAACCCGCCCCGATGCTATCGACATTACTTCTGTCGGATTGTGCGCCCGCTATGGCCAACTAAAATAAATAAAAATCCAGCGAACTTACAGAGCTTTAAAGTCATTTGCCACTGCCAAAAGTAAATTGCACTTACCCTATATATTTACCGTATATTCCGGACTATAAGCCGCTACTTTTTTCCCCAGGCTTTGAACCATGCAGCTTTTACAAAGGTGCGGCTATTCTGTGGATTTTTCTTCCACTGCTAGGGGCGCTCTAGCCGGAATTTCAAAAACAAGATACGGAAAATTAATGCAAAGAAGAATACACTACTTTTTATTTAGCAGATATAACACGCATGACAAATTACTAACTGGTAATTATTTTCAAATCCTCACCCCTTCATCATGAAAAGCACATGAAGGAGTTTGTATGATGCAAGTTTTAAGTTGAAGGCATCGATCTTGCTCCAGGAAGGAAACAGTGCTGTAGAGCCCTGCACCCGCGGGACCCACGGGACCCAACACAAAACAGTGCGGTGCGGGACATATTCTGAAAGCTTAATGCGGGCGTGGGCGGGAGCACAACCGCACGAGACGGGAGCGGACGGGAGCGGACGGGAGCGGGACTGAAAATTCTGTCCTGCGCAGACCTCTACCGTGCTGCTGCACATAAGCTCGGGTCAGTGGTTTCAGCGAAGATGATTAAAGTGACTTGTGGTTTCACTGCACAGGAGAAATGAAGATAATCAATTACCGGCTCTTTTCTGTTTTTGACCTCGTTTTAATCAACAAAGTTGCTGCCGTGTTAAAAGGCACTGTTCGGAAAGAATCTGTTCAGGTACATAAATGTACATTTACAGTACAAAATCGTTCTGTATATGCAGTAAATATCTCATTTTTCAACATAGATATCAGTGGCTTATAGCCCGGTTGCAGCTTGTATATACTTTTTTAACATTGTTTTTTTTTAAATAGAGTGGATGCAGCTTATATACAGGTGCGCTCTATAGTCCGGAAAATACGATACTTATTTCAGGCTACAATTTCTTCAAAAGAAGAAATATCATGAAATTAGTTTAACCCAACCTATTCAAAACTGTTCATATCATTTTGGTTTTTTTCCCTTTATTTTTTGCATAAAGAATAACATTTTTGGCAGTGTATGGGATGGGCCTAAAATGCAAAATAAAACAACTATGCAAAAGTAAGAAACACACTGAATGCCTTTAAACCCAAGCAAGCACAGGAGCTGCCACCAAAGCACAGGCAGACCATATAACCAACCTCCAGTGGTCTTTCCTCACCTGTCACGGGCTCCGGGAGATCTGAGGACTCGTTGCTATAACAACGCTAATACTAAATACTAAATTCCAAATGCAAAATACAACACAATATAGAAAAACTAGCAGATATTGTAACATAGAGATAACTTCATACATCACAAACAATGAAAATACAGGTAGATGACACATAATAAAAATTACTTTGTGGAATTAATAAAAATATTTAGTGAGACAAGCAAGTTAAAATATAGAAAATCTGAGAAAGGGAGAACATTTGGATCTGAAAACTATATTACGAATCATATTTCAGCTATAATCTTAATAATTAACACCAGAAGATATACACATAACAGGGTTTATCTAACTAAAGCGTATGGGGCGATATACAGATGGAAATATATTAAAAACAAACATTAATGCCCACAGATACAGTATATTTTATGGATAAAGAAAAAAAAAAACTTGCAACACTTGAGGTAGTCATAAAGAACAGAAAAGCCCCACGTACAAATAGGTTACAAATGAGAGAAATGTTCTAGAGAAAGGATTGCAATGTAGTGCCCCAAGTTATTCTGCATTATTAAAGTGATTTTTATTTTGAATTCACTGCGTTTTAACTTTTGTGTGTATTAATATGAAAAACATGAATAAACGTATTTGCTGGTGCACTGTGGAGTGAGTTTTGGGTGTATTTGAAGTCTATGGGGTATTAACTGCAAACACGTAACATATTTAGATCACCGTGTTGCTTTTTATTGTTTTGAAAATGTTCCATTCAACAAAAAATGTACATGTTTTATATTTTGATGATTTGATTTGATTTTGCCCTTCCGTCCTCACTGCTCTCCACGCAAAGTCACTCCCCTTCAGAGCGCTATCACAATAACACAATCAGCGCACATCTTGCTAGTGAAACAACAGCACATCAGGTTTGTCCGTTTGTCACGTATGGTTTTGTATCACGCTTTTGTATATTTATGGAGAATTGTCATGTTGGAGCGTGGGTGATGTAGGCTTGTGGACTGAGCAGGACAGAATCTTACAGCTCTCTGTAATGAGGGTTTGAATAGAGCCTGGGGGAGATCACTAAATTACTGAAACTAGGGCTGGGTATCATTAATAAGTTGCCAATACGATACATACTAGGGATGGGCATGATTAGTCGACTAATCAATAATTGATCATTTGGTTGGTCACATTAATTTTTAATCGGCAAACCGAATGTAGGTTGCTGTGTGTGATGTAGTGTAAGGAGACGAGGCTGCGTCTGAGCACAAACACTGGAGCTGAGGCCTCACAGTCCCAAGTTTTGGCTATGGCTCCCCTCCTTGGAAATCAATATGCCACTCTGGGATATTCTGATAGTATTCGGGATACTGTGGCATGTATATGCAGTATCTTGGTTACTGCAACATAAAGCTGAATGCGTCCAAAAGACAAACATGATTTCCTTATAGTTCTATGTCTCCAACAGTGCGATATACGCACAGAACAGACTCACAGAAAGAACACACATATTCCACTTAGACATGGCTTTTAGTCTGACAGAAGCTGAGTGCATCAGGGCACAGAGTGAGCTGTTTAAGCAAATGAGCCATGCAGTTTTAAGTCTTGCTTCTGTAAAATGTAAACAAATGTGCCAAAGCTGCATTAAATTCTAATCTCAAACAGGATGATGTGACTCTGTAGTGGTTATGGTTTATATGTTGTAAATTTGAGTTGAGTAGTAATAACAATGATGATCATTTTAATATAAAAATGTTGATTAATCGAAAATTGGTCTTTAATTCTCCTGATGGTCCATTAAGAATGTAACTGAATGCCCATCCCTAGTACATACCTCGATACACAGGCCACGATACAATACATATCTTGATACAGTGCACTTTCAATTCATCCATCCATCCATCTTCTCCCGCTTAATCCAGCTGGGTCGCGGGGGCAGCTTGCTGCCCAATCCTCATAGCACCTGACCCCCCCTATGAACCCCTCTGCAGGTGGTGAGCCCACAGGAGGGTGGACAACATGGTCCTTGATCTTAGTTCATAGGGGTGCGGGCATGTTTTAGGTTGATGGGGGAAACCAGAGTACCTGGAGGAAACCCATCCAGACACGGGGAGGAACATGCAAACTCCACACAGAAAGGCCCGGGCGACCCGGGAATCGAACCCGCAACCTTCTTGCTGTGAGGCCTGAGTGTTACCACTCAGCCACTGTGCCGCCACTTTCAATTCAGTACGACATATTTCAACCCGATTCGATACGGTTGAATAAAAAAATAAAAGCTAGATCATGGCTGTGATACTAAAAGTCTTTGTTAAACCAATTCTTGTGCAAAGCTCATATGGAACACCCATTTTACTCATAAAAACAGTGAAAATGTCAAATATGTAACAAAATCATTTAGTAAAATATACCAAAAAATACACAAAACAACAGTCCATGATATCAATACTGTATCATCACATTAAACTATATGATATATTGATATTTAGATTTTTTTTTTCCCACACCCCTGACTGAAACGAAACATGGATGAGATCTAAAACCTTCAGACATGTTTTTGGTGAAGGAATGTTATAACATGGTAGAAAGCTTTAAAAAAAAAAAAAAAAAAAACAATTTGAATACCCCATCTTTAATAAAATTGTAAATATGCGTGACTCAGATCAAAAGATATAACACTTTTGTATGACATTGTTCCTCTGATGATGGCTTTCTTTCATTGGTGACCTATTTAAACACAAAACGTATCACTGCTATCATTTCTCTTCATGGTTCTGTGCAATAAAAATAACTGAGATAATTTATGCGCTTTAAAAGTCATTAATGTCACAACAAATAACACAACAGCAGAGTAAACTGTTTGAAATGCAGAACCTTCATAAAACAAATGTGTTAGTAGTGGGTGGTATAAATAAAAGTCTACACCGCAAAACGAGGAATAGCAGCATTAGCTAAAATGATTGACCTTTGTCGGTGTTTTGAGGAGCTCATTTAGACGTATTTCATTTGTGGATGTAGATTTGATCACTTTTTAATGCGTAGTGGTTTCAATATACTTTTTTAAATTCCAAGCTGAATTTTCTGCCAGAATGCACAATAAAATTTTTTTTAAAAGTCCACTGTGCAACTTATCTATCTCCATGGAGAATGCTGTAAGAAAGTATGGTTTTAACTTTCTTTTGCATGTAGTTTACGCGGCAACTCCAGAATGTTACACAGTGTTGCTTTAGTAAAATCTGTGTATTGTTCGTTCATTCGTTTCTTAAAGTAAAACCAAAAATAAGAAAACAAAATTCTTGTTTTTTCATAATTTCTCTCCAAAACCAAAATGAAAAAATGTATAACGAATAACGATTTGCTTTATCAGTTATTGATTTTTGTTGAAATTAATAATGGAAAAAAACGGTTTCCCGTTTCTCCGAACCAAACTCCTGGTCATAATATCCAGTGTTGAGCGTCTGCGTATGCTGAGTCATTAGAGGAGCCAGGATTGAACCAGGGCTGAACCAGGTCTAAACCAGGATTGAACCAGGGCTGAACCAGGTATAAACCAGGTTTAGTCCTGGTTTAGACCTGGTTCAGTCCTGGTTTAGATCTGGTTCAGTCCTGGTTTAGACATGTCTTAGACCTGGTTTAAGGTCTGGTTTAGACATGCTTTAGACCTGGTTTAGACCTGGTTTAGATCTGGTTTAGACCTGATTTAGACATGTTTTAGACCTGGTTCAGTCCTGGTTTAGACCTGGTTTAGACATGTTTTAGACCTGGTTTAGTCCTGGTTTAGACCTGGTTTAGATCTGGTTTAGACCTGGTTTAGATCTGGTTTAGACCTGGTTTAGATTGGGTTTAAATCTGGTTCAGTCCTGGTTTAGTCCTGGTTTAGTCCTGATTCAGTCCTGGTTCAGACATGTTTTAGACCTGATG
This sequence comes from Odontamblyopus lacepedii, assembly GCA_034769755.1. NCBI lineage: Eukaryota > Metazoa > Chordata > Actinopteri > Gobiiformes > Gobiidae > Odontamblyopus > Odontamblyopus lacepedii. The sequence goes on along the minus strand of CM068345.1, from coordinate 40,115,802 downwards.
TAGTCCTGGTTTAGACCTGGTTGAGACCTGGTGTAGATCTGATTTAGATCTGGTTCAGTCCTGGTTTAATCCTGGTTCAGTCCTGGCAATCAGCTCGATTTTCCGCGAATAACGCACACTCCACACTGGATATTAGGACCAGGTTTCGGGAAACAGGAAATGGTCGTTATCCATTTTTTTCCCATTATTCATTATTCAAAACCTAATTATTATCCACTTTTTCATTTTGGTTTTGGAGACAAATAATGAAAAAAAAGAGTTGTTTTTTCATTTTCTTATTATTGGTTTTATTTTGAAAAACGAATGAACAAATGATATACGGATTTAGTAAGATTATTATTCTATGTAATTTTCTTACTATGCTCGCTGAAAATGTATCTTATAATAATAGTAATAATCTTAATCACATCAAAACAAATAAAATGATCTCAAGCTACAAGTTAAATAAATATAACACATTCCAAACATATCTAGTTCTTCTAATTTTAGCTATTACTGATACTCCCTTTTTGCAATGAACAAATACTTTAAAAATACATTTATAATATTACTAGTCGTCCGGGATTATTTTTATAGGAATGGCCAGTCTTCCCAGAACGACATGCAGAGAAGCATCTTGGCTTGTTTTCTGTTTTGAACTCCTCTGATCTCCGTTGAGCAGTCGCAGCAGATCAAAAACTCCAGGGTTCGGACTTTCTTTGCGTGGAGACATCGGAGTCTTGGGAGCTGGGTTCGATTTTCTCTTCACCACTCCGCTTTGCTTCTTTTTTACCGCGGTCGTTTTCTTTTTCGGGGGAGGAGTGGTCCTTTTCGATCTGCTCGCACTTGACCTTTTCTTTGAAGCCGCGTTTTTGGTCGATTTTGGCGTTGAATCCATGTCGCTCGTTTTTGAAACCAGTTTGCGTGCCACTTTTGCATTTTCCGGATTCACTTTTTTGTTTGGCTTGGAGTAGTCCAGTAAAGTCCTCTGTTGCTTACTCTGCTTTGTATTGGGCGCATCTGATCTAACAGCCTTTTTACTGTCCCCGTTGTTTTTTACAAGGAGCCTGGAATCTTTTTTATTGTCCGTTTTACTGGGATGTTTACGTGGTCTTGACGAGTGAGAGGGTGGGTCAAGCTGAAATTTTGTAACTTCTTTCTTCTCTTGCTTCTGGTTTGAATGCACTGGTTTAGTAACTTTCTTAGCTGGTAAAGCAGGTTTCCGGACATTTACTTTCTTTGATACAGGCTTGATTTTAGCTCTAGCAGTAGTAGTTTTAGTAGTTGTTGCAGGTGCAGTAGTAGTAACAGAAGTAGTCCTTACTTTTGACTTGGTTGGAACTGTACTTTTTGGTTGCTTCGTAGATTTAGGCTTAGTTGGCGTTGGAGATTTTGCTTTCTTTAAGTTACTGCTATTTGAATTACTTTTATTTTTAAAAGTATTGACACTAGGAGTTTGAGAGGTCACCAACAGATTCATTTTTGGCGCTTGCGTTGTCACGTAAAAAGGCAACGCAATCGTAGTAGTTGCGAGCGTGGGTTTCTTTTTCTCATTGGCTGATCTCAAAATATGTCTACGCTTCATTTTGTTCATTTCTTGGGCCAAAGCGCTGAATCCGTCGATCAGAATTTCCAATCTTCCTTCCAGTTTTCCCATGCGGTCCTTCATGGTGGTGTAACTCCGCTCCAACTCCGCGACCTTCTTTGACTTTTCGCCCGTTGAATGCAGGGAGATCAGCTGCTTCATTTGCGCATTGAGGTAATTTTGCTGTTTTTGTAGAGTTCGGATACCATCTTTCATGTCTAGAGTGTTGCTTTCGAGCATGCTGAGGCGCTGGTTGAAGCTGCTGAAGTGGAGCCGGAGTAAATGTTGGAAGCTGGAGTGTCGGACGTCCGGACTTGGCGTAAAACGTGGAGGTAGCCGGGGGACATTTTTGTTGGGAATGAATGGGACGATCGCTGTTGTTTTGATCGAAGGTTGAGTAGTTTGACGTGACGATGTGGTGATCCTTTTCGGAGACTGCGTCGTTCTAATATATGTGACGAATTCTTCATCTTCATCGTCATCGTCTCCACTGCCGTAGAGTAGCATTTCTTTCTCCAAGCTAAAATTGAACACTGCTTCGGCTCCGCAGGCAAACGGTAAGAAATCCTCCGTCCTAACTGGATCTCCGCAGTTGTCTGCAGCTCGTTCTTCTCTTCAAGTCAAAATCAAAGCAAAATCAGGCAAGTTGTAGCCAGAATATGACCAGTTATATGAAATGTACTGTACCCAAGTCACCACATCATCTTTGACTAACGAGTAGCAAAGATTGGCTGAACCTGATGCCTCATAAATGTCTACATTTATGTCACAGAGATTGGGAAGGAGTCTCATATGGTCTGTGCAAAGTTTTGGTTGCCGGCAAGACACAAAGCTGAAGCAAAAAGCAAAGCAGCAAAGAAAAAACAGCAAGAAAAGAGGAGAAAAAGTACAGAACAAAGCACAAAGAACCATTCACAATATATACTTAATATGTGACCCATTTACGCCAAAAATATTCATTTTGTCTTATTAATGCATTAACTTCTTAGGTTCCTTTCTAAGACAATGTAGCCAAGTGTATTTTTACCTTGTTGACATGTTTCGGCTGCTAGCTGCGAGCCATCTTCAGAACTGTCACCGGTGTTGGTGGTGACGTGTCGTATATCAGCTGTTGTTACTTCCTGTAGGCGTGGTCAGCCTGATGGGACCTGCAGGTCGCCCAGACTGACCACGCCTCCTGTCGCCAGTGGTCTCTGGAGGAGTGTGTCCCAGGTGGGTGTAAGGAGGAACGCGCCGTCGTCACGGTTGATGCTGTCAGTGCCTCGTTTCCTGATCTCAATGGCTTCCCTGATCCAGCGTTTGAACTTGTTGTTCTCGATCCAATGACCGAGCCCGTCCCAATCCATAATGTGGTTATTTCTTTTGCAGTGGTCTGATATGGCAGATTTTAGGTTTTCCTGTTCTGCTTTGTCTCTTTGTGTTCTGGTGAGTCTCCCTGCTGTTTCTTTCGCATTCTTTTTGGTGTTCCTTTTTCGATGTGAAATGCCCGGCCTGTTTCCCCTATGTAAGATTTATTGCACGATTTGCACTGGATTTCGTAGATGGCATTGCATTTTTGTTCTGGTGGTATTTTATCTTTGGGGTGTACTAACTGTTGGCGGAGTTTTGTGTGTGGTTTGACTGCTGTGCTTATGTTGTGTTTTTTCATGGCTCTCTGGATGGGTTCTGTGATTCCTCTGGACGCATTAGTGTGACTGTATTTTGGTGTTCCTGCTGCCCTCTATTGGTTTGCTGTGTTTTCTTCCGGATTTCTTTGGTTTTATTGAGAACTTGTTGTCTGCCTTTGTTGATGGCCCAGTTGGGATATTGACATTGTTTGAGTGCTTGTGTGATGTGAAGAGGAGGAGAGACACATCACACAAGCACTCAAACAATGTCAATATACCAACAGGGGCATCAACAAAGGCAGACAACAAGTTCTCAATAAAACCAAAGAAATCCGAAGAAAACACAGCAAACCAATAGAGGGCAGCAGGAACACCAAAATACAGTCACACTACCGTACGTCAGAGGAATCACAGAACCCATCCAGAGAGCCATGAAAAAACACAACATAAGCACAGCAGTCAAACCACACACAAAACTCCGCCAACAGTTAGTACACCCCAAAGATAAAATACCACCAGAACAAAAATGCAATGCCATCTACGAAATCCAGTGCAAATCGTGCAATAAATCTTACATAGGGGAAACAGGCCGGGCATTTCACATCCGAAAAAAGGAACACCAAAAAGAATGCGAAAAAGAAACAGCAGGGAGACTCACCAGAACACAAAGAGACAAAGCAGAACAGGAAAACCTAAAATCTGCCATATCAGACCACTGCAAAAGAAATAACCACATTATGGATTGGGACGGGCTCGGGTCATTGGATCGGAGAACAACAAGTTCAAACGCTGGATCAGGGAAGCCATTGAGATCAGGAAACGAGGCACTGACAGCATCAACCGTGACGACGGCGCGTTCCTCCTTTCACACACCTGGGACACCCTCCTCCAGAGACCACCGGGCGACAGGAGGCGTGGTCAGTCTGGGCGACCTGCAGGTCCCATCAGGCTGACCACGCCTACAGGAAGTAACAACAGCTGATATACGACACGTCACCACCAACACCGGTGACAGTTCTGAAGATGGCTCGCAGCTAGCAGCCGAAACATGTCAACAAGGTAAAAATACACTTGGCTACATTGTCTTAGAAAGGAACCTAAGAAGTTAATGTGACCCATTTCTTTCAGTTCAGACAACATACAATACCACCTCTGGATATATATTACTTTACAGCTCACTAATAGCAATGGTAATTGGTATGGAATTGCATGGTGATTAAAAATGTATGTATGGTAATTATTTTCAGTCATAGAAACTGAACACTGTCAGTCTACTTCATATTAAAGATGCACTATCTAACATTTCTGGTGGAGGGTTTGCCATCTGTTGACTTCATGGAGATGCTATTGTTTTGTCTGGAATGTTCCACTGTATTGCATAAAACTTTTCTACCATAAAATACCAAATAAGAGCCTGGGTGTTTATTTGTTTCAATAATTTAAGAGACCCTTTATTTGAGACCAATTTGAGGCAATATGGGATCAGCAAAACTGGGAAATATTCGGGGTGTAATGGTACACAAAAATCATGATTTGGTACGTACCTCGGTTTTGAGGTCACAGTTCGGTTCATTTTCAGTACAGTATGGGAATAACGTGCAAAACCATTTGCTTGTTTATTTGTGTGTTTATTAAACCAACAATTTGTTTTAACATTGTACAAATTGGTAAATGAAATAAATAAATAAATGCAAAGTGCTGCTTGGTAATACTAGTAAGGCAGAGAGCCTCCTGGTTAATTTCTGGTTTACACTTGGTTTAGACCTGGTTCAGTCCTGGTTCAGACCTGAGGATGGCTCGCTCGCAAACTAGCCCCACTTGCACTCTAACTTGATTATTTCATGGACGAGTTTCCTTGCGAATATTAAAGAGCTGAGCCTTCCATGTAGCTGTACATGTGGTGGTGGAATGGAATACATGTACCGTTACACCCCTAGAAAATATGATACTCAAATTGTATCGGTATGTTCCCTCTAAGCTGCACCCCTCGGACCCGGCGTGCATGCCTCTCTCTGTGCATCAGAGGAGGTGCATCAAGCAGCGCTGTTTCTTTTGTGCTTATAGTTTATGCAAATGAGCCATGTGGTTTTAAGTTTGGTTTCTGTATAGACGACGCGAGCATCAGTCCTGCAGCATGACTTCTGTCTTCAGCACGCACATTAGACTCGCCGTTTATTTGGAACTGCCTCTTATTTACCAAAATTAAGGGGTTAATTGGAACCCGGCACTTATATGGTATTTTACGGTATCTCCCTGAAGATGAGCATTTTGCATAAGATACAGTTAAGTACTGTGGAGAGGCTTAATCCAAGCCTATTCCTAAAAATGATCAGAAAACAAGGTCAGTATTTCCATGGAAACACGGATACAATGCATATTATTCCAATTTCGCAATTTCTGCCCTCTTACCATGCTATTATTGTTCTATAAAGTCAAGTGTGGTACAGAAGAACCTTTAAGGCACTTATCTACAATAGAAACATCCATAAGTGAACAAACCAGTGCAAACTCTACCAAACATCAGTTCGAAACAACGCCCCCTTTAACTGAATGACACCATAAAATCTCATTTGGAAATCCAGGAAAAACTGACATGCTTGCATCCCTCTCCTCTGAGTCAACGCTAATGCTAAAATGCCAGCCACAGCTCTCTTTAGCTCCCGGCCAGGGACCAAATCCCCCCAAATACGGTCCAAAAACATCCCGCGCCCGGATAAGAGACGGAGTCCAAATAAAACAGGACTAGATGGACGTACCTCTCGCAGCGGCGCCCGGAGTAACCAGGAGCACAGCTGTCACAGGTGGGCTGGCCATCTGAGTCCAAGTAGCAGGTGGCTGAGAATCTGTGAACACCATTTTATTATTAAGATTATCATTAAAAACTACTAGTGTGTACAGTTATCAGTAGTAAACAGTATTGGATTATTATTTATTATTTATTATATTGTTAACACTGAGATTGTTGTTTTGAAGTTATGCAAAATTGTGGACATTTCTATGAATACTATTTCATTATCATTGGAAGTACTGGTGCGTAAAATGATCAACAAACTGTACTGAATGTATTATTTATTATTAGAGATGGGAGATTATCAAAATATTGTCAACATTGTGATTGTTGTTTTGAAGTTATGCAAAATCTAGATATCTCTATGAATACTATTTTATGATTATAGAAACTAGGGTTGTCCTGATCCGACTGCAGACTCAATCCGGACTCGGATGTTATGTTCCAATCAGGTTCCAATCAGGTATCAGGATAAATAATATATTATTATCTATAATATTTATTGTTCATATTTTTAATCACATTTACAATGTATGGGCTATTAGTGATTAAAATCTCCCGCTCCTGTACACCGCATGGACCATGCCTCTAAACTAGTACTAAAACCAGGACTAAACCAGGACTAAAATAGGACTAAAACCAATACTAAACCAGGACTAAAACCAGTATTAAACCAGGACTAAACCAGAACTAAAATCAGTACTAAACCAGGACTAAAACCAAGACTAAACCAGAACTAAAACCAACTCTAAACCAGGACTAAAACCAAGTCTAAAACCAGGACTAAACCAGGTCTAAACCAAGTCTTAAACCAGTCCAAAACCAGGACTAACATGCTCAACCCTTAGGCTTTGTCTGTTTTTTTTTTTTTTTTAATATAATAAACACTGTTACACTTTTTTGAAACTATTTCAGTTTGTCACATGTTAATATCAGAGCTGTTGGTGAAAAAAATAAAAAATAAGGGACAACCTGGAGCTTATTTTTTGCTCTTGGTTCTTTTCATAATGATTTATAGAAGTATCGGATCGGGACTCGGTATTGGCATGTACTCAAAATCAAATGAATCAGACTCAGATTGAATGTATTATTTTTTATGCAGAATTTAGATATCTGTGAATACTATTTTATTATTATAAAAACTACTGGTGCATAAAATTATCAATTATTATTTTTATTGGAAATGGGGAGATTATCAAAATATTAACATTGTGACTCTTGTTTTAAAGTTATGCACAAATTGGATATCTAGGTGAATACAATTATATTATTATAAGAGCTACTGATGTGCAAAATTATTAACAGCAAGCAAAATTAAAAAAAAGGAAAAATACAAATGATGAAATTGTAATTAAATGAATGAATCATTTGAATTCAAGCCATGTGTTTTTATTGACAGGGCTATTTCTGTGTTAAAATGAGTGACTGATTAAAAGTCTCGTTTATAATCATAATAATAAAAAATAATGAAAATATTTTGTTTTTGAAAGAAAAACTAAATATGGAAAAAGGAGAGATGGGAAAATAATCATGGTTAATGAATTATAATAATCTTTGTTATAAACTTCCAAATAAGGGCATAGCGTGATAGTTCTGAGTCTTTTAGAATATTTTACAGCCCTTTTAGATTAAGAGATGCTTAAACCTCAATTTATACATTTAAAGACATGTTTTAATAAATTTCTGTTGGAGGGACCTATCATTATCGAGATACTCTAAAACTGTAAAGGAAATGAGTTGAGTTTCTTATGTTATCTTCAAACTCTGCTTATTGGAAAAAAGAAAATGTGGCAGTACTTTTTATTGTTGTGTGAGACGGATATTTGTGGAATACAGACAAAGTATCCACAATGTTGATGAGCTGTATTTAATGAAAGATTATGCAAATAGTTTTTTCAAAGTAATATTGACTAAAAATGATGCTTTTGATTACGGCCTCATGGCCGTAATCAAAACTAAGCAGGGAAAAAGAACAAATAAATACATAAAACTGAAACTAACATTACAACAAAATTCACACATTTAAAAGAACATGTACAAACTTACTGAGTGCTGGACGCAATTCCTGGGCAGGGGCAAGGTTGGCAGGCCTGGGCTCCGCCTCTCACCGGGTTGCCATAGTAACCGGCCTGACAGCGGTCGCACCTCGGTCCCTCGGTGTTATGGAGACATTGCTTTTGGGCAGAACACAGAACACATGAAATGTGAGCCAAAAACAACAGTGAAATGAATATAACATCCCAAATGACAGTGTTTTTCCACAAGTCCAGATTTGCTCTCAGTCCTCACACACGCCCGCCGTCCAGGGACCACAGATGGAAAGTGGTATGAGCTTAAACTAGCTTTGGTGCAGATCATCTTTTTAATAAACTTGTACATCATTCCCAGACAAATCAAGATTAAACTGAACATCTCCAGGTACAGTATGTAACTTTCTGGGGGCGACCCATGTATGACAGATTTAGACTTGCGACACAGTGGCTGAGTGGCAACACTCATGCCTCACAGCAGGAAGGTTGCTGGTTTGCCTGAGCCTTTCTGTGTGGAGTTTGCATGTTCTTCCCGTGTCTGGATGGGTTTCCTCTGGGCACTCCGGTTTCCCCCATCAACTCAAAACATGCCAGCACCCCTATGTCAGGTGCTATGAGGACTGGGCAGCAAGCTGCCCCCACGATCCAGCTGGATAAAGCGGGAGAGGATGGATGGGTATGGATTTTGACATATCGCACACATGGATATAATGCTTATATTTCCTTCTGATTTCATCGCTTCGCTTGTTTGTCTGTGCTCCGCCTCCTCGCCCTCCCCTCGTGTCTGATTCACACGGCGGCGCCACATCAGCCTGTGAATGCTCAAAGTGCCACAAAAGCTGCACATCCTCTGTCACAGAAAGAACTCTCATATTCCACTGAGTCGTGTCCTTTAGTCCCACAGAAGCTGAAGCATCAGGGCAAGAGAGGTGTTTTTTCAGCATTTATAGTTTATGCAAATTAGCCGTGCTGTTTTGTTTCTATAAAACGTAAACAAATGTTTAAAGCTGCATTAAACACATTCTAATCTAAAACAGGCTGATGTGGCTCTATAGTGGTTAAGGCTTATATGTTGTAAAGTTTATAAATGTAAAGTTTATTTGTGCAGAAGATTTGAATGAAGAATCTGCTGTAGTGCAGTGGATTGTGGGATACCTCAGATCTCCTAGAGGAACATGGGTCTGTTAAAAAAAGGAACCTCCAGAGCTTCAGGCTAAAGAAGCTCAAGGTTCTGGTGCTCGTGTGGTTCAGAGTTCATGCAAACATGAGCTTGAGTTCAGCTGTTTTATTTTTGAATGAAAAAAAAAATAAACATATGAAATTGTTCCTACATGAACTGCCTCTTTGCTCTTGAATAAAAAAGACCTTGTGGAATTTGGCAGATTTATTTTAGCAGGACGGTTATGGGGGGTTATTTTTCCTGTACAGATATCAAGATATATCTTGGATATCGAAATATAGCAAAATATATTGAGATTTATTTTTTGCTCCATATTGCCCAGCCCTAGACTTATTGATACACAAGGGACATTATTTGGACAATTATTTTGGACTCAGCAGCTCACACATCACAATTAAATATAATAACAAAGCAAACATATAAATGGTAATAATAACTTGTAAATAAATAGTAAGAGACGTGTCAAATATGACATAATTATCAAAATATTCTGAATAAAACTGAAAAATAAGTCATAAAAAAATCTTTCATGGATACTTTGGAACATTCTCCATGGAGATTGAGGATTTTATGCCAACATTTCCATGGAAACAAAGCAGAGGGGGCCCTTCTCCAGGCCAAATAAGAATCAGGTTTGTGAAGATGCTTTGTCAGTGCAATAAACACCACAACCAAAATGAGAAAAACAACATCCTTTTATTTTAGTCTGTTTTTTGGCTAAACCGCTACATACTGTGGCTTTAAGCAATAATTTCCTCTGTCAAAATATCCCGTATTCTGTGGAGCTTGAATATGAATAAAACCTGCTAAAGTCTGTAGTTTAGACCTCTACAAACTCATTCTGAAATGCATGAGATTCTTATAGAAGTTTAACAGTTCAAATATTATCTCAAATGTTAATGCTCCTGGATGAGTTTAGAACATGCTCGACCACCTGAATCTGTGGTACGTTGTTTAGAAAAGTGAATCTTTATTGCTCTACAATGTGGAAATTGCAGTGTTACAAAATAGGGACGTAACGATGAACCTCACGGGTACCATATTTATTGCGATATCATGGGAAAGCTCACGATATTACGATATTCTACATAATAAGACTGACATTCTAAAATTCTTTGACCAGTCATTTGGTACAACATTTATTGTCATTAGGGATGGAACGATATCCAAATCTCTCTGTACCATATTTTCATCATATACATACAATATTTTGTGCTACTTTTTCCTCTAAAAATGCCTTCACAAGACTTAATCCAAAGAATGAAGAATGATAATAAAAATATATATTGCACTTTAACTTTTTTGTTCTGCTTCTTAGTCAAGTCATCATTTTATATTTGAAATAATAAATGTTCTTAACCTGTTAAAATACTGAAATTTGCTCCAAAAAACCCTCACAATTAGTTATTTTCCAAAACATTTAAAAGAGACAGAACAGTAATACCAAACTTACCAAGCACGCCCCGGTCTCTGGATCACAGCCGCTGGCATGTCCGTGGCACTCACACCTCTCACAGGTCCCCAGGTAGAGTCCCGAGCTGGTCCGGGTGTAGCCCACAGCGCACTCCTGCAAATCAATGGAACAAATTACCAAACAAGGGACAATAAGAGCGATTATACTGTTTCCCCCAAGCATTAAACTGCAATTATCATTATAGGGTGTAATGAAAAGGGTAGTGAGCCACAAATCTACCGTATTTTCCGGACTATAGAGGCACCGGTATATAAGCTGCATCCACTCTATTTAATTTTTTTTTTTTTTTTAAGTATATACAAGCCGCAACCAGGCTATAAGCCGCTGATATCTATGTTGAAAAATGAGATATTTACTGCACTATACAGAACGATTTTGTACTGTAAATGTACATTTATGTACCTGAACAGATTCTTTCTGAACAGTGCCTTTTAACATGGCAGCAACTGTGCTGATTAAAACGAGGTCAAAAACAGAAAAGAACCGGTAATTCATTACCTTCATTTCTCCTGTGCAGTGAAACCACAAGTCACTTTAATCATCTTCGCTGAAACCATTGACCTGAGCTTACGTGCAGCAGCACAGCAGAGGTCTGCGCGGGACAGAATTTTCCTGCTCCCGCCCGCTCCCGCATTTTTCAGTACTGCTCCCGCCCGCTCCCGCATTCTTCAGTACCACTTTAAACTGAACGGTTAACTAATTTTAACCAGTTAACGAAGCTTGGTGGTCGGTCATGATTTTTTTTTTAGTTTTCGCCATCCCTAATGATTATATTACTATACAAACTAATTTAGTTGGGTAAAAGTTCGGCTGCATCCCATTTCTGTTCACTTGTCTCCTTGATTCCTGAGTTTTCACATCTACTGAGAGGAGAGAGCTACCAGTCTCTCATCTATTTTTGCTACTTATTTAGAATTTATTATTACTATTTAATAAATAAATTGTGATGCGTGAGCTACTGTGTACAAATCATTTCTCTTGTGGATCAATAAAGTTTGTCTCTAACCTCCGTCTGTCACCTCTATGGTCCTCTCGCTTCAGTGGGTGGTTTATATAATTTTTTAGTTTTAATTTTCTCTTTGACATCAAGAAATAATTTAAAATTGTAATTTGTTTGCTACTGTGTGACTTGTTTTCCCAGTTGATCAGTAAAGCTTGTAGCTGAACTATTAGCTTCCACCTCTTCATTACATCCTCTTCACGGCCACTAATGTCGAAGCTTTGAAGGATATTTTCATTATCTATTGGCTGTTAGGTTGTCGGTCAAACTCCCTACATTTCTAGGGTAACTGACTTGCCGGTGCGGTGGGATTACATGGTTTATGTACACCGTTCATGAATTCTGCATATGCAAGACGCCGTTTACTCGACCAATGCGGCGGTTCTCAGCGGCATTTTCCAACTGTAGCTTCCTCGCAGGTAACGCACAGTTTGTTGCGACAGCAGACAAGAATCCATGACCAGTTTGCCACAAAAGAAAGTCAGTTTTTGAGGTTGCTGAAAGAAGAAGAGAAGGGGAAAAGGAGCGCGACCAAACTAAGGCGATTCCGTTCAGCGATGGCGCAACTGAAGCAGACGTAGGGACTAAAGACTAACACATCAGTCACTAAATGACTTCTGGACAAAAAACTTCAAAAGCGATTCTGAACGCATGGAGGAGGTGTGAGGAGGGATTTCTACTTAGGGAGCTGTGGCTGTGTCACGCATGAGCAACATTTGAAAAACAACAAACAGTCACTGTATTTCTCTCTCCTTGGAAAATCCTCTATACAATCTTTAAGTGATGACCACTCTACCTGCCAGTGTCTAATTACCAATGATTTTTTATACACTAAAAACTTTTATAAATGCTTTGGTGGCATATTATAAAAACTAGACTTTTATTCGCCATAAAGGGCCTGAATGACGCTATTTTCTGATCTCTGTTATAATGTTGTTTCCTCATCAAAAACATACCCAGAGTTGTGTTTTGTTTCAGTGTGGTAATACAGGACATGCTTCTTACACCTTCACTAGAATCATTTGGATGATTTCAGACCCTGGAATTGCCCATTTCTACTGAAAAAAGGTAAAAGGATAACTTGGAAACTACCACTACATGACATCACAAGGTTGAACAGAGCATTTTGAGCTTTAGAAATGTACATGTGATGTAACAATAACCAAAATATTGTATCGTCAAAGGTCTCACAATAATATCGTGGACCATCACATTATATCGCATCACAAGTCTCTTTGCTTAAATGAATTGTTCTGATGCAGAAACAGCTAAAAAAACAGAAGGAACTACATAGACCATGATCCTTTGCTCCGTTTCAGTGCAGACTACATGAAGAAATAACTGTTCTAAGCACTTTGAAATCTTCGTTCTTTGGATTAAGTCTTGTGAAGGCATTTTTAGAGGAAAAAGGAGCAGATTCACAGTTTTGTGCCTCCACAAAATATTGCAATAAATCTGGTACGGTGAGATGTATATGGTGAAAATATGGTATAGAGAGATTTGGCTATCGTTCCATCCCTAATGACAATAAATGTAACAAATGACTGGTCACAGAATTTTAGAATATCAGTCTTGTTATTATATAGAATATCGTAATATTGTGAGCCTCCCCACGATATCGCAATAAATATCATATTGTGAGACTTGGATATCGTTACACCCCTATTAACAGCATGGCTAACATGGCTTAAAGTTCACAAGATAAACCATTTGTTCATTGTGAATTAAGACTGTGTTCATGTTTTATTAAGACTAATTAAGGTGCAGTCATTATAAAGCGGTGCTGTCTCTTCTGTTTAACAGAACATCATTTGTTCCCACCTGACAGGACGGTCCGCTGTATCCCTGCGGACAAGCACACTCCTCGACCTCCAGCGCACGCTCATGACCAGTGGGGTGAGGGACGGCAATATCCATCTTGATATCCGAAATACTGGAAGGCCAAAGACATTTTGAATGAAGAATATAAAAGTGAACCCTATTTCATTTTTAAGGAGGTAATAGTTTCCGCGCTTGCCTGCTTTCGGCCATGTTGTCGGCATAAGTGGCTCGGATCATGAAGACGGTAATATCAGCGAGAGCCATCAGGAGGTGCTCACGGGTGCAGGGCTGTCCATCCGCTCTTCTCCACGCAGACTTTTAACACGATTCAGAAGAAAACGGTTAGACAATTGTATAATTAAAACTTCATTATGTAACTTTTCTGACAGAGGGAGCACCACCTATTTGGAGACGCTACTGCAATATCTACAATGTTTCACTGTATAGTGTTGGTTTGTCAAAAATTTTTAAAATCACTTATAAGAAGTTTAATGTCATACTGTAGAACATTCCAGGCAAAGTCATAAACCTCCATGGAGACAAGTCCATAGCAGACTCATCCAACAGAAAACTAACATAGTGCATCTTTAAATACAGTCCACAGTTAGGAACCCACCTCTCTGAAGGTCACAGTGATGGTCTGAGGAACACGTGGGGATGGTTTGGTTTTAGAGAAATGTTCCAAAAAGATGCCGTTTCCCTGGAGAACCACATCGGGCTGACCGTCGATGGTCAGAGAGCGCAGTCTGGGATCAAACCGCACGGTGTAATGCAGCTCTCCTCCGTATGCTGTCACCTGCAAGAGGCACAGAGCAGAGGAGGTCAGCAGGAGAGCAGCTCAGAGGAGAAGAAGAGGTCAGAGGAGAAGAAGAGGTCAGAGGAGAAGAAGAGGTCATGGAGAGCTCAGAGTAGAGAGGTGGAAAGGTATGTGCATGTGTGTGTGTGTGTGTGTGTGTGTGTGTGTGTTAGAGTCAAGAGACAGAGGTGTGGGGCTGAGAAGGTTCAGAGAGGTTCCTGTCTGGATGTGTTTGGACTCAGAGACAAGTGCAGGCATGACAACAGAACACATACACACACACACACACACACACAGCAGAGGGATGAGATTAGCTAGCACCAGGCTGCTTCCTCCTCATTTTGTTGGATATCTCACCTTATCTCCCCTGAAGCTCTGCGGCAGCACCCAGAAGTAAACGTCACTGTCCACAAAGGAGCGGTAGACGATTTCTGAGGCGCCTCTTTGAGTAATGCCTTGAGAAATAGTTTTAGTGTTGGCACTATTGGCTAAAGTGAAGAGTTGCCCATTTACTCCTCCACGCACCTGTGGACATAAACATATGTTACTGAGATGTGAATGTGATGTGTCTGCATCAGCAGAATGCCTTTTGCTCACTGCTCCCCACTTTTAGCATCTCAACAGTAAATGCTGACACAGCGGAGCTGTACAAATATTGAGACAAACGTTGATACCAAAAATATGCTCTCCTTTCATGTGCTGGCAACCTACTTGATCTCTGTTCCAAGTAGAGCTGGCGCACTGCTTGGTGACACCCATACAGAAGCACTGCAGACAGCCCTCGGGATTGGCCTCGGAGAGGTGGAAGAAGCCAGGCTTACATTCGTCGCACAGAGCCCCTGCCACATTGTTCTGTAACATTCACAGCAATGCAAACCATGTGTTATGCATCAGCAGATGACAGCACTAAATACAAATAAAGCGCTCTGCAGGCCTCAGGATAACTGACCTTGCAGTTACAGGGCCAGCTGCTGGAGCTGATGGATCCTCTGTTATCACATGTGGAGGAGCCTAAAGAGGAGCAGAGGATGAGACACCTGGAAGCACTGTACCCACTGCATATCTGAGCTATGAGCACACCATATATACTAGAGGAAACATTGTACATGAGGCCAGGGCCACATATGTCCATACAGACAGTGGGGCCAACAGGTGCAACGGCTCTGCTCAGGGGCCGTGCAGCGTTCATAGATACGATTACAGATAGTTAATGAATACTCACTGGAGACAAGAACACATTTTCCACTGGGTTGGAGTGGGTTACCCTGGTAACCAGGTGCACACCTAAACAAAAAAGGTTTTTTAGAAGTTTTTTAGAAGTCTTTAAATTACAGTATTAAAATAACACATGCATCTCACTTTTCACAGCGTCTTCCAGTGTATCCAGGCCTACAGGCATCACATGTTGCTTGTTGGTCAACATCCAAAAAGCATGTGTCCGAAAACCTAATAAGATATTACATAAGAATAATGAAGAATGCACATCGTTCAGAGACTGTGTGTGGTCCGTGGCCTCACCGTCTGGAGGTCTCGTAGTACGGGCAAGGACAGGGCTTGCAGTCGTCAGGGCGACCACGGGTGGGGTCACCAAAGTAACCCGGGCGACACTTATCACACTGAGGGCCCTCTGTGTTGTGCTGGCAGCTCTGTGAAATGGAACACATCAGTCACTCAGCAGGACAGCACCCAGAATAGAGCCAAAGGTTTGTCATTTTGTAAAGTGGTTTTATGTGACTGTGGCTCACAGTGACACAAGGAATAGGATATGGGACAGATGTATGTACAGGAAATGTAAGTCAGTTCAAGCATGTAAAAAAAAAAAACCTCTATTATTTAGTTTTATGCATGGACAACACTAAATCAGTCCAGTATAAAACCTATATCTGAGTCCTGATCATTACCAGACAGTGGCCGTTGATGGGGTCACAGGCGCTGGCGTGTCCGTTGCAGTTGCAGCCTGCACACGTGCCCAGGTACAGCCCACCAGGGACACGCTCAAAACCAGCGGAGCACATCTCACAGGACAGACCAGTGTATCCAGGAGGGCATCTGGACATAAAAGAATCAAAATACTGTATGAGCAAATCACAATACGGTATATTGTTACAGAAAAATCAGCTCATGCAATATCTTTTTCCTCATAGACAGAGATCAAAATAAAACTTAATCGGGACAGTCTTTCTGTTTTGGTTTTAATGCAGCGTTGCTTCATCCAGGTATAGCCTTTGTTTTGTTTTGGCACAGTCTGACCAGCATTTTGATTCACCATTAATACGTTGACATTTTCAGCGCAGTCATCCATTACATTATTCCTCATTCCTTGTGGTCCTAGATCAAACTTAGCCTCACTATCCGTTTTCCCACCTGCATTCCTCCACCTCTTTGGCGTGGCCTGAGGTCCTGAACTCTACGTTGGTGGTGTCCATGAGGATGTCGCTAAGGGCAACGCTGACCATGTGGTTGTCGTAGATGGTCCGAATGTTGATGCTGTCCAGGTTGACCAAAGTCATCATCAGCTCCTCTCGGGTCACGGGGCGACCGTTTGAGTGCTGCCAGTTTTGCTGGAATAAAAAGTAAATGTACGTGCAGTGTTATTTGTACTTAGACATGGATCCTCTAAAAAAAAAGAAAACAATACAAAAAAACAGGAGGAAAAATCTGTTGAGCTTCATCTGAAAATTAGCACTGCCATTTTCTTTGTACAAGTAATTCACTTAAAGGTGCATGTTGCAACTTTTCTAGAGACTGGAGGGTACGAAACCTGCTTGTCTCCATGGAAATTAACCTTGCCAAGAATGTTCTACAGTATGAAGTAGGAAAACATGTTTTTCAAGGTGTTTTTGCACCATACTGCCCTACAAAGGACCTTAACTCGCCAGAGTGTGAAACTGAGAAAAAATAACCATTACGCCATTCTGCTGTGGTTTCTCGTATGGTTTTGGATGTTACGGGTTGTCATAGCCCTTTATTTTCTCATTAAAACTATCAAATTAGCTCACAATATTTATTCACCTGATAAAGGAGGTAGCAAATACCCCCAAAATGACATTAAAGGGGAACTCCGGCATGTGTGAAGCTAAAGTCCATTTCTAGAGGTGGTGGAATACTGTCATACTGCCAAAAAACAGCACAGATCAGTGTTGCCTCGGTGGAGATCTCGCTGTGGCAGTGAGTCTGTCAAGACAACAAACTAGTGTAGTGATGGGGGCAAGTTCTTAACTTCCATGTAAAACGCCAATTTGCTTCAGACTGAAGAAGCTTAACACCACTTTAACCCATCTTAAAACAGCCACGAGTCTAACAAACAAAACGATCTGCCTCTGTCTGGAACGTTAGAAAATAACTGATCTGTGGCATTTTTTGGCTTTTGACAACATTCCACCACCTCTAGAAATGGACTTTAGCTTTTAGGAAGTTCCCCTTTAAGGAATTTTTGACCAAACATAATGTTACGGTGTTCTGCCTTTGTAGGGCAACCTAGGAACAGCTAAAATGAAATAGAAAATTAAGTGATAAGTTTAATTCCATACAGCAAAATATTCTAAACAATTAAACATCCATGGAGACAAGCAGCTGGCATATCATCCATCAGAAAAGTTCCGCAGTGCACCTTTGAGCACTGACATAATGCCTGGAAAGGTGTATGGGCTTAAAACAGAAAGGAACTTCATGAATTACAATGTAGAGCCTTGAGGAGCGATTGCTTTGAGTAATGGAGAGGGAGATGCACTAAATTATGTTAATTACTGAGACATACGAAACACAGCTCTGGGTATGGTTGAAGAACATAACAAGATTCTAAAAATTTAAAAAAAAAGCTTTGAACATTCGGTTTAACATAATATAGCAATTTATGTGCAACTATAAATCTCAAGGACCCTCCGAGCTTTGTGTCCGGAAATGCCCTCCTTAAATCTCGAAACAACCTTTATTATGTTCATAATTCGATTTTGCTCAGAAATAACGGCCTGATACCTCGGTGAACTTGATGTCTTTTGAGTTGGTGACTCTGGCGGGAGTGGGGCTGCCTCTGCGGTACACAAGTCTGCGTCCATTTCCCACTATTATCACATCAGGCTTCTCCACAGGCTCCGACTGACCGCGGGCCAGAGTGTAACGCACTTTGTATTTCAGAGAGCCTCCATATGAGTCAATCTGAAACAGGAAAAATGGGTTTAAATTGATATAATCTGCATGTCTAGTGTTTTGTTCTGTGAAAAATGGCATGGTGAAATGTACCATACTTGAATTATTAGTCTTTTAAATTATGATTATTTTTTGTTTTATTTTTGGCCTTGATTTTAATTTAGATTTTTTTTTATTTTTATGAGCAATAGTAGAGCATTTTTTATTTGTTTGTTTTATTTAATTTATTTATTTATTTTTGTGCAGCATTTACCATTTATAAAATGTGTTATATAAAGAAAGAATTTTAAGAACCACAAGGAAGTAGAGGGCTGTAGGTGGGGGTATGAGATGGGTTCAATACATCTGCGTTTGACCCACTGTTAGTAAGTTAACCTAACATGCTGCAAACTGCCCTGCAAACTTTATTTAACTTTAACTTTATTGTCCTGAAACAAATGCGAACCACTCAGCCCCCAAGCTACAGTATAATTATTTACCTTGTTGCCGAGAAACTGTCGAGGTAGAGTCCAAAAAGAGTCCAAATTGAGGAAGCGTCTTGAGAGATCGACCAACTGAAACTCTCTCTCCTCCGGGTTTATCATGAGCTGAGTGGAGGACAGAGGAGGAGTCCCGGGTCGAGACGGGAAAGTAACGTTGACACCTACATCAAAAAATATTCAAATGTTCAATGTGTTGAGCTACAAGCTTCTGGCAATCTGGCAAAAGTCATTCTCTTTATGTTTACTACTTTCTACAATAGATACAATAAATAATGTGTCCAGACATCTCTATTTACCCGGGACAGTCCCTGTTTTGAGCCCTGTGTCTCCTGTCCCAACGGATTTATCCAAAACCAGTGATTTATCCCAGTTTTATAGAAGAAATGTCCCTATTTTTGAGCAATTTGATCCCTCCAAACCGTAAAGAGAGGCATACATTGTCATCTGTTTAGGTAAAATACAGAAAAGCAAATAGGGGGTGTCCCAGTTTTTCATTTGGATATTCATCCTATACAATACTGAAAACATCAGATATATGAAGCAAAATGTATGGGACTATGTATATAAGAAAAACGGCATTATAAAGCAAAATATATTTTTTACATTTAAGATTCGTTTGACTCAGTAGTCAAGTAGTCAACCTTTGCTTTGTCGACAGTGCTGCAAACCCTTCTGTCAGTGAGCTTCATGAGTTTTCTGAAATGGTTTCCACCAAGAGTGCACAAAGCAGTGATCCAAGCAAGGAGTAGCTATTTTGAGGTATTTTGATGTTTTGAGGTATTTAATGCAGTGCTGTTTACTACATTCCTTAAGTATGGAAGCCGAGAGGGTCACAACAAATACAAACACCGCAACACAACAAAAAGCCACAACGGAAGTGACAGTGTGACTTGAACAAGGAGGAACAAGCAGGAAGTGAATGGGAAATGTTGAAGAAAAAGAATGTGAAAAGTAACTAAACAGAGAAGTGAATGAAGTTGGAAATGTAAGTAAATGTTGTTACTTAGATTAACTTAGGTTCAGGAGCAGGACCACGCCTCAAATGCCCTCACCTCCTCTCCAGCGAATCACAGCTCACTTCTACCATACCTCAATTTCCCAGAAGCCTATTTGTAGCAGCCTAACCTGGCAACCCAGTTTGTCCCTAATAACTTGACCCCACCCTCCCAACCCATATATGTTCATCTTCCAGACATAAGACGCCTACGAGGGGGGTCCCGTTCTGCTGGGCCATGTGAAGATTGAGACTGAACCCCCACCCTGAGTCTCAACCCAGCCGACCCGCCTCATCTCCATATAATAAACTCTTCTCTTCGCACGTGTGTTGTTGGCGTGGTCCTTGCTATTGAAATGTAATTTCAATGTGTTTTGTGGCCAGGATCGACTAACTGTCATAAATTGATCGACCCCCCTCACTTGGTCCATCGGAAAATAGAGCCCCACAGTCACTTCCGTTGTGGTTTGTTTTGGTGTGTTGTGGTTTTTTGTTATGTGGTGGCGTTTGCATTTGCTCCCCCCAGCTTCCATTCTTAAGTGTTCCTTCATAGTTTTGATGCCTTTAGTGAGAATTTACAACAGTCATAAAATAAATGAAAAAACACTGAATAAACAGATAGGGCATATATCACTGTTTGCTTAGTAAAAATGTAAAAACCTTTGTGGTCTTCCTCCTCTGTGAAGCGCAGGCTGATTTGGTCTCTGTAGCGTCCGGTGGCTTTGCAGTTCTTTGTAACTCCAGCACAGAAGCAGGGCACGCAGCGACCATCCATGCTGAACTGACCATCAGGACAATTTCCTGAGAGTAAAAATGTGGTTTATGTGAGAATTCAAAAAAGAAATTGGTTCTGGAATTTGTAACTTGCAACTAGACTTGCACATTTTATTACAAAACTAGTAGTACAAGTATTTTTCTTGAAAATACCAATAACACGATCCATATACATATTGTAATCACTATAATAACTTTATAATCAGTCTTTTATTTGACTCAGATTTACAGTTCGTTACAAACTAGCCTAAAATGTAAATGTTTTAGGACTTAAAATTTCCAAAAGTCAAGTTTTAGTCCTGATTATTGATAGTTTGATTGCAACTAAAACCTCAACTACCCAGGCTTGCCTTCACAGGGATGTTTTTGCCTTAAAATGTTGCACAGAGTGGCATTAAACTTGTGCATCTCTGTAGAGACAAGCAGATAGAGCAACCAGGCAAAGTTACAAGTCAGATCTGTACAGAGGTGGCTTAATTCACAATAAGAATGCAGCTGTTAAACCTTGATTTGCAGTTGTTGCATCTGTGTTCAGCTAAACTAACTATTATTCAAATGCAATATTCACCAAAATGATAAAACTAAGTAATTTCCCTTAGTGTACGTTGCTTTTTGGATTGTTATCGTTAGTATAAGTCATACCTGGGTTTGTAGAAGTGGTCAGGGTGAGTACTCCATCAGGGATACCGAACACTAGTCCTTTAGCGTTGATGGCCTCGCAGGTGTACGCTCCCTGATCCGTCTCTTTCACATCTCGAATGATCAAAGTGCCACGTCCGTCTTCACTCGTCATGGTGATCCTGGAAATAAACAAGTAGATAAAGAAGACTGAGGCTTGTGATCAAACTCACAAACTGGGAATATAAGACTGTAGCGCTAAAAATCTTATATAAACAAATAAAAGGAATACATGCTGTTAATGGTCAAAAGCAGCGTTTATGTTGTTATGCTACCAGACCACCAAAGGCGTCCAAACTGATTGGAAAGTAAGAGTTTGCAAATATATCAAAAATGCACATATGGTGATACTAAATTTGGTGATCTGGTAATTGTATAGACCAACTACTTATAAAATTACCAAGTCAAAATGATCTGCTTACTACAAAAATGCAAATAATTTCTTTATTCATAAATATATTGACAATCAGTCATGGTGGAACGGTACTTGGACTTAATGATCTTCATGTGGGAAAAGGCCGACTCACATAAATAAGTTTTGATAGATCTATCTCCATTTTATCTGATAAATGTTAATTTAGGCTTAAAATAAGCCAAGCAAACTGTACTGCACTGAAACACTCATCCACAGTTTAAATGTTCATTAATATGTGCTGTCTCTTTTCAAATAAATACATAAGAAAATAAGAAATAAGAAATGCTCCCGTTGTTTTGCTTGTTTAGAGGAAGGATATTTATGCAGTACATTTGACATATTCACTGTTTTGATGATTAAAAACAGGTTTATATTAAGTTTCTGCAGGTAGTGGTTTAATAAAGAGCTGGCACAACAAATAAATCCCTGGAAATGTAAAAAGTTCCTACATCTCGAAAACTCGTATACCGGTGTAGTGCTTTTTCCATATACTAAGCTTTCAATGATTTACTGTCTTTGCTAGACATTTCTAATTCACTGTAACTGTTTAACCACACATACGGGCTACACCCAGCTCTAAAAATGCTAATTCATGAAGAGTATTTTCAGCCAAAGAATTTGTGTTTGCTGTAACCACAGAAAATTTCTCATGTTTAAAAGTGAACGCAAGTCGGTTTAAAAAGTACAGTGTGTGACTTTGTGAAGGTGGCATGTCATATAGATGTTTTTTGCCATAGTGTGGAGCAGAGGTCTTCAACAGGAGGGTTGCAGAGGTACTGCAGGGGGTCATAAAATCTTTGGTCGACTTAAAAAAAAAAAAAAATGTCTTCATTTTTGAAGGATGAGGATGAACTGGTTTTCAGTGGGTTCTGTCTGTTCTCTCCTTCATCACATCTGTCTCTCTTTTTTCATTCCCTCGTCTCTCGCTTCCTGTCAAATTGCAAACACATCTGCGTAGATTTGATCGTTTTTTCTGAGCTACATGTGAAGAGTTCTGTTACAGCTTTACTTTTATGCACAGCGGAACTTAAGCTCCACATGTACTACCGCAGATGAGAAAACTTCATTCCCTGGCCCACATTCAGGCTCTGTACTACGCAGCCACCTCTCTGCCCACGGAGTGAACAGGAGAGGAGGGGGAGTCGTGTCTTTCCTCTCTTCCTCCTCAGATCAGAATGACTGGAAAAGTTCCATGGCCCAAATCAAACTCTTGTCCATGCGCGCTGTGACTCCTCTCTTGTTTAATCATTATCATTAAAAACAAATCACACTCTGAGACTCCTCCACACTCCCCATGTTTAAAAAGCCCATCGCTTGGGCCTTCCCAGAGTCACTGTGAGCACTCAAAGTGCAGCTTAAACTTCAGGCCTGAGTTTAGCTTTGGTCAGACTCAGGATTATTTCTGTCATGGAAAGAGTTGAGGCTTAAACTGGAGATGGAGCTAGATTCAGCTCAGGATTTCAGAATAAGCCTGGACTTGCTAAGCAACTTCAGTGGAATACCCCCCATAGTATTGAATGTACAACCAGGGCCGGCCCCCCCATTAGGCAACATAAGCAAATGCTAAGGGCGCCGCCGCTCCACTAGGGGGCGCCGAGCGCAAAAATCGGCGATGGGGGATAAAATCCTCCACTGTCTAAAACATCGTCACTATGAACTGTTTGATTTCTTGTGAGTATCTGTACTCTGGCAGTATTTTTTATTTTTTTTTGCAATCCAAGGGGCGCCACCTGAAATCTTGCCTAGGGTGTCAAAATGGTTAGGGCCAGGCCTGTGTACAACAACAGAGTAGTAGCAACTGTATGCCATATATAGAGTAGGGAGTTCCTGCTCCAGTTCAACATCAGTTTGGGCGTCCCTGACCTGAAAAACGTTGTAGACCCCTGCTGTGGAGGATTATATGTAAATACCAGGACTAAAAGTAAGACCTGGGGGGACAGGGCCTTCTCTGCTGCTGCCCTCACCCTCTGGAACTCCCTCTCCAAACACATCAGAGACTCCTCCACACTCCCCATGTTTAAAAAAGCCCTGAAAACCCACCTCTTTAAAACCACCTTTCATTAACTATCTGATTTCTTTTGTTGCCTTTGTCTCTTCATGTAAAGTGTCTTTGAGTATCTTGAAAAGCGCTATACAAGTCTTATGTATTATTATTATTATTATTATTATTATTATTATTATTATTATTATTATTATTATTATTATTATTATTATTATTATTATTATTATTAAGTAAAAAAAGGGCTCTTCTCCAGGGAAAATAAGAGTCAGGTTTGCGGAGATGCAAATCCAGTCACCCATTTAAGGAATCATGTTTTCCAGTGCAATAAAAACAACTAAAATGAAGAAAGGTGTTTTATTTGAGTATTTTTTTGGTTCACAATTTGGCTTTATGGCTTTAAGTTAAGGTTAAACAGTCCACCTTTCACTATTTTCAGTAACTTGAAAACTGCTTCATGACATCACAAGATTTTGTGATGACATCAGAAGATGGAACAGACCATTTTGAGCTTTGGAGATATAAACAGGCTCAAACGAATGAAACAAAACACAACTCCAAGTATGTTTTTGAGGAGGAAACAACATTTAAACATTCCTTAAAGCTCACAAGAGTCCTTTTATGTGCATTAGGGTTGCCTTGAAGTTTAAGCTACACTTGAACTGTCCTCGGCATTTGACCCACTGCTGCTTATACTGTAGAAACAAACTGACAGGTCATACAACACGCAGAACTGAGTGTGTACGGCGCTTCAGAGTCATTAGAGTCTTATCAGAAGCATATGTGTTTGTGCAACATATGGTTCTATGTGGCTTCAACGTCAAAAGGCACGCTCTCAGTCTGGAACTTTCCACTAACATGTACCATCACAATTCTGACAACGCTCCTGCGAAGATAGTTCTCAGAAGTGAAATTTCTCTGTGAATTAGTTATTTTGGAAAAGCCCTTCTAGGTACAGACTATGCAAATTAGCCTGTGTTATAAATGCTCCAGTGCTAAGTTTCTTGGTAACATTTTATAATACTACGCTTTTAATGGCCCTAATAAAGCATGAACAAAGACTTGACTCATAATGAACTCTAATTTGTTAAGAATTACTCAGTCTTAACTACCCAGCCCCATCTCCTAAGCCAAACCCCTTGATAAAAGTTGCATTGTGTGACTTCTTTGGGAAAGGTTTATCAAATCCTTTTCTCCGTGAAGGTGTTATTACTGTATGACTATAAGGCACACTTAAAATCCTTTAATTTTCTCAAAAATCGACAGTTAATTCTGGTTGTGCTTACTGACCTTGAACTGATTTTATGTGGTACACAGTGCTGAAAAACTCTGTCAAAATGTTTTAGTATGACTTTGTTAAGCTACAAAGCCGCAGCACTGGATGGATTGTCAGAGCATTGTGACCATAGTCAGGAGCCTTGCGGAATAAGACATACTGTGCTTCAACATAATATTACGGTGTGGGTATAAGGAGCTCAAAATGGCCCCTGTTCAGAGACATGCTGACTTACAAGTCAGCAAGTGAATATAAATTAATTTGGTGCTGCCATCATTCAGGGTGGATTAACCAAAGAATGAGCAGTGTGGGAGCGTTGGATGACAGAAAGTGAACACACGTCCACTAAGACAGGGAGGCAACGCCGGGCGAGTTACACCACGATCTGCCAATGGATCCTGGATGCCTGGGCTAATCCAGTGCACCTTGTTTATGAAAATAGACCCATTCATTGATATTGTGCCTTATACAGTGGTCCCTCTTTTATTGCAGGGGTTACATTCTAAGGGGGGATCGCTCTGCCCAAATTGGAGTGGGGACGGTGAAAAACATAGTTCTGCATAGCTGTTGGCGCTGTTTTTTATTCTTCTAAACAGACATGCCACTTTCGATTACGTAGAACACAACACGTGGGTTCTCCCTTAGCCAATCAGAAAGCAGAACATAATGCGCCTTCATACACTGTAATTAACAAAAAGCATGCAAAATGGCACACAAAAAAAAACAAGACACGAAACAGTGAGGCTGCAAAAGGTGAACCACTTTATAGCGCGGGACGACTGTAATGCAGTGCGCCTTTGAGTCTGAAAAATATGGTACTTTGGAATCTTTCACAGTACCACATTAAACCTTTCTACTGTCTTCATGAAGACCAAACCAGACCAAGTTGTGGAACATTCCAGGCAGAGCAATGACATCTCCATAGAAACAAGCAGGTGAAAATGTGACATAGCGCACCTTTGAGTCTGAATCCTGAATCAGCAGGCCTTACCTGGCACTGGCTGGGATGTGTCCCCAGTTGAGTCTCCAGGTGATGATGGGGGTGGGGACTCCGGTGGCCTGACAGGTGAAGGTGACCGTGGAGCCTCGAGCTGCCTGCACTGACTCCTCCGGGGGGCTGATCACTGAGGGGGCAGCTGCGAACAAGGAGAGGGGCAGATGGAGAAATGAATATGGAAACAGAGGTGTTTATTAGTCTGATAATGATAGTCTTCAACAAAAATATGCTAACACGTGCCTGCAAATGTCCTAGTTAATGTTCAAGTATGGGACAATGAGAGAATGGATCATAAATGTATCTAAAAAGTGCAGAAATATCACTTTGTACTATGCTGTAATAATAGAAAAAACACACACAAAAAAAACAACCATGTAATTTTCAACATAAAATATTAGCTTTTGTATGTGGTCTTTTACTAGTTCTGATATAGATCAAGAAAGTTCCAAATCTAGCTGTTCGTTTCACAGTAACGTCTCTGAAAGTTGTGTTATAAACTCACTGCAGTGAATAATTAGGATGCTGGGAATGCATAAGGAATAATTTAGAACCTCTGTAAGCTATTTAAAAGTAACTAGTTTTGTTTTCACTTTTGTAAGACAGTAAAAATCAGGTCCAGTGCATTTTGTTATTATTATTATAGAAAGTATACTCAATATTCAATTTGACACAGCATAATTTTCAATAATAACCCTTTTCCATATGTGTGGCACCTCCGCTGTGAAGTGTGAAAAACATTACAAAGTGCTGAGGCTCTCGTTAAAAGCGCATTAGGCGGAGCTGGCACGGGTCAGGATTAGCTCATTCAGTGGAGCAGATAAATGAGTAAGAGTCAAAGGGACAAATAATTCACTCAAATGGACGGGCAATTCTCCTTCAGTTCTCCGGAATGGATTCCCCCGAACACAAAAAGCTCAGTGTGTCACATGTGAGAAAAGAACGGGTAAATTAGTCACAGCTACAAAGAAGTCAGAAAGGGTGATTACTGTGGTTAAAGAAGACATGGTGTCAATGGTGGGTACTGGTCCAAAATATACCAAGTAAACTGTTACTTAGGGTTGGGTGGTAATACAGTATTAAGATATCCTGAGGTATCAAAAAGTAGCAACGGTTTCATTACCGTCATTAAAATACTCATAAGGACCTAATATAATATTATAATTTACTGAGCCCTAAATTTGTTTGCTCAACACAAATGAATGCATGGTTGTATTTTCAAGTTAATGCTATGTCCTGGTTCAGTCCATTTCAGTCTTGGGTTAGTTCTGGTTCAGTCCTAGTTCAGTCCTGGTTCAGTCCTGGTTCAGTCCTGGTGATCGGCTGAATGCTGCGATGTGTTTATATTTATACGTAGCTAATGACACGGTGTAGATTTTCTTGTTCTGGTGTTTGTGGCTCTAAACCAACGAGAATTCCAGCCACACTCTGAATGTATGAATGATTTATCCTCAGCACGTTAGTAAGCATGCATCTCTACTGTATACGCTCAGACTAAAGGGATCTCTACTCACTGGTCCATTTTTGGACTATTGGGCTGTCGGACCAGTGACTGACCCCAAACAGAACAGGTGGTGGAGGGAGCGGAGCTTTACGCACAGCATCTTATGGCTGCATTGGTACAAGATGCAGCTGCAGAAATTTACTCATGAAATCTTGGTGATTCCCTTGCTCGGTCTGTAAATACAGTAAATCCAAGCTTGTTCTGCTGTTACTTTCACTGTGGACCACTGTAGACTGTACAAGTGGCTAAATGCGCCCAGTCCAGTTTGATCAACTTTTCCATTGGCAAATCCTGCTGGAGTTGTCTGAATGGTTTAGGCGCAAACTACAAAATAATTCTGAATTAATCACGGTAATTCCACATACTTCGGGAAAATGCTGAGAAGGTTTAACGGTATCAAAATTTGGATACTGTTACTTCAAAATAATATTACTCAAGCAGTAGTATTATATTAAAGTTAAAAAGTATTTTTGGAGACTACCACATGAGTAAGTGTAATTGTATACATTAATTTACACACAAAATCTTATAGTTTCAAATGACAGAGCACAAAAATGAGAAAAACAGTCATATCTGAAGGAACTCTTGTTTCTTGTAGACGTATTCACAGAGGGGAGAGCAAAATATACTGAGGTAAGAGTACTGTTATACTGAAATATAAATGACTCACGTAGGATTATGTTAAAGTGTCTGAAAACTACAAGGAAAAAAGTTACTCAACCGAAAGTACTTGAGTAAATGTAGCCAATATTGAGTACTACCAACTGCATAACAACCCTGATGCATGCATGAATAAAACTTTGGGCCTTTGATGAAAAAAATGCTTTAATACTAGGCATGTCATGATAAACGATAATACTGACTCTACTTTCTGCCACTGAGACAAAGCAGGATAATCCCAGTAAACCCTTTTTAATTAAAACACAACAGTTTAACAACAGAATAAACCAATCATTAGTCATGGAAGTTAATTATTCAACCCTCCACAGCTCAGATCTGACCTTATTACAATTAAAACACCCCATATCTCACTATGGCACAGAAAATGTACATTCTCATTGCAACACACAGGATAACATGATAAATGTAGGGGTGACTTACTGCAGCCGTACTCGTCGGATCGGTCGGGGCAGTCGGGCTCCTCGTCGCACTGGTAACTGGCAGGGATACAGGTTCGGTCACTCAGGCATTCAAACTGCTCCGGAGCGCACCTGTCACTGGGACCCTTCGTGGCTACAGGACAAAATATGTGAAGGAGTTTAATTTTTATGAAGGATGAGACGACACAGTTTTCACCAGACGGGATTATGCGAGACAAAACCAGACTCATCTATCATTTTAAAAAGGTGTGAACCCGTTTGCTACTATTTTTGTATTTAACATTGTTGTTGTAATTGTAGACCTACTTTTTGAAACCACAGCTTCATAAGAGATGTAACTCATCAGCCTCTTAAGTCTTTTTTTGTCCGATCTAAATGTAAACTACCGTAATTTCCAGACTATTGAAATATTGTACATATATAGGCCGCACCTGAATATATGCCACATCAACTAAATTTTAACTAAATGTAAAAATTGTACATATATAGGCTGCACCTAAATATAAGCCGCATCAACTAAATTTTAAAATTGTACATTTATAGGCCACACCTGAATATAAGCCACAGGTGGCCATGTCTTCAGAAAAGTTTTCAAGTTTGGGTTGTCTGCTTTTATTGCCCCTGAAAGCTTTTGTCGTCTTTTTGCATTAAGTTCACGCTGCCGCCGCCAACGTCTCACCATCGACTCACTGATGCCAAGCTCACATGCAGCAGCTCTATTTCCTTCTTCGACAGCCAGGTCATTTGCCTTTAACTTAAATGCTGCATCATATACATTTCTTTGTGCATTTTCCATGAGGAGGGCGTGTGCATGAAGCGCAAAATAACGGTTCAAAATACAATCAAACTAGCATCTTCCTAGGCAAATCATTTCCATCTCTCCCCACGCTCTACTGCGCATGTCTTCTGCAGAAAGAGCGCTGTCCTGTCTGGTATCATGTCTCCTGTACAAAGAGCCGCTGTCCTGTCTGGTATCATGTCTCCAGCAGAAAGAGCCGCTGTCCTGTCTGGTATCATGACAGTGTCTAATCCGACCATATATAGTAATCGCATCATTGCATAAGCCACATCGTTCAAAGTGTGTGAAAAAAGTAACATATTATAGTCCGGAAATGACGGTAAAGATAATTTTTCGCATGTGTGGACAGTCTTGCTGCAATTTTACCTCATGAGATCTTGCACCATCCCTGTTTTTTTATCATATTAAAAATAAAGTAACACGAAAAAAACATGTACTCACGACAGTCGAGTTCATCAGAGTTGTCCTCACAGTCGTTGTCTCCATCACAACGCCACAGTTTGAGAGCACAGCGGCCATTTTTACATTTGAACTCATTGGGCTCACATGGAGAGGGCGTCCCTGCAACATCAGAGGAACACATTTTAACCATTTCTAATCATTTGCGTTGCGATGACTTCCTGTAATTTGCTATTACTTAGGAGCATTTGTGAAATGGCAGAAGCCAGAGGAAACATACGCAGACACGGAGAAACCTTTTTAGAATGCATTTGTGCTATTTAAGGAAATGATCATGTTGGGTTCATTAAAGTTTTATATTACATTTTGGGTTGCCATTAGAAAATGCTAGCTCGTACAGCAACACTGGAGGTTAAAGTTAAGGTACACTTTATTGTCTCTCCAGAGAAATGTGTCCTCTGCATTTGATCCATCCTTCCCCTGCTGGGACAACCTGTCAGGAGCAATGGATGCCACAGTGGGTGTCACAGTGCCGCGCCCATGGACCCATCTCCAAATCTTGATCTAGTCTTCGTCAGGACTACCTTCACCACTGGTTTTTGGATTTATGGAGGAAACCAGAGTGCCCACAAATGACATTTATTTACACCTATTACAGAGATCACTGTCTTCAAGGACAAACAATTGAATGCTATCTGTATACTAGTGTTATCAAATGATTATTTTTTTAAAATCAGATTAATCACACTTTAGAATTTTGATTTATCACGATTAATCACAGTTAATTTTTCTTCAAAAAAGACCAAAATATTTTGACAAAAATGCAATTTATTATCAAAATTTTTCTATCGCTGGTAGCTTTGTTGACAACATTACTGCGGGTTCACTCCGCCAACACTGTCATGCTCGGCTTGTTGTTGGTACAAGGAGCGTCATTGCTGCCACTAAATCAAACACATGTTTTGCTTTAAGATGGTATTTTAAACTTGTGCTTCTGTGGAAAGAGAGTTCATCGCTGCAATATCTGCAAACTGTTTGATCTCAAATCTGGTCAGGCAATTTTTTGAAGAGAAATTTGCCGCTGAGCACCAGTCACAGTCTCATCTGTCATCTTCACATCGGCGTATGGACAGACCTGATCACTGACCTAATAACCTGCGCCGCCTTTCAGGTCACCATTGCGCTTTCCATAGAAGAGCGTTCAAAATAAATTGTGTGATTAATCTGAGTTAAAAAAAAAAACATGAGTGCAATTTTTTTTGTGATTAGTCGCATTCGTTAACGTTGACTGTCCTACTGTATACATACGAAATACTCGCTTAAACTTGCTTATTATTTGACAGAGTGGAAGAGAATACAGGGTAAACAAAACTGGTCCGAGCACTGACCCTTGGGGAACTCCCCAGGACAGCAGAGCTAATGTTGACACAAAAGGACCTGACAAAACAGGAGAGGATCTTACTGACAAATATAAAGAGAACCAGTCCAACCGATCCAGACTCAACAGCCAAACCCAGAACCTTCTTGCTGTGAGGTGAACGTGTTAGCCACTCAGCCGCCACACCAGACCTCCTCACTTCTTTGGTTTCCTTTTACAGTGTAACTCACCGCATCTGAACTCGTCGGAGCCGTCAGAGCAGTCCCTCTGGCCATCACAGATGTAGTCCCGGGGGATGCACTCTCCGCTCTGGCAAGTGGCCTGGTCTGCCCTGCACGGCCGGGGATACGTGGTCCTGCGGGGGGCCGTGGTTGTGGTGATAGGACCAGGAGTCACGGGGATCATGGGAGGCTTGGTTTCTACAGAAATAAGCATAAGTTTAATTTAGTTAAACTTTTTTATCTGAGCATCTGCAAGACATAACTCAAAAGGACAAGTAGAAACAAAGCTGTGCTTCTACTCCCATCCTGATTAACATTTATATTGAAAACTGTAAAACATTCCACATATGCATTATAGAAAACATAGAAAACTGTATTTCATATTGCACAATTTCCGTATTACAGTTAACTTTTAGGCATATACCTCTTTAATAATCTGTCTGATTTGACAGGGTTTTTTTTAATGCCAGTTGCCCTTCCTCTTTAAACTTAACTATAAATGGAAAGGGGCAACATGGCCTTAACCTTAACCAACTGCACCACTATGGCCCCAATTTGCTATTTTATGTTTAACAATTAACCAGGGTAATATCGCTGTAAAAGGCATTTACCATATGCACTGGTGTAGAGTTCAAACTTTGTAGGAATTTGTGAAGTGTGTTTAGTTTCTGTTCATGAATAAAAGATAGAAAGTCATATAGATTTGATTTAAGTGAACGCGACTAGAGCAGCTGCACTCACCACAGTTGAGCTCATCACTCATGTCTCTACAGTCTGGTCTGTTGTCGCACAGATATTCCATGAGGATGCAGGTTCCGTCGCTGCACCGATGCTCGTCTGGCATGCACGATCTGATACTGGGGGTCACTGTAAGAAGGGAAGGAAAAGAAGAGTTAAAAGACAAGACAATAGTGCATTTAGGATAGGAGAACCGCCACACAGCAAGCTGCCAATCACAGCAAATTAGAACACTAAGACTGCAAAATTTGGGGAGTTTTCAACATTTTTTTTTATAGGAACTTGAAAAGGAATGTGTGGCACCTTGCATGTCTTATTAACATACATGATTTTCTGTTCAACGTATGTTTAATACATCAGTTGATTGTTTTAAATGTTGGTCATTTCCCCAAATTTTTCAGCCTTTTTTTTCATTTCATTTTCAAATGTATTGAAATACCTCCCTTTCAAATCTTATGGTTAACAATAAGATTTGCGGTAATTTTGTAATGGTTATTAGAACTGACTTGCTTTAAAGGTGATCTACAGGACTTTTTCTGCTTGTCTCCATGGAGATGTTATTGCTTTGCCTGGAATGTTCCACAGTATGGCATTAACACCCATAGACCGACAGGGGCACCTACACTCGCAGTTTCCATGCGTGACTTCTTATTACCGTATCTCCAAAACTTCATGCACTATCTAAAAAATTCCAACAGTTCCTGAAAGAGAAGTTATCCACACCATGTTATTACGGTACATTTCTGGAGCACCAACCACAGAGCCTGTAGTATCGAGTGCACCATGGAGGCGATTTGGAGAGAGCAGTGGTAGTTTACAAGTGTTTTTTTGGTTTTGGCTTTTTCATTTTTTGTGATTTTGTGTTTTTCTTCTCTTTCAACTGTTATTACCGTATTTTTCTGACTATAAGTCACACTGGAGTATAAGTCGCACCAGCCAAAAAATGCATAATGAAGAAGAAAAAAATATGTATAAGTCACACTTTTGGGGGGAAATTTTATGTTTTATAACATAAAATCAGAGACCAAGAACCGAGAACCGACATTTCATCTTGAAAGGCAAGTTATAGAAGTTATAGTAATAAAAACAGCCGAATAACAGAGAACAATCTATGTATCATTCTTTCATTTGTTTTTCAATATAGAACCAAAAATAAGGAAACCAAAAATAAGGAAACGAAAAAACAACTCTTATTATGTCTTTAAAACCAAAATGAAAAAATGGATAATGATTTGTTTTCTCATTTTTGATTCATATATATATACAATTCATATACTTGATCTATGGGCTGTCAGTGCGAAAAATTTAATATATAAGTCGCAAGACCCAAACCCTGGAAAAAAGTGTGACTTATAGTCTGAAAAATATGGTACACATTAAAACATACAGTAATGTTGAACAACTGCCAGATATTGAAAGCTGAACTCCTGGTAAAATGGGGCAAAAGCACTTAATCCTGGGACATTTTCTGGTCATTTTTAAAAAGTCAAAGGAACACAAAAAAAAATTTTGATACATGGAAATAAATAGAGTTAAAAGGGTTAAAGGTATCCATGTAGTGTACATAACATGCATTCTTACTGTGTGGACAAACCTTCCCACAGATATGCCCCGAAACTTGGCCTGCTTGTTTTCATGGAGATAGACAGGTTTTAACGCAATACTGTGGAAGATTTTACTAATATCACCAAGGAGACATGCGGATAAAGAACGCTCAATCAAAAAAGTTAAATAAAAAACAAACAATATCTCTAAATGGCAAGTAGAATCAAATAACTTCTATTGATCACCTTATATCTCAGGTATCATTATGCTCAGCACTTCAAGAACAAATCATGCGTTACATCAAAACATCAACATCAATCAACTACAAAACAAGTTTAAAAATGATTTCAGAGAAGTTTTAGTCTCTAATGCTACACCGCAGTCACGGCCATTCCGCAGACCTGGTCCACCAAGACCTGGGATAGCTAAAGGCTCCACCGCTGGAGGGTTCAGAGCTACAAAGGGCAAAGACACATTAGAGATGCTGCCTAAACCTGAAGAGAAGAATGTGTCACTCCTTTTAGTTTTTCTTATACATTTTTATTACTCTGCACGATTTAATATCTAATTTTCTTCCAAGTATACTGTGTTTTTATTTAAATGTCTAGTTTTATTAACTATTAATTTATCATTTTGTTGAATCCTTATTGATCAGGCGTGTGTTTGTCTAACTGTAACAACTATAACTGCTAACATGGCAGTCCTAGAAGGTGGTGGAGTGATAAACGCGAATTATTAGGGATGGGACAAGACAATTTCCACAAGAACGAGATAAAATGAGATTTTAACATCCATCCATCTTCTCCCGCTTAATCACAGGGGCAGCTTGCTGCCCAATTCTCATAGCACCTGACCCCCCCCTATGAACCCCTCTGCAGGTGGTGAGCCCACAGGAGGGTGGACATCATGGTCCTTGATGTTAGTTCATAGGTGTTGCATGTTTTGAGTTGATGGGGGAAACCGGAGTGCCCAGAGGAAACCCATCCAGACACAGGGAGAACATACAAACTCCGCACAGAAAGGCCCGGGCGACCCGGAGATCAAACCTGCAACCTTCTTGCTGTGAGGCATGAGGGTTGCCACTCAGCCACTGTGCCGCCAAGAGATTTGAACATAATTCCTAATTGATACATTTCAAGGTTTAGTTTCAATTTTGGCCTCACAGTTTTTCATTTATTTGATTTCATAGTTTTATTTCCATTCTAAAGGTCGCCACACACTACAGGATTTTTTGGTCTTAAACGATTTTTAAACGTGTGACAAAATGCGCACACCACAGACACAAGGAGAAACTTACGAGACTTAAAATCACTTCTAGTTTAGATACAAGACAAAACTGTGTTATTATTATTTGCAAAATGTGGAGCAATACTTCAGATACAGGATTTTTTAAGCAGAAAAGAGGAGATAAAGTCCACAGGAAGTAAAGTCATTAACGCTTCACCTCGATCCGTGCACTGTGTGGATGTAAACACATGCGAGGAACTATCTCGCATTTTTACTTTTAAAGAAAATAATTAATAATAATAATTAATAGCGTGGTTTTGTGGACTGGATCAATATTTGCAGAGGACAATTTCTATGGATAATGTGGATGAAATGCTGCACTTTAAATTTACCACTTTACAAGAGGTGAGGAATAGGGATGTAACAATAACCAAATTATTGTGATATTGTATCGTCAAAGGTCTCAAAACAATATCTTTGACCATCACAATATATGGAATCCCAAGTCTCTTTGCTTAAATGAATAGTTCTGATGCAGAATTTTTTTTTTTTTTAAAGCGAGGGAACTACATAGACCATGATCCTTTGCTCCGTTTCAGTGCAGACGACATGAAGAAATAACTGTTCTAAGCACTTTTACATCTTCATTCTTTGGATTAAGTCTTGTGAAGGCATTTTTAGAGGAAAAAGGAGCAGATTCACAGTTTTGTGAGCCACAAAATATTGCAATAAATCTGGTACGGTGAGATGAATATGGTGAAAATATTGTACAGAGAGATTTGGATATTGTTCCATCCCTAATGACAATAAATGTTGTACCAAATGACTGGTCAAAGCATTTTAGGATGTTAGTCTTGTTATTATGTAGAATATCGTAATATCGTGAGCCTCCCCACCATATCGTGAGCTTTCCCATGATATCACAATAAATATCGTACCATGAGGTTCATACTGTGACGATATAATATCATGAGACTTGTATATCGTTACACCCCTAGTGAGTAATAGTCTTTACTTTCGCTATATCCCGAGTTTATATGTTGCGTCTCTGTGTCCATCACTCCTCTGACCCTGATGCTCTGTTTTACTGGCCATTATCGTAGCGTTGCTGATGTTTAGTGGTTACAATCTGACACTGACACCACACACGAGATCGCAGAGGCTTCAAAATCGCACACAAAGAAAAAAGTCCAGTCACGCCTCCCGAACTCTGGGGTGAGGAAGTCGCAGCCAAAATCGGGAAAATTCCCCTGTAGTAGTGGTGGCCTTAAAACTGCTTTGTGGAAGTA
The DNA here is from genome assembly GCA_034769755.1 of Odontamblyopus lacepedii. Taxonomy (NCBI): domain Eukaryota; kingdom Metazoa; phylum Chordata; class Actinopteri; order Gobiiformes; family Gobiidae; genus Odontamblyopus; species Odontamblyopus lacepedii. The sequence continues at coordinate 40,079,584 of CM068345.1, read as the reverse complement.
TAAGAGATGTAATTTATCAACACGCAACCCTTTTTGTCCAATTTGTAGTGCAACAATTGTAAGCACATGGAAAGAAAATATAAAGTTTTCTCTTGCGTGCACGATCTTGTGGCAATTCTTTGTGGCGAGATCTTGCACCATCCCTACTAATTATAGACTCTAACATGATACTTTTTATTGTGGAACAAGTTTACAGCCTTCAGGAGTCATGCTACATTTTTAGTGAGAATTATGAGATTATGGTATCAGTTAAACAAAAAGGCCGGCAATATCATAATTTATTGAAATTATTTCTGTAGCAGCAATATAAATACACATCTTTAGAGGTCTTTCTGTTAATAATATGATGTTATTTTTAAATCCAGCTATGGAGATAAACTGTAAAATGCTTAATACATAATAATGTAAGTAACAAGAGGCTCAAATAAAGAAAAAGTGAAAATGGTCTTCTTACCTTCTCCGAGGCGTCTGAACTGAAAGCCCTGTACGGAGGTGATGTAGGAGGCAATGGCGCCCTCTTTCACCACGTTGTACAGAACACTGCGGATCTGCTCGTCATTACTGTTGTAGTCCGATCCTACGTCCAGCTCCACAAATATGTCCACACCATCGTCTCGGACCATTTTCCTGTAAGTAAGCAAAATATAGTGAGAATGGGGGTTAGACAAGCAGCTTCAAGGGAAACATTTCAATTAAACAGATGAATAAATAGGCTTAATTACACGCTGTAGGTCTGTGAGGAGAAGCAACTGATCTATACAAGGACTCTGGAATATTACGACTAGGGGTGTAACAATAACCGAAATATGGTGATATTGTATCATCAAAGGTCTCACAATAATATCGTGGGCCATCACAATATATCGAATCACAAGTCTCTTTTCTTAAATGAATAGTTCTGATGCAGAAATAGTAAAAAAAAGTGAACTACATAGACCATGATCCTTTGCTCCATTTCAGTGCAGACTACATGAAGAAAAAACTGTTCTAAACACTTTGAAATCTTCATTCTTTGGATTAAAGGGGAACTCTGGCACATTTGAAGCTAAAGTCCATTGCTAGAGGTGGTGGAATTCTGTTAGAAGACAAAAAAATTACACAGATCAGTGTTGCCTCGGTGGAGATCTCACTGTGGCAGTGAGTCTGTCAAGGCAACAAACTAGTGTAGTGATGGGGGCAAGTTCTTCACTTCCACTTAAAACACCAATTTGCTTCACACTGAAGAAGCTTAACACCACTTTAACCCATCTTACAACAGCCACGAGTCTAACAAACAAAACGCTCTGCCTGGCTCACTCATTAGTGTCTGGAAACGTTAGAAAACAACTTTATAAGCAGCCTTACACTTACCTCGGTTGATTTCCCACTGCACAAGCCAAAGCCCAAAAGACTCGATTGCCGATGTCGTTTCTAATCCCATTTACAGGTGAATGATATTTTTGAAAAACACTGTTTAAGTATTTAAATCATCACCACAATATTGCAGAGCATGTAACAACATGGATAGGTATTGGGTGGTGCTTTCCAGCTTTCCTTCTGTTCCGACCCCAAGCTTAACTCTCGCTCTGAAATCACGTATACTAGGAGATACTCCAGCGGTGGCAAATGGTTAGTAGCCGCCAGAAGTAACAAGTGAGGAGCGACTGCTGACGGTAAAGAAGAATGGAAACTGAAAGTTGTTGAAAGAAAATGGTTTGGGAATGTATTTTTTAGCATTTTTCAAAAAATATAATTCACTCGTAAAAAAATGGGATTAAAAGCGACATCGGCAAACAAGTCTTTTGGGCTTTCACATGCACAGTGGGAACCAATTCAAAGATACAGTATTGTATGAAGGTGGCACATCTCCTGCATGACGGATCCCATGGAAACAGAAAGTTAAAACCATTACTTTATGTTATATTATAGCCAAACGAAGCTTTTATTTTAGTCTTTTTTTATTGGTTAAAAAAGGCACCGCAATTCATTTTATTATATATTTTCTTAAAGGTGCATTGTGTCACTTTGCTGGTGGAGGGTCCTTCAAATGCTTTTCTCTATGGAGATGTTATTACTTTGTTATTACTTTGGAAAGTAATAACAGTATGGCATTAAAGCTTTCTATCTTCATGGAATCCAAACCAGACCAGGTTACAGGTCAGATCTGTGGAGAGGTGACCCCGCTCACAGTCAGAATGTTGTTTTTCTAGGGACTTTTGAGCTATAAAACCAATGAATAAATGTAAAGCAGAGCTGTTTAATGTCACACTGTGCAACATTCCAGGCAGAGTAATGACGTCTCCATAGAAACAAGCAAGTGACGGACCCCTAACCAAAAAGTTCAATCAGTTTATTGGGCTTCAATCATAGTGTTTAGAGCATTCAGTGGTTTGGACTTGGTTAGATTTAGTTTAGTCCCGATTTGGTCTTGGTTTGTTCTTAGTCCTGGAGTCATCGTGGTCTAGTCCAGGTTTAGTTTTGGGTTTAGTTCCAGTTTTGAGACATTCCAACTACAGCCCATAGCCTCCCTTCTCTCCCAGTGTAAAATAATGGACTCTTACTTGATGAGGACCACGCTGACCGTCTGGATTCCCGGGATTCTGTTGTAGTCCGACTCGAGCTGAAGAAGAGAGCCAGATTTGGTTAGAGTAAGCTTCAGCAAATCCAGGTTTTATTTTGAGAACTTGAGGTCACACATACTTAAATACAGCCAGACACAAATCAAAAGCCCAAACCTTATAAGGCCGCTTAATCTCCATGAGCTTTACTTTACTTGACTGCAGTTCTGGGGCTGTTTCTCTTGACAGTAAGAAAAAAATCAAAGTGTGATGTTTTTCTGCAAAATATTGTGAATTTGATCTGATTTAAGTTGATTCAAGTGTATTTAAAGCACCTTGGAATATGAACTGCAGAGCAAATATGAAAAACACCTGCACGAGTACACACATGCAATAGGACGGCAAGGAAAAAGAAGATCAAATTGCGTTTTTATGACAAGCATTGTGAGATTTTATTTATGTTTTAATAAAAGGATTCTTTTCAAAGTCACAACACCAGAAGAACTGACAAAAAGGCTGAAATAAACAGACGCAGACACAGACTCGTATCAGAATCACATTTCAAAACATGTTTCTACACATCTTAACTACAGGGTGAGCATTTTAATACAGAATAAGGCCGAATATTCTGACGTGGAGGAAATTACAGTTCCTCAAAAAATTGCAGCCTTTGGGATTTGCTGGTACAGTTGCTCTTTCATTTCATGTTCTTTAAATCAGAGGGTATATCACAGTACTTTGATTGGAACATGGGCCGTGTGTTACAAAATATATTCTACTGCAGGTATTTTGAGTTCTATGGAAGATCGTTTGTTATTGCTATTAGATTTTGAATTTTGAATACAACTGAATTTATCACTTTTTTAACTCTGAAAAAAGATTATTTTGAATTTTAGTTGTTGAAATTTTAAGTGTACTTTTGTACTTTTTTCAATAGGTTTCAAATTCAAAATGAAATATTCACCTTTTAAATATTCAGAACATATATTTTCAAGCCCTCACTGGAAAAAAAAACAATATCTAGGTAGGTTAAAATGACAAATTAAGAACATTTTACTTTATTTGAGTAGATTCATCTTGACAAGTCAAGTCAAGTCAAATGATCTGCCAGGGGAATAAGTGTGTTTTTTCTTAATTCAAGCAGGATTCAATTTTTTTTCTTATTTTAAGTGTAAAAAGTTGTTGTTTTTCTTATTTTAAGTGTAGAAAGATGTATTGTCATATTTTAAGTACGTAAAGTCTTGTTCCACTGGCAGATCATTTTACTTGTCAAGTGAAATTTTGTCGAATTATGGTAAAACTTTCTTAATTCAAGTCATCTTAACTTGACTAGATTTTGTTTTTTGCAGTAATTTCAGTCGTCAAAATTTGTAATAGTCACCTGATAGAAAGCTTTACAATCCAACGTGTAACTTAGTTCAACCAATGCACTGCAAATTATCCTCTCCATGTATTCATGAAATACTTGCATTTTGAGTATTTACTAATAGAATTCTATGGAAGATAATTTGTTTCATTAGATTTTGAAATTTAAACACCACTTTGAACTTTTTTAACTTTGAAAAAACATGTTTGAATTATTTTTCTTCTTTTCGCTTCCTTGCACCATTTCCTGCTAAATTAGATTGGATCACTCAGGATCAATTGTTTCCGCCTTGGCATCATGGATCTTTGCTGCAAATTTTATTTCACTGTGAATTTTGACTGTTGAATTTGTGTTTTTCATAGAATTGTAAACACTTTGAAAATGTACACAGATAGTTTCATTAACTGACATTCAGAAGAAAATCATTCAAACATGTTTTTTCAGAGTTTAAAAAAAATCTGTGGCAAAATCTGTCCAAATCTGTATCTTCCATAGAATTCTATTACTAAATGCACAAAATACAAGTACTTCATGAATACACGGAGAGGATCATTTGCAGTGCATTGGTTGCATTGGTTGCACTACTATCAAGTTCATAACCAAGTACATCAGCCCAGCAAATATCTTACAGCATCCAACAACATACATGTAGGTATATTTAAGTGTCTCAATAACTTAACAGCATCCAGCTATATAATTATACAAGTGAATAACACAAATTTACAAAAAATATTTTTATTTGTGTCATGTATGCATGGTGTAACATTCTAGGCTGCACTGCAAATTTGTCTGATCTGGCCAAGATTTTACAACTTCTATCAGGTTATTCGTCTTGTTTTCAGATTTATTTTCGACTTAAAAGACCAGAGACTGCTTCATTCTAGTCTAGAGGTCGTTTAATTTAAGAGAACTTGTCCAGTAAAATGATCTTGCTGCATGGACAGATCATTTCACTACTTTTAATTCATTTTCTCATAGATTTAAGTGTTTATATCTTCAATTTTGGCCAAGCTTTATTGCAGTGTGAGCAACAACACCTCCTACACAGTCTTCACAGCAGAAAAGTTCCACAGCGCACCTTTAAATGCCAGCTCACTGCATGAACATACCGTGTCAACCACTGCATCGGAAACCTCGGTGAAGGCGGCAGAGAAGATGTCTTCAAAGTCTGGGGTCCACACCAGAGAGTCCGTGAAGTTAACGAGAGCCCGGTAATAAACTGGAAACAGAGAGAATAATTATGTTAACACGACCACACGATAAAAGCCCGGCCACAAAACCAAGCTGCTGTGTCCATTAAGCCATTACGACTTTATTGGATTACACAGAATATATTAAATCAATATACCATATGGTCAGGGAATTATTCACGTTGGAATATTTAATAAGACAAGTTATTTATGATATATACATGACATTATTGGTGTGTATTTAGGTATTTCCAGATTTAAAAAAAGTATAATCCAATTACATTTGCAGTATGTTCAAAGATGTTCAGAGTACACACTGTAAACAACTCCAGGAGCAGACTGAATGAACTGATAAACTAATACAAGAATCCCAGGCATTTCAGAACATATGGAGGATAAAACTGAAGGTTTTTATATTGATACTTTGTGGTAACATCACACTGGGGGTGTTCTACATGTATGTCGATGGTGGAAAGCTCAGCTGTTATCACAGAGACCTAACACTGTCACAAAAGGAGCAGGTCAAAACAAGCATTCATGGTTCTGTTTAGGTGTTTGATATTCAAAAAAAAAAAAGTGAAAATGACTAATTCTAGCAAGCTTGACTGTAATTTTATATGAGAGATGTGTTCAACAGCACAAATCATCTCACCTGACGGACTGGAACCAAAAAACAGCTCTTGACTTTTCCCCTACAAATAGGCCTACCATGGAGGCCTATTCATTACTTCATTACTGATTTCAATAAATCAATAATGAAATAATTGAAGAAAACACACAAAGATGAACTACTTAATTTTGAAAAGACTTAGCTTTTTTTTAATCTTTAACCTTTTCCCATCCTCCTTTCTCCTTATAATTTCTTTTTGACGTCTTTGGCACATGTTGAAGCCGACAAATAACCCACTCTTCTTTGTCACCTTTTAGGCCTATGCAATTTATGCTTGACAAGTGGGCAAATTATCATATTAGCGCCCTCTGCTGTTAGTACAGCTGATGGCCGATAAACCGGAGAGCCGTTCTGGACTTTTCCAGAATGCACAGATTGCCAGTCCGCTCCTGCCTGTGTCGTAGTTCCAACTACAGTTCTTACAGTTCTACAGTTCAGTTGTTTATAGTGAAATTATCATAAAATAAGGCTGAGAGTAACACAGCTTCAGACAGAGCAGTGTTTACAGTTAGCTTCACACCCTCAGGGAATGCTCATGACATCAACTGCCAAGTATGTATAAAAGGCAGGATACTTGGCAATTTGAAAATTGTGTCAACTCAAATTGCAATTCTGAATGGATATTATGCATTATGTTTTGAAAGAAACCACAAGTTTCATCGGAATGCAAATGGATGTGGTAATGGAATTTTGAATAAACTTAAATTCTGTGTCTAGAAATGTAGTAGAAATCCTGTAAAGGTGACTGTGGAAGGGGCCCCCAGACTCCCTCAGGTTTATGCACTGGGCTCTGGGCAGGAGGATTATATCAGTGGTGTTATGTTCTTGAGCGTGGCAGCTCATCTCACATGTAGGTCAGACGGGCTCAACACAAGACGCTTCCTTGTACAACATGAGGCAAATAGCGCAGACAAGAGGGGGGCACAGGGAAGCACTGATGTCATGGGAAATGTATAGGAAAGGCTGAATGACCTGGACTCAAGCATAACATATCGCACTGTATTCTGAGTTTAATCTGCCTTTTTACATAAAAGTGATTAGTTGAGGAAAACAGATGACTAAATGATCAAAGGACTACAGCCATCTCCTCTCCACAGATCTGACCTGTAATGTAGCCTATAGTTGTCTCCCTTGATAGGTATAGGTACAGTTTACACGAGAAACTTTGCAGGTAAAAACGTCAAAATATTTTATCGAAAGCGCCTTTCGTTTAGACGGTGACGACGTTTTTGGGGCTTAAAAACGCAAAAATCTGAAACCGCCCTCCAGAGTGGAAAAGTTGAATACACTCCATCATAGCGTTTCCGTCTACACTTCCCAATACACGAAACTCTGGTCAGATCTGCTCATGTACGTGTTTACATCACATGCATACAGTGCACAGAAACAAACACATTGGATCATTTTGCTCTAATAGTAACCTTACAGGAGGCATCCCAACAAACGTACAGAATATGCAGAGATACGATTAGTGAACAGAGGAGGACCTGCAATTCCCTCTGTCAAATCTGGGTGCACCAGTTCGTCGCAGGTGAGTCAGACGGCTATGGACAGTGATCTGATACCCAATCCAATTCCACAGACTTTTGCGTCACCGTATGTACGCAGATTTCCTCCCGAAAACGCTTGTCTCAACGCGGAATAAAAAGCAAAGACGCAAAGCCACTTTTGCGTCTTCTGCTCAGACCCTCATCATATAAACATAGCCTAAATCTCTATGGTGGAATAATCTAGACAAAGGAATATTATCTACATGGAGACAAGCAGATACAGTTCCATGTTGCACTTTTAATGATTTAATACTTAAAAAATGTTGCTTTTTTTATGTCCTAGTTCACATTATTTATAAAATTCTAACTGAGCTCACCTCTGAGACATTGCAGCTTGACACACAATAAAATTTTTTCAAGTTCAATCCATTTGTAAAATAAATATCCAAAAATAAACTGTATTTCTGTGTCCAACTTTTTAAGAAAATGTGAACCCAAAACTGACTAGTTGATGAGAGAAACATCGTAACATTTCCACTCTTCCAATATTTTGTGAGAACTTGTCAAGGTCATCGTGATCAAATTTCATTTAAAAAACTAAAAAGCCTAATATGCATAAAACAGCTTTAATATTCACAAAGTGTCATCTGAACACTTGTAATTCTTCTGGTCTAAGCCTCGCCAACAGGATTTGAAATAGCCAAGGGCCGCGGGAAGCCCCATCCTCTCCCTCCCGCCGGAGCTTTGTGCTCCTCTGATTTCAGACAGCCACAGCGGCAAAGGAGGAAGTCAATATTTGCACTGAAGCTTTGAGTCAGAGGCAACTGGCCATGTCTTTAGTGAAGAGACTAAGGCTGGAATTGACTAAAGAGATCCTTGTTTGATTAAAGACATGCCCTGCCCACCAATTAGGCGACTAAAAAGAGGGCGTGGCAAAAGATCTCCAAATATTAACCCAAACTAATATTTTTTTCCTTTATTTTTTTCTGATATGAGCAGACTCTGTACCCCAATTGACTAATCCACTTGTCAATCATGCCAATTTGAAAACGGGAAGATTCACTGGTAAAGCTGACTCACACCTTCGTAAAGTACTGAAGAGGTGTGGATTCTGGATTCCAAAAAAGCAAAAGGCAGATTAATTTCACTCCCAAATTCTGAGCTATAACTCATTCCATATCTTCTCCTTGTTCGTTCTTGGTCACTCTTGTCCGGTTTCAGATGACATCACATGTGCTTTAAGACGTACGAGGTTTAATTAAGATCAAATGTCTATTGAGATTCTGTGCCATAGTTAAGAATGTTAAAAAATAGCGTTGTAACAATAACCGAAATATGGTGATATCGTATCGTCAAAGGTCTCATAATATTATCGTGGACCATCACAATATATCGAATTACAAGTCTCTTTGCTTAAATGAATATTTCTGATGCAGAAATAGCTAAAAAAAAACAAAAAAAAAACAAAAACAGAGGGAACTACATAGACCATGATCCTTTGCTCCGTTTCAGTGCAGATGACATGAAGAAATAACTGTTCTAAGCACTTTTACATCTTCATTCTTTGGATTAAGTCTTGTGAAGCATTTTTGGAGGAAAAAGTAGCAGATTCACAGTTATGTGCCTCCACAAAATATTCCAATAAATATGGTACAGTGATGACATGTATATGGTGAAAAGAGATGAGGTTTGGATATCGTTCCATCCCTAGTGGCATAAATGTTGTACCAAATGACTGGTCAAAGCATTTTAGAATGTCAGTCTTGTTATTATGTAGAATATCGTAATATCGTGAGCTTTCCTACAATATCGCAATAAACATCATACCGTGAGGTTCATACCGTGACAATATTGTATTGTGAGACTTGGATATCATTACACCCCTACAAAAAAATAAATAAAATAAAAATATTTCAAGCACTCATTCATGAAGGTTGAGATGTTTTGCCCGAGAACACAACACAAGTAGCAGTACACAAGTAACAAGATTTGAACCCCCAACCTCTGAGTGAACATTAGGTTGATCATTGGTGGACATTTCCTAATTGTTTAAACTATCCCGTACGTTATAATTAAGAAGAATGGCTGGTGCTCAATCTGTAATGAGGGACGTAAGCACAAACCTGAAAAGCACCCATCTGGTCCTGTTGTCTCATATTTATCACAGACAGGTGGGTAATGGACAGTAGCATATCTCCTTTAGCATCTATGAGCTGCCTAATTAAAAGCTAAAATATGTTTTGTTTCTCACAGTCTGGACTCACAGCGGGAGGATTCTTCTTTTCCCTTCTGCTCCACTGACTAAAGCTGTCTGTAAACAGCTGTCTAAACACGCTATGGACATTTCGATTCCTTCTCTGTGAAATCAATACATGCATGGTTACAAACGACTTACGGGGCCTGTGTTACACTGTTTTTCTGATGTTCTAATGTTGTTTTCTTATCAGAGACATACCTGGAGTAAGCACTGAACAATCGATCGTTTTGGACCGAAAATCGCGATCTCAGACAGCACGATTTTGGGATCGTTTCTTGCAGTGCTCCTGACTGACCCAGGTTTTGTTTTGGCAACTATTTCACACATGCAGAGTTTCCCACATCGCTTTAGAGTTAAGGCGGAATCCTCCGCGCACCCCCTGATCCTCACTTTTTCGGTTTAGTCATGGCTCAGTCGTGGTTCATTTCTGGTTTTGTCCTGGTTTAGACCTGGTTTAGTCCTTGTTTAGACCTGGTTTAGTTCTCATTTAGACCTGGTTTAGTCCTGGTTCAGTTTTGGTTCAGTTCTGGTTTAGTGTAGTCCTGGTTTACACCTGGTTTGGTCCTGGTTTAGTCCTGGTTTAGACCTGGTTTAGTCCTGGTGTAGTCCTGGTTTAGACCTGGTTTTGTCCTGGTTCAGTCCTGGTTTAGTCATGGTTCAGTCCTGGTTCAGTTCTGATTTAGTCCTGGTTTAGACCTGGTTTAGACCTGGTTTAGTCCTGGTTCAGTCCTGGCTCAGTTCTCGTTTAGTCCTGGTTTAGACCTGGTTCAGTCATGGCTCAGTCCTTGTTTACTCCTGGTTTAGACCTGACTTATGGTATAAATCTTTGTTTAAAAAAGGCGTTCACAATTTTTGGTCTAATTTATTTATAATTCTATATTTTTTACAGAAGTACAATATTTTGGTGCTGCTGAGCCGTCGATGATCGACCCTATTTTAATGTCTGACATATTTTGTCGATGGCAAAAGTTTAAGTTTATTTAAGTTAAGACATAGATCGTTCTTTAGTTATAATCGATGCCGTAGCTCCAACTGCATGTTTCCAGTTAATAAATAAGACGACATTTGTAATAAATTCTTGACTTTAGTTTTCAGTCTTGTATTTGAGTTAATGGAGTTAGTGTTTGAATGGTACGATGTAAGTTTCTGTGATGTTTGCAAATGTTCACGGGCACTGAAACTTGATTTGAAAAAAATCTAGGATGAAATTGCAATATTTGTCAGAAAAATCACAATTCACAAATCGTATAGCTCTACATGGAGCTGTGTTTTTTTTGTTTTGTTCACACATGTTTAACACACAAATCCTGGAAAAATCCTGGAAACATTCCACATTCATATCACATGGTAATACAGGAAGTGCTCCACTCCATATGCCTTCACTTGAATCATTGGATCATATCAGCCCTGGATTTACCTATCTCTAATGAACTAAAGCTAAAAGGTCAATGTTAACTTGAAGACTACCGCTTTATGACATCACAAGGTGAGTCAGAGAGTCAATTTGGCATAATATTGTTCTTTTAAACTAGAGATAAGTACTTTTTTTTACTCAAAACTACTTAAATCAGCAAAACTAAGCCTCATTTATGCCTTAGTAAACTTCCCATGTAAGAGTGAACCATAACACCACTCGTGCAGAACTCCACCATGCCCAGCGGGGGGCGTGAGCGAGGCCTGTTAGCGCCGGACTTATTGGAATAATTGTTCAGCCTGGATGTGCAACAAAAAGATGGAGCACTTCAAACGCTGTGTTCAAAGCGCCTCATTTGACCTGGACATAATCTCATCAGGGAGTGGGCACCCACCAAGGCCCCGCACCGAACACTGACCACTCTGCACCCAGCATGGAGCCTTCGATGAGAGAGCAGAGTGACGGGAGAGGGGTCTTTGCTAACAAGCGGATTTATACGTCACAATACAAAAACATACACAGAGGCTAATGCTACAGCTGGGTACTCCTGGATGCGCTAGAGAATCCTAATTAAAGCCTGAGTATCCGATTTTCACACCACGGAAGACAGAAGGAGGTGTTTAAATCTATCAAACTCGTCCATAGCTTTCACAAACTCTTTAGCACATCAGGAGGGACCGCCCAAGCACGACTAGAGGGCTTCTTGCAGCGCTGACTTCTGGGTTGATGAGAAATACAAATACTCATGTACCAAACTTTAAGGTGAAGCATTGTGGTTAACTGTGACTCCTGACAGACGGGTCAAAAGAATGGGTCAAATGTAGAGACACCATAACCCAAACCAACTCCCTTGCTTCACTTCAACAACTTGGTGCATGCATATGAGTCAATGACACAACGCCTAAATTTTCTGTCCAATTGCAATTTCCTCAGTTAAAAAGGTTCAAATTTCATAATAATTCAGCACATTTCGGTAGTACCTCCATGGAACCAAATCATTTTTCTCAGAAATCATGAGTTGCTGCATGTTTTTTGTACTTAAAGTGTTAAAATGTCATGTGGTGCAACCGTGCATCATGTGGTGCGACTAATAACAGCAGGAATTCTATGGCTGGAGTTTGAATAACAGACAAAGTAGACTTGGGTGAATGGTTCTTTAGGCATTTTTCTTCATTTGATGCATTTTCCAGGGCAGTAGTTTGTTCATTAAACACAAGCAGGCGACTGTCATATTGGAGCAAAAGAAAATATCAATATGCATTAAAAATCTAAAGAAACACAACAGTTTGTTTCTATACACTTCATATTACTCTTACTTAAATTAATATCCCAACCATGTTTTAGAAAATAAAACTATTTTAAGGTTTTTTCTCAGTCGCACGACATGACATTTTACACTAAAAATGCTTCATATAAATGTTAAACGTAGATTTATACACCTGACACTGTAAATATTTGAAAACGTTCAAAAGAAACTAATATTTTTTATATTTTAAAATTTGCCTGTTGAAAATCCTTATACGTCATTGACCCATATATCAATGTACGCTGCAGGCGTACCTTTGAGCAAAAAAACTGTTGCTTTACCTTAACTCCACTGAAAAATGAATGTAAACATGTGTCCTTGTGACGAGTGGGCTTGCATCCCCACAAACCTGGTTCTTATTTGGCCTGGGAGAAGGCCTCTTCCTGCTTGTTTCCATGGAAATGTTAGTCCTTTTGCTATAATCTTCCACAGTATTGCATAAACCCATCTACCTCCATGGAGAATAATAATAACTTTCTATCTCCATGGAACCATGCAGGAGACGTGCCACCTCCAGACAGTTATTCTGGATCGCTTTAAACATGACATGGTTTCAAATAGTTCAAACAGTACTTATGATCTAAAATACTGGCGTCTGCTCCCATAACAAACTAACACTAGGAGCACCAACAACTAACTGACCACTTGCTGTTTTCACTTGCGATGGAGATTCTCTTGTCAAACATGGGTCAAACATGTGAGTGAGTGACAGGATTTTCTCTGGACAAATTCCTTTCCAATATTTCCTCATATGATTCGCAGTCTGTACAGCTATTAAAGCGTGTGAGCCGGACTGTGGCGGCTTTGTAGCTTTGAGGAGCGGGCCCCTGATGAACACATGAGGCCTGTGTTCTGCACAAAGACATGATTGAGCCAAGGGCCGGAGCCCACCACATCCAGTTTGACCTTTGACCCCTGAGGCAGCCCACAGCACCGACCCAGCAGAGGAGGAGCACATCGGACAACAGCAGGCCTGTACCAGAAGTACTCTATCGACCTATCCTTCAGTATTGATACTTCACTGCTGATTTTATGAACATTCCCTGGGGGTGGGATGCTAACTGTAGGGTCTGCTCTGTCTGAAGTTTTATTTTGAAAATCACACACCTAAACATTAGCATTAACACCTCCTTGATCACAGAATCCTGAAAATGTGTTGTTTAAAGGGAAACTCTGGCATGTTTGAAGCTAAAGTCTGTTGCTGGTGGAATTCTGTCAGAAGCAAAAAAACGACACAGATCAGTGTTTCCTCGGTGGAGATCTCACTGTGGCAGTGAGTCTGTCAAGGCAACAAACTAGTGTAGTGATGGGGGCAAGTTCTTAACTTCCACGTAAAACGCCAATTGCGCAGAAGCTTAACACCACTTTCTAACCCATCTTACAACAGCCACGAGTCTAACAAACAAAACGCTCTGTCTGCCTCACTCATTAGTGTCTGGAAACATTAGAAAACAACTTTATAAGCAGCCTTACACTTACCTCTGTTGATTTCCACTGCTCATGTGAAAGCCCAAAAGACTCGATCACCGATGTTGTTTATTAACGAGTGAATTACATTTTTGAAAAAAGCTAAAAAAAATACAATCCCAAATCATTTTCTTTCAACAACTTTCAGTTTCTCTTCTCAGATCCTCACTTGCTTCTGGTGGCTCGAGCCTCTCGTCGCCGTTGGAGTCGACAATTGAGTCGTTTGAGCTTTGGCATGTGCAGTGGGAAATCAACAGAGGGAAGTGTAAGGCTGCTTATAAAGTTGTTTTCTAACATTTCCAGACACTAAAGAGTGAGCTAGCAGAGCGTTTTGTTTGTTAGACTCGTGGCTGTTGTAAGATGGGTTAAAGTGGTGTTAAGCTTCTTCAGTGTGAAGCAAATTGGTGCTTTACATGGAAGTAAGAACTTGCCCCCATCACTACACTAGTTTGTTGCCTTGACAGACTCACTGTCACAATGAGATCTCCACCAAGGCAACACTGATCTGTGCCATTTTTTGGCTTCTGATAGAATTCGTCCACCTCTAGCAACGGACTTTAGCTTCAAACGTGCCGGAATTCCCCTTTAAATCAATTTACATTTTTCTAGTTTTCAGACCACCTAAAAACATATTTGGCAGTGTTTGCTAAAGTGTTCATTGTGTCACTACTATAACAACTGAACATTCCACCATAGACATCCATGCAGTACACCTGCAGCATGATGTCACTGCAAAGTATCAACATCCTTCATGAAATGGTGCTTTTTCTCGTTTTCATCGAGTACCTCTACTTGACCTCTGCGTCATAACCTCTTGTGGACGTCTGCCAAAACAGATCTTAATAAAAAGCTGCTGAGTTTGTGTTCTCCCACAGACTCTATGCACTATTGTGGTCAGTCATTAAGATTTCATGGAGGAGAGGTCATTTCTGCTCTGCTGAGGATTCAGGTGCATTCTCAATCAATACATTTATCTTAAAAAACGAAGAAAGTTTGGCCTGTGTTACCTTTACAGTGTCAGAAAGAAGACAGAACCAACTGATCTGATCATTAAATTGTGATATAAATACAGAGGAGGTGGTGCTCAGTATATGATGAAGTTTTGCTAGTCTCGCACTAACACTAATTGGCACTTACAGTATCATTATGGGAGTAGAGTGCTGCAATTAATACTTTGTAGTTAATACAGAGAATCAGCCATTGCTAATAGTCAGTGATAGGCTCAGCTGTCTGGATTCTGTGGTGTCAGCTTTTTGCCCAAGAACAAAACCCTCGGGGAAAATACAATATCTTCTTTATATTATCTTACACCATAGTAATGTTTAGCATATACTGTATAATAAACCTGCAATGTTCTAATGTTGTTTCCTCATCACAAAAGTACCTGGAGTTGTGTTTTGTTTCATTCACACGGGTTTAACACATAAACCCTGCAGATTTAGGGAGTTCTTCTCTTAAACCGAAAACACTGTTCTACTTTGTGATGTCATGTGGTGATACAGGAAGTGCTCCACTGTGTTTTTAAAGTCCACACACCTTCAAGAGAATCACTTGGATTATTTCAGCTCTGAGACTTCTAATCTCTACTGAACTAAAGGTAAAATGGAGCTGTTAACTTGAAAACTACAGTATCCCTTCATGACATCACAAGGTGGAACAGAGCATTTTGAGCTTTGGAGATGTAGACAGACTCATAATAAAGATTACTCAAATAAAGATTACTTGTGAATGAAACAAACACAACTCCAAGTCTGTTTTTGATGAGGTAGCAGTGTTCTAATAAGGATTAAAGCTCACAAGAGATTTTGATTTTATTTGCACATATAGTAAAAACAGCATTTCAAAGAGGTAAAAACAAAAATACAACATTTTTTGGTCTTATAAAATCACCTCCCCTATAAAAATGATTTTATCACAACAGTTCTGAACAGCCAAGTTGACTTTCAGCAGTTCAAATATTAAATATCATTAGAAATCAATGTTTGTTTTAATTGTCTTTTAGAACAGTCCAGTGAGGACATCAATTTAAGAGTAGAGTGAATTTTGTGCAGTATAGGCCCTTTCATATTGTATTGTTATTGTCTTTGTTATATATAAAAAAAGGTTTTATATGTTTTAGAGCAGGGGGCTCCAACCTGTAACTCCGGAGCTACCAGTACCAGTATCTCGCCAAGGGATTTCTGAATTATAGAGTTATATATATTGTGCTGAAGAACTAGGATCTGTTTAATTAAATGCTTATTATCATTATAAATGCATGCTTTTAATGTCTAACATTGTGCACCAATAAATAGATAATGGTTTAAGTTTCGTAAGCATCTAACTGTCCCAGTGTAAGGAAGGCTCGCTGTGGCTCTTATATTTACTCAATTTCTTCCAATCCCTAAAATTTGTAGCTTTCTGTTTTGTAAAAGTAGCTCACTAAAGGAAAAAGGTTGGAGACCCCTGTTTTAAAGTCTGCATAGTCCAGATAACGGTTACGTCTTCTCAAAACAACGACACATATTTTTGAATAGTCATGATGAGTCCGCTTGTCAAAGAGGAAAATGATATTAGACGTCGTATCTTGAGGCATTGTCATAGCCCATCTCATATTCAAGCAATAAAGCATAAGTGACAGTCCAGAAGTAGTGTGTGCTCCGTCTGCTGCTGGACCTTCTATCATCCTTGTATAATATTGCTCCTGCAGTCTCCTTCCTGACCCTCATATGTATGTAACCTTTTTGGTCGTCCGCCAACTGACTCTTGATATTAAGCTCCTCTGTTCTCTCTCACAGCACATTACAAACATCAACACTGTAAGATAAGCTTCCATCTTCCTCCTGCCCTCTGTTACACCCGGACCTGGACTGATCCCGGACTGATGCACACTTGATTTGGTCCTGTTCAAGTCCTGGTTTGGGAATCAGCTGGAAAGTTCCCAGGCTGGTACTTTTTTTTTTATTAAACTAAGTTAATTAATCTATATACATTATACATATAAAGAAAGAAAGAAAGATTTCATTGTGTGTGTGTGTGTATATATATATATATATATATATATATATATAGTATATATATAGTGACACCTGACACGAGTCATCCTCACCTGGGCGTGACATCACTCACACTGTTGAGGAGGAATGAAAGAATGAAGATTTCAAAGTGCTTAGAACAGTTATTTCTTCATGTAGTCTGCACTGAAACGGAGCAAAGAATCATGGTCTATGTAGTTCCCTCTGTTTTTTAGCTTTTTCTGCATCAGAACTATTCATTTAAGCAAAGAGACTTGGGATTCGATATATTGTGATGGTCCACGATATTATTGTGAGACCTTTGGCGATATGAAATCACCATATTTCAGTTATTATTATATCCTAGTAGCAGGTAGCAACCTCCACCAAAAAGTTACACAGTGCCCCTTTAACCTCTTAGCCAATCACATCTCAAGACATTCATATAAATACATCCTCTCTCCATCATCCTGACCTTTGAGCTATTCCCATTTCTCTCCATCTACTTCTCTTCAGCAGAAATCACGTACAGTGTATAGGATGCAAAAAACATTTTTTCCCTTCCATGAATCTTTAAACACTTATCAAATTGCCTTGTGTAAAGCACGGTTGCCTCTAGCGTTTCTTAAATGAAGTTCAAATGGCCTTTGTGTTATTCTATGGAAAAACCACATGAGTTTTCCACTGGCATAAGAAGACACTGGGTAAATGACTGCAGTTGGAAAAACAGTGGACTCAGAACACAGCACATGCCCGAGCCCAGTTCCCCTTGGAATGTTATCTGGAAATAAGAGTCAGAGCATAACTGAGACAGGCAGGTGATGGACAAGGTGCCAAAGAGGGGAAAATAAGGGGGAAAAAAACTCTCACTTCAGCTACCACCCTGGATAATATTCCTGCTCCATCAAGATTAAATTGCTAAAATAAAACTATAAAACTACACTGCATAACCACTGTAATGCTCATTTATTTTTTAACTACAACCACATTATGACTTGTATTTTGGTTCTCAAGACGATTATCCAGAATGCACAATGAGTCTCAAATGGGTCTCTCATTTGGGTTGCCAGTTTCAAAGCTGAAATCCAGTTGGTTTAAACCTAAAATGCCTCTCTCTGAGCTGAACGGTCATTCCCTAAACCCCAGCTAAACTCAGTGCTAGTGCAGCGCCTGCAGTAGGGTTGGGCAGTAATAGGGTAATACAGTATCCACCGGTATCAAAAAGTAGCATCAGTATCAGTTTCATTGCCATCATTAAAAAAATCTGCATAAGGACCTAAAACCACAGAAGGACTTTCTCCCCTCCGCTCTCTCTCCTCTTCAGACGTTGTTACGCTCGGAGATTTCCATCCACATGCAGCGAGGAAGAAGAAAAAAAAACCTAACTGACGCTTCGTGTGTGATGTTGAGGCCAAAAGTTTGTGATGGAGACATTTTATTGAACACAGAGAGTCGAGAGGGGACATGCTGAAGAGGAGAAAGTTCCCGCTTGAGGGCGAAGTCAGACTTTCACGAAGGAGATGGGAACTACGCGGACAGTGGGGGAGACAATAAGGGCTCTGATTGGTCCTCTCCACCGCTCTACATTTCCGGTCCTCCTCATTATAGACTTTGAGTAATAATGTGTTTAATGCAGCTTTGGCACATTTGTTTACATTTTACAGAAACTAAATTTAAAACCGCATGGATAATTTTCAAATCTGTTTCTGAAAGGTATAGGTGCAAGCTACAAAATTCTTAATTAGTCACAGTAATACTGTATATCCTGGTAAAATGCTGAGAAGGTTTAACGTTATCAAAATCTGGATACTGCCCAATCCTACTCTGCAGCTCAGAGAGGGAATTCTGGAGGTTCTGTTTATGGACAGGCCTCCACACGAGGCCTGTCCATAAACTGAGAATGAGACAAACTTGGATGTGTCCTCTGTGTCTTTTATTTATTTAATTTTATTTATTTCACTTAGCTTACTATTTTATTATTTTTATGGTTTTGCTTTAATTTGATTTGACTGGTTTTATTGTTTTAGGACAGGTATGAGCAAATTTGAGCAATTTACCTTTCTGCTGTTTTCATTTTATGATCTGTGTGCAGCACAGTAAAATTTGCTGTATAAATAAAGTGGATTTGGATTTGTATGCGTCCTCTATCTTCAGGTTACAGGTTGGGCAGCACAGGTTCAGGTGTTAATTTGCTGGTGGCTACATACAGTACAGCGCCTTTAAAGGTCACAAGGATGGTCGTGTGGTCGCACATGGATTCTTGTGAGCTTTAAGCCATGTTATAATGTCATCACCTCATCAAAAACATTCACAGAGTTGTGTTTTTGTTCATTTCAGTAAACTGAAACGTGAAATCCAATTTTTCTCCAGTGTGAACTTTAAACGCTCCAAAGTGTCCCGCATGAGCACTGGAGTCATGACGACGTCACACACAGTGAGCGAGCTCAGTGTTTACCGAAGTCGCCTAAATG
This sequence comes from Odontamblyopus lacepedii, assembly GCA_034769755.1. Taxonomy (NCBI): domain Eukaryota; kingdom Metazoa; phylum Chordata; class Actinopteri; order Gobiiformes; family Gobiidae; genus Odontamblyopus; species Odontamblyopus lacepedii. The sequence continues at coordinate 40,060,423 of CM068345.1, read as the reverse complement.
GACGCTAGCATTGAGCATCTAGTGATTTTAGTGTTGCTGTCGTACTGAAGCCAGAACATGTATAGATTATTTGTTTTAAGGAAGAGATCAAGAAGGAGAAGAACAAGGTTTTTGGCAGTGGCATTTCGTGGGGGAGTGGCCGTTCAAACTGAAGTCGCATGTCAAAAGATCAGATATGTATCGGTTTTAGGAGCACATATCCAAGTGGCCTGAGTTGCATTTGAAAAAGTCAGATCTGTGTTGTTTAGACTGTCATTAAAAGATCAGATACAGGTCGCATGGGGGCGAAAAAATCGGATTTGGGTCACTTCAGGCTGCAGTCTGAACGTAGCCTTCGATATGTGCTCCTAAAACCGATACATATTTGATCTTTTAACATGTGACTACAGTCTGAACAGCCATGTCACATTCATCCCACCTACATCCGACGTACACGTCATCAACAAGGGAGAGGTCGGCTATTGGGCTGTAACAAGCAGCTATTGTAAGCCAACACAAGACATTTTATTGAACGCCGAGAGTTGAGAGGGGACGAGGCGCTGAAGAGGAGAAATTTCCCGCTTGAGGGCGAAGTCAGACTTTCATGTAGGAGACGATAACTTCGAGTGCCAAGAGCGCAGGGTCTGTCAGATACAACATGCTGCAGTGGGTAATATCACACGCCGTGGACTGTCGCCTTTTACTTTTTATTCTGGAATCTGCCTCTTCTGAGCTTTTTTTGTCTTGGCGTGTCCCAGATCATTAAATGGAGGGAGATACGCGCTGGTGAAGTTTGGTTTGATCAGAACTTGTGCCTCATCTTCAAATATAATGCTGCTCTTCTGTTTCTGAATGGTTTAGGTGCAAGTTACAAAATAATTCTTAATTAATCACGTCAATGTCAAGAAGATTTAACGGTATTAAAATCTGGATACTGCCCAACTCTAGTACATAATGTTTTCTTTTTTTCCATTTGAAATAAGAACTAAATATGCAGGATTTCTGTGTTAATGAAACAAAACATAACTTCAAGTATGTTTTTTTATAAGGAAATACAATTATAACAGATTAGAAAATAGCGTAACATACAGTAGTGTTCTGAACTCTTGAAGTCTTTCTATTGCTAGAAAAAAGCACAATATATCTTCTGTGGAAAGGAAAATAAAAAAGTGCAGGAGGACTTACTGTAGCTCTGTTCAATAGGGCTGTGTATGCTCCCCATATGTGAAGGCTCCAGCCAGGGCGCTATGGCGAAGCAATGGAGGCAAGACAAGCAAGACAAGAGGAGAGGAGATTTGAGAGGGGGAAAAAAAAAAAAGGGGAGCCAACAGGTCAACAAAAGGATCAAAAAACATCACAGGGACCAGTGGGAGTTAGGCCGGGCAGGTGCAGAGCAGTTACAGCGCAAGGTGGGAAGCGTGGAGAGAAAATAGAAAAGACAATCAGATCAAAATAGACCAAAATGTGAGAAATAACAAAAGCATCAACTAAAGAACTATAGGAAGTAGAATTATACACTGCGACTTTGTAATATGGTAAGTAATGGAGAAAAATAAGGCTCCAAACAAGAAAAGCTGCTGCAAATTCACTTTCACATTACATTTTAGCTTCACCAGATGGAGTAAGAAAGATAGTAGTGCGCAAGTGTCAGCGAGCATCTATCAAAATGGCATAAAAATAAATATGTAAGATGGTTTAGAAATTTGAACATACTGTAATGACACACAAACGCCCCCACCAAGGCACTAGCCCCATCTTGCAATGTAAAAGATATACAGTATAGCCAGCAGGATGGTCTAGTCCAGGATGTCCAAACTTTTTTCATCAGGGGCCACATATTAAAACAGAGCAGCGGGGGGCCAATTGAGGGTCATAGACTGGTGGTCAAAACAGTGAGTAATTCAAATCTGTGCATTTATAACAAGTTTGAATGACCCTCCTGACCTTTGTTCAGGCTTAGACATTCAAAAGGACACAATACATTTGCTTTATCAAAGTCAATTTAAAAAACATGCAGTAAAAAGTACTACTTGCGGTAGTATGGGTCATTTCACCTGGACGACTGAGGGTCAAAACAATTGGTTTGAGGGTCATAGTTTGGACGTGCCTGGTCTAGTTGTGCACTGAATCGATTTGTGCGTCAAACGATCTCCAAACTCATACAATCAAGTTTAAATGATTTAGGCTGCACTTGCACTAGGACTTTAGAACCTAAAGTGCGGTACATTTGTCCAGTGGTACGTTTGTCCAGCGGTACATTTGTCCAGCGGTACGACTGTCCAGCAGTACGTTTGTCCAGCGGTACATTTGTCCAGCGGTACATTTGTCCAGCAGTACGTTTGTCCAGCGGTACATTTGTCCAGCGGTACATTTGTCCAGTGATACATTTGTCCAGCAGTACATTTGTCCAGCGGTACGTTTGTCCAGCGGTACGATTGTCCAGCGGTACGTTTGTCCAGCGGTACGTTTGTCCAGCGGTACGTTTGTCCAGCGGTATGTTTGTCCAGTGGTATGTTTGTCCAGCGGTACGTTTGTCCAGCGGTACGTTTGTCCAGTGTGAGCACAATTGAACCGTGCACAGGCACGGTTGGGACTACAGCCCAGGTGGAGGAGGGGGGCAAAAGCATGGCATGTTTGTTTATGTATGCGCACATGCACGACTTTACTATATGATCCCTGTCAAGAGCGCTGATGTCACTCATACAAGGAAAACGGCAACGGCAGGAAGAGGATGCGATGTTGTGTGGCGCAACTTCCAGTCAATGCTTTTCTGTGACAAAATACCTGTGGAAAAGTGTTGCGTATTTTTCACCAACTTCATAAATCTGCCCCATTATCAAATTTTCAACCAAGAAGGTCGACAAACATATTCTGTCCATGAGGAATTTATCCACAATTATCAAGGGAAGACGAAAACTTAAAGACGAACAGTGACGACCATTAGGGAACTACTGAGCAAAACTAATTAGATTAGATTAGATTCAACTTTATTGTCATTACGCATGTACAAATACAAGATAACGACATGTGGTTTAGCATCTAATCAGAAGTACAAGGAGCAGCAAGTGCAATATATACAGAATGTACATACAATATAGACAATATAAAGTATATTACAATGTAGATTGTAGTTTGTAGTGAATATATACAAATAAATAAATATGGCAGTATGAACAGGAGGGAATTAGGTATAATATACATGGGGGTCATGGGGGTAACGTTATGGACATGAATAAAACATAACTCAGACTGATTCTAGAATTAAAATTTAAAACATGATTTTATGATTTTAGCTTAGATAGATTTGTGCAGTTTAAATGCTAGATATATAATCTGTGAACATCTGTAGCATTCGAACTGCACAAATCTATCTATGCTAATGTCGACTTCACGAAATCGATTTTTAATTTTAATTCTAGAATCAGTCTGAGTGAACAAGTTACTTATTAATGAATTACTTCTTACTTCTGTTTTATTCATGACCATAACATGAGTTTTCAGTTCACTAATGCTCGCCGTTGTTCTCCTTTAAGATTTTGTCTTTCTTCCCTTGATAGTTGTGGATAAATTCTCATGGACAGAATATTTTCTTTGTCGACCTTGTTGGATGAAGATTCGGTGATGGGGTAGGAAGACTTATGAAGCTGGAGAAGAATATAGAACACTTTTCCACATGTATTTTGCCTACATCGTGGGACTTTAGGTGCTTGTTAAAAAGGTCTATAAAGTCCATTCTAAAACACAGTGAATCTGCGCTTACCTTCGATAAGGACTGTGACACTGCTCCATGCTACTAGTATATTCATAAACTCGCAGCAAGATGCATATCTGTCTCACAATTTAATAACTATTTCTTCTGCTGGACTTATTTTCTCCACTAAAGCATTAGCTCTGCTGCGCCACATGTAAACAGCGCCGTGTGATTACATCATCAGCCGTGGCCCGGTGCAGTTGTGAGTATTTTTATTTTATTTTTTAAATATAGAGATTGTAGAACAGCTGGATATATAGTTTATTTTGGATACATTTATGTTTTTCTATGTGTTATTATTTCATGTTCAAGTATATTATATTTTATGTTTTATACATCGCAAAACTGCTCCAAGCTACATATTTGCAGCCTATATTTATTTTCAATTAGAAAGTTTTGTGTAAATTAGTTTGTGTGTGTGTGTTTTTTTAAGAGAAATGCTGAATAAATACACTGTCTACTGTATTTTTCGGTCCGGAGTATCAGTCACACAAGCCAAAAAATGTGTAATGAAGAAGAAAAAAACATATATAAGTCGCACAAGACTATAAGTCACACTTTTTGAGGGAAATGTATTATTTATTTTAAAATCAGAGACCAAGAACAGAATAGAGAACAGGCTGAACATGTGTCTGGTGTGTTCACGTCACATATGAACAGTTATTCAGAAAACTAGAGCAGAAACAACAGAACAAGTTTACCAAATTCTCCATCTCACTCAGTACAACTAATAGACAACTCTTTCTTTTTTTCATGTTCATGTAAAAGCTTCAGGCCGGTGGCTCTCACATCACATCTGATGAAGACACTGGATAGACTGGTCCTGGGCCACCTCCACTCCACTGTGAGCTCAGCAATGGACCCGCTGCAGTTCGCGTACCGGCCTGGCATCGGAGTGGAGGACACCATCATCTTCCTGCTACACCGCTCCCTCTCTCACTTGGAGAAGCCCGGCAGCACTGTGAGGATTCTGTTCTTTGACTTCTCCAGTGCCTTCAAAACCATCCAGCCGCTGCTTCTGAGGGACAAGCTGGAGGCAGCCGGGGTGGACCTGGCAGACTGGATCCTGGAATACCTCACAAACCGGCCCCAGTTTGTGAGGACCCGGGACTGTGTGTCTGATGTTCGGACCTGCAGTGTAGGGGCACCCCAGGGCACTGTCCTGGCGCCCTTCCTCTTCACCCTCTACACTGCAGACTTCAGGCACAACACGGACAGCTGCGTCCTGCAGAAGTTCTCTGATGACTCTGCCATTATCGGACTCATCACGGACGACGATGACGCAGAGTACAGGGGACTAACTCAGGACTTTGTGGACTGGTGTCAGCAGAACCACCTTCTCATCAACGCCGGGAAGACAAAGGAGATGGTGGTGGACTTCCGCAGACGCCGCTCCACTGCCCCCCCACCAGTGAACATCCAGGGAAGGGACATTGAGAGAGTGGACTCATACAAGTACCTGGGTGTTCATCTGAACAACAAACTGGACTGGACTCACAACACAGATGCACTGTACAGGAAGGGCCAGAGCAGGCTCTACCTCCTGAGGAGACTCAGGTCCTTTGGAGTGAAGGGGCCCCTCCTGAGGACCTTCTACGACTCTGTGGTGGCATCAGCCATCCTGTACGGTGTGGTCTGCTGGAGCAGCAGCATCACAGAGAGGGACAAGAGGAGACTGGACAAAGTCATCAGGAAGTCCAGCTCTGTCCTGGGCTGTGCCTTGGACTCAGTGCAGGAGGTGGGGGACAGAAGGGTCCTGGCCAGATTCACTTCTATGCTGGACCTGGAGTCTCACCCTCTTCAGGGCGCCCTGTCTGCTCTGGAGAGCAGCTTCAGTGATAGACTGATCCACCCTCGCTGTGTGAAGGAGAGGTTCCGCAGGTCTTTCCTTCCTGCTGCTGTCAGACTTTACAATGAACACTGCTAACTCTGCTGCCTGTGCAATACTGGGACCCTGTGCAATAATGTAAGATAGTAATTTATTGTATATATAGTTTTTAGATTGCAATTTATTGTATATATAGTTTTAAGATAGCAATTTATATGATACATAGTTTTATAATCCTTATCTTTATAGATCTTTATAGTGTTTGTCTATTTTTAACTTAACTGTACTTCTATTGCTGCTACTATTTCTTGCTGTTCTCTTTACTGTGCGTTGCAACACTGAAATTTCCCCATTGTGGGACAAATAAAGGATATCTTATCTTATCTTATCTTAAAACTGCCCCCTAGAGGTAGGAATCTGGAAATGCTCGTGTCAAAAAGAGCGCACTTCTGGATTCACCAAGATAAGACTCTTGCTCCTCACAGACTTAATGTGGACTTTGACCTAAGACGCTTTTTTGGGACATAGTCAACTACGGTCAACTATTTTTGCATCTTATGAGAAAGTTTTTATGGAAATATCTGTTGTTCTGTTTTTTTTGCTGTACAATGGGCCAATCTCACTGGGTGTCCTCAGTGTGGGACCTCCCATTTGTTGGTGGGCCGGCAACAAAGCTTTTGGACATCGGACATCTGAGGGTGCAATGCTTTTTTTTATTTATTTTTTTAACATTTATTTTCAGCCAATATTTGAGATGAAATACCATACTGCATTTGAAAACCTTGTGGATGCTTGAACTCTTCAGTGCCCCATCGAGGACGTCTGTCTGTCTGCTTGCATGACAGCTTCAAGGAGAAAAGGCCAGAGTTCAGATGAAGTTATGTCTCCTCTTTAGCCCGACAGAGGATATCCTACCACTAACACAAGCTCTGTGCATCTGCTGCGCTCTACAAACATCCACCGCTCTGCACTGGGAGGAGCCACTTCCTGTTTGCGCTTCTCAACGGAAAGAACGGACTTCCATAACGCCACATTTTCGACCAAAAGAAGTGAAAATGTCCCGTGTTGGCGCAGGAGGCAGTGACCTTGCTGGATTTCAGTGACTCATTCGTTCTTCCATAGCGGTGGGGAGTTTGAAGTTTGAAGGACGTGCTATGAAATGCCAAAAGTCCACAGAGTTCACTTTGCATGCACAGCTTTAACATTTATTATTGTGGGAAAGATGGTGAACCGCGTTTTATAAGCACGATTACGTAAGCTGGACTGTAAGTAAGGAAATGTCCAAATACTGTAATAGGACTTGAGAAAAACTCAATTACTACATATTTTTCTTTTTTTTTTTTTTTTGCAAAATAGATTATATGACTTCTATATTGCTTTCAATGTAACTTTTATGTCAACAACTCAACTACAGCCTTTGCTAATACTGCTACTACTACTACTGCTACTACTACTGCTACTACTACTACTGCTATTACTACTGCTACTACTACTACTACTACTACTACTACTACTACTACTACTACTACTACTGCTACTACTACGACTGCTACTACTACTGCTACTAAGACTGCTATTACTACTACTATGACTACTACTACTACTACTACTACTACTACTGCTACTACTACTACTACTACTACTGCTACTGCTACTGCTACTACTACTACTACTACTACTATTATTATTGCCACTGCTACTATTACTACTACTATTATTGCTACTGCTACTACTACTACTACTGCTACTGCTACTACTACTACTATTATTGCTACTGCTACTACTACTGCTACTGCTACTACAACTACTACTGCTACTACTACTACTATTATTATTGCTACTGCTACTATTACTACTACTATTATTGCTACTGCTACTACAACTGCTACTGCTACAACTACTGCTACTGCTACTACTACTGCTACTACTATTATTATTGCTACTGCTACTATTACTACTGTTTTACCACTGCTACTGCTCCTTCTGCTGCTATTGCTGCTACTACTACTACTACTACTACTCTACTACTACTACTACTACTACTACTGCTGCTCCTGCTGCTACTACTACGACTAATACTACTAATACTACTGCTATTACTACTACTACTACTGCTACTAACATGAATACTACTGCTACTACTACTACTACTACTACTACTACTACTACCACAACGGCTACAACTACTTTTGCTACTGCAACTACAACTACTGCTACTACTACTACTACTACTACTACTACTACTGCTCCCTCTGCTACGACTACTACTACTACTACTACTACTGCTCCCTCTGCTACTACTACTACTACTACTACTACTACTACTACTAATATGACAACTACCACTGCTGCTACTACTATACCACTATTACCGCAACAGCTATGACTACTTTTGCTACTGCTACAACTACTGCTCCTTCTGCTACTACTACCACTACTACCACAACAACCACTACTACTTTGCTCCTGCTACAACTACTAATGCTATTGCTTTTGCTACTATTACTAATATTAATACTACTACTACTACTATACCACTATTACCACAACAGCTATGACTACTATTGCTACTGCTACAACTACTACTCCTTCTGCTACTACTAATTATACTACTACTACTACTACTACTACTACTACTACAACTCTCGCCACTACTTTTGCTACTGCTACGACTACTGCTACTGCCTTTGCTACCACATTACTTACTGCTATGTCTACTACTTTTATGATAACTTTTGCTACTGCTATGACAACTACTACTGCTACCACTACTACTGCTACTATGACTAACAACTCCTACTACAAATCATTATTGTGTACAACAGATGTGCATTGCCAAACATGGAAGGTCATGGAGACACGTACTCTGAATCATTGTTAAGATGAAGTGGCGAGACAAGAGGCAGATACTAAAATATCAAATGGCTTCCCTGCAAAACCCAAACTGTTCAGAAGTAAGACCTCCAATCCAAATTTAGAGTCCGCTCTTTCAAGGCCTGGTGCACTAGTGTAGTAAACAACAGCTCCTCCATAATCAGTGTTGGGAGTCCAGCTGTTTTATGGGCTCACAGCTGAACATGTGGTTTCTAAAGTGATGCATGTCCGATATCTGTGGGAATACGCTAGAAATATTTGGGAGCAAAAAAGTAACATGACTCAAACATCTGCTCAAGTTCTGTGTGGCACATCTGATATAGTTAATCATTCAGAAGCATTTATAATTGAGAAGGAGGTTTAGTCACACACTGGGTTCTCGTCAGGCCCAGGCATATTTCTGCAGGTTGTTTGTGCTGGTTCAGTCCTGGTTTAGACCTGGATTAGTCCTGATTTTGTCCTGGTTCAGTCCTAGTTTAGCCCTGCTTCAGTGCTGCTTTAATATGGTGCAGTCCTGGTTCTCTCCTGGATGACTCATGGTTCAGTCCTTGTTTAGTCCTGGTTCCTGCCATAGTTTAGTTCTGGTTCAGTACTGATTTAGTCCTGGATTAGTCAGAGTTTAGTCCTGGTTTAGTCCTGGTTCAGTTCTGGTTCAGTCCTGGTTTAGTCCTGCTTCATTGCTGCTTCAGAATGGTGCAGTCCTGGTTCAGTCCTGGATTACTCATGGTTTAGTCCCGGTTTAGTACTAATGTAGTCCTGGATTAGTCAGAGTTTAGTCCTGGTTTAGTCCTTGTTAAGTCCTGGTTTAGTGTTGATTTAGTGTTGGTTTAGTTTTGGTTTAGTCCTGGTTCAGTCCTTGTTTAGTCCTGGTTCAGTACTGATTTAGTTCTGGATTAGTCAGAGTTTAGTCCTGGTTTAGTCCTTGTTTAGTGCTGGTTCAGTCCTGGTTTAGTCCTGTTTCAGTGCTGCTTTAATATGGTGCAGTCCTGGTTCAGTCTGGATTACTCATGGTTCAGTCCTTTTTTAGTCTTGCATCTTGTCCTGGTTTAGTCCTGGTTCAATCCTGATTTAGTCCGGTTCAGTCCTGGTTCAGCCCTAGTGTGGTTTAACCCTGTGAGTCGACACCAGTTGTGACGTCAGGCTTTACAGAAACACATTCATTTCAAATCAGCACTAAATGATTCACTGTTACACTGTATTGCACACTGTCATGATTCCACCTCCTCCAAATGAATAAATAAATAAAAATAAACCTTAAAACTCCTCAAGACTTCTCATAGCTTCCCACATCAGAACAAGAATCCAAACTTCCCAGCCCTCTCAAAAACTTCATCGCACGCCTCCCTGTTTTAAGAATAGTGACCCGTGCTAATTAAAGCTAATGAAGCATCCGCTGCTTCAAAGGGCTGTGGAGCTGTTGTGATCCTTGTCAGAGCTAGACTGGAAACAAGAGGCAAAACACAAGGAGCTTTGTAATCCTGTACGTGAACCAGCAAGACACAATGAGAAGATTCTGTAATGATCATCTGTGAAGAATATTAGAAGTCAACGAAAGAAATTCTCGGTCGTCTAAAAGGAACAGTGGTCTGAAATTGGCAAATCACAAAGTTTAAACTATCTCTATTTTTTGACCTTTTAATAAAGTAAAAGTGAAGTTTTGGCTTTCTTAGGAGAAAATCTATGTGTGCACAATAATTGGGCTACTATTTTTGTGCAGAATTATTACACAGCTGAATGAAAAATGACCAGTTTTCATTCTCACTTGTTTATTTTCATCTGTCAGAGTGGAAAACAACTAAAAATTTGCAAATAAACATTTCAGACATTTAAAAAAAAAACAAAAAAAACATCTGTGACCAACAAAGCCACCCTTCTTCACAATAATGGTCATAAACCTTCCGTTCATGGAGCCTGTCAGTTTCTTGGTCTGTCGACGATCAACTTTTGTGCAGCAGCAAAAACAGCCTCGTAGACACAGTTCAGAGAGGTGGACAGTTTTAATTCAATGTAAATCTCCAGTTTAAGAAAGGCCCACAAGTCTTTAGGGTTTAGGTTAGATCAGGAAGGGGCCATGTTGTTATTTTTCCATCTTTAAGGTCTTTGATGCAGCGATGGAGTACTGTCCTGCATAAAAATCATGGTCCTCTTGAAAGAAGCAGACTTTTTCCTGTACCACTGCTTGAAGAAAGTGTCTTCTAAAACTGGCAGTAGGTTTTGGAGTTAATTTTGAGTCCATGTTCAATCCAAAAAGGTACAACAAGCTCATCTTTAATAATACCAGCCCATACCAGTACTACACCTCCACCTCGCTGGCGTCTGAGTCAAACTGGAGCTCTGCCGTGGTCCATCAAGAGTCACTCCCATCTCATAAAACATGCATAAAACCTTTGAAATATCTGTCTTTGGATATTTCTTGGTCCAGTCTTGATGTTTCAGCTCATGTTTCTTGTTCAGTGGTGGTCGGGTTTCAGCCTTCCTTACTTGGCCATGCCTTGGAGCACTCACTGAACACCTTCTACTTCTGGGCTCTTCGGGTTGGCTGCAGTTCTGGAATATGACAGCGCTGGAGGATAATGGGTTTCTGGTATCTTCATGTTTGATCCTTGGCAAATCTCTTGCAGTTAATTTGCATTTTAAAAATCAGTGACTAATACAGCCACTCTTCTTCTCTGGTCATGTGCCTTCCATGCGCAGAGTCTATCAGTTTCTTGGTCTATTGTTGACTATTTGCAACAAACTGTTTAATAGTTCTGCGATCATGCCTTAACATCTTGGCAAATTCAAGAGTGCTGCATCCCTCTGAAAGACTTTTTCCAATTTTTGACTTTTCAGAGTCAGTTAAATCTCCCTTTGGGCCCATTTTGCCTCAGAAACCGAAGCTGCCTAATAATTCTGCACACTGGTGTTGATCCTTAGGCCACCACCTCCGTCCACTAACAAATACACATCACCGGATCTGCTTAAATCCAACAAGAATACAAGTTTATACAGCTTGGAGTTGGAAAATATGCATCAAAATCATGATATGGTCAAAAAACTAATTCTCGATACTTTTGACAAACCTTCTCCCTGTGTCCTGTTGTTCAGTATCTAAATAAACCAATTAGCGGACGGAAAAACAATATTGACCAAATCCTCTATGAAACTCAACAAATAAAGGACCAGCTGTACAAAATACTGCAGTGTCTATTTGCAACAGTGGCTCCCTTGGGTGCGATAAGGAAGCCAGTACTCCACTCTGCAGGTTTGTCCAAATAATCTCACGCAGGGGGGATTGCCACAGGATAATCAAATACTATGCCAATGATCACAAACTTTAAATTTGATGTTTGTTTTGGAACGACTAAATCCATAGACCCCGCTGCTGTCCGAGGTGGTTTCCCTGGTTCCATAGATTATCGTAGAAGTCAGGAAGACAAGCAAAAAGGTGAGCCGTGTTCTGTGTTATACTTGGACCTCCACTGAGAAATTTAGAGGCATGTTTTAGAACATTTGTAAATCGATCGAAATAGGATATGTTCAGTTTTGTCCATTTTGAGCATCCATATTTGACAGTGTATTTCAGAATGGTTTCATAATTTGGATATCGTTCCATTCCTAATAACAATAAATGTAGCAAATGACTGGTCAAAGCATTTTAGAATGTCAGTCTTGTTATTATGTAGAATATCATAATAATTATCAACTGTAAAGAGAAAAATATTCTATAAAAACAGAGATTTTTTTTAGAAGCATCAAGTTTTCTAAAGTCACAGGCCTCAAGTTCAAGTCAAGTCCCAAGTTTTAGTCCATTTTATCAAATCAAGTCTCAAGTCCTAAAAATAGTGACTAAAGTCTGACTCGAGTCCAAGTCCCACCTCTGGCACAAATCTTCAATATGATCATTTCTATTTGTGACTACAATCTATATCCTGCTATATAAGAGCAACAACATCTGTATTAAACATTATTAGCCCATATAATTGTGATGTCTGAAACCTAGCAATATAAATACTTGCCTTGGCATTCACAACTTTTGATTAGATTAAACTTTCTCTGATTAAAAACAAAACTATGCGTAGCGATGGGTATAATAGTTTTCATTTTAACAAGACAAAAACATCAAATCCAAAATCAGACCTTCTTTTCTAACCACAAGTGTTTACTGCCATGTGATTGGCTGACCACGTTTATCCAAAAGCCCCAAACCGATAATTAGAATCCACAGACAATTTGCTAATGACTTGATTAATTACACTACCATTAATCCTATTAGGTTTTTTTTTTTTTTTACAAACGCTTTTTGCATATTATCCCATCTCATTTGACCTGCCTGTGCTTTGGAGACAAAACAACGGAAACAGCTGCGCACACCCTCTCATTTAAGCAAAGCCTAAACTGCAGCCTGTCCTTTCCTAAAGAGGAGCGGAGAGGGCCAGTTCTCCACGGCAACACAGCTGTTTTCGGTACAACAGAACAGAGAGCATCATGGGGCCGCGCTGACTAAGGCCGGGCGGAAGTGGTGTGATTAAAAACAATGTGAAAACGCACAGGGACAAATGACCGGGGAATTGGAAGAAGGAAAAAGTCAAGACAAGATGTTTGAAATCGCTGTTGATGTTTCTCAGATGAGGTGTTGAGGAAATGTTGGACTTAAAGGAGGACTTCACGTGCAAAGGTTCATTCATACTCGACATGTTCTCTCCATAACATAAGCAGGTCAATCTTCCAGCTCTGACTTTGCACCGTCATCTCCCACTGCTTCTGGCAGGTTGTTTTGGCAACGTAAAACAAATTAAATGAGTAGAACTTCTTAAAGTGAACACATTTTATCACTAATTGTTAACCATAACAGAAATATCATGATATTGCATCGCATTATCCACATGACATTAGAGCAATCACAACAGAAATAACAACAACAAAGGAGTGGGAAGACAAAAACGTATTTAATCTCACCCCTCTTTTCTAATTTAACTTAACATAATGGGCTTTCTTTTGCATTTGACCATATGAACTATTTTTAATGAGTAACTGTTATAGCTTGGTAATAACGATGTATCAATAACAGAAATATGATGATATCGTATTGCTAAAAGTCTCAAAATAATATCATGGACCATCACAATATATCGAATCACAAGTCTCTTTGCTTAAATTAATAGTTCTGATGCAGAAACAGCTAAAAAAAACAGGGAACTACATAGACCATGATCCTTTGCTCCGTTTCAGTGCAGACTACATGAAGAAATAACTGTTCTAAGTACTTTTACATCTTCATTCTTTGGATTAAGTCTTGTGAAGGCATTTTTAGAGGAAAAAGGAGCAGATTCACGCAAAATATTGTAATAAATCTGGTACGATGAGATGTATACGGTGAAAATATCGTAGAGATTTGAGAGATTTGGATATTGTTCCATCCTTAATGACAATAAATGTTGTACCAAATGACTGGTCAAAGCATTTTAGAATGTCACTCTTGTTATTATGTAGAATATCGTAATATCGTGAGCCTTCCCACCATATCACAATAAATATCGTACTGTGAGGATATCGTATCGTGAGACTTGGATATTGTTACACCTCTACTATTTGTATAACTCATTTATTTTATAGTAAATGTGTTTTTGCTGTGTGTATATAAAGAGAGAAAGTCATATTTTGAAAGGAATTGAAATCTTTAAGAAACCAATCAAAGGTGTCATCCTATTGAACAGTCTAAATGAAAAACTCAAATCTTTAAAGTCCATTCAAGTGTTTAAAAGAAATGTCAAACTTGATATGCTAAAAAAGTATGAAGTATGAACTGTCCTTTTGTGTTAATAACAGGTGTTTAATGTGTAAGTCACGTAGATAAGTTGCTTATAAATGTAGCTGGAACTGCTGAAGTGTTAGAAATGTTTTACTTTCTGTGAAAAGGGGGCAGAAATGTAAAGTTTATACTTCTTTCTACTCCTTTTCCTTCACATTTTTTATCAATATAGTTATTTTGTATTCATGTTTCATGAATGAATCAGTACGAAATGATATCCTCTACTGACTCTTGTTTTAAATTAAACTGAAAAAATAACCATTGCGTTTGTTCATATATTTTGTTCATATTACAAATTCATAAGATGACTGGAGCGAGGATTGCCAGTGCCACACAAAGATTGCATCAAGTTGGGAATTTGCATTTGACCCATCCTCCAGAGCCGCTGCACATATCCATATATTCAGCTCGTCTTGGTCAGAAGGACTGCTTTAAGGTTTTTACCTGCAGTTCATGTGTAGGTTTGATGTGGGAAACCAGAGAGCCCAGAGGAAACCCACCCAGACACAAGGAGAAGCTACAAACTCCACACAGAAAGGCCTGGGCGACCTGAGGATCAAATCCAGAGCCTTTTTGCTGTGAGTGTTTGCCTCTCAGCCACCGTGCTGCCTCAATTTTTAACACTGAAACTGACAACCATAAACTCAACCCAATATCCAATCCAACTTTATTTGTACAGCACATTTTCTACTTTAGGTTTTGTACTTTATTTTATTCTATTTTATTTGTTGCATGTTTAGTGTTTGTCTACGTTTCGCCCCAAGTACTGCAGCAATTTCCTAATGTTGTGAATCTGTGTTGTCATCTGGCAATAAAACCTTTCTGATTCTGATTTTACCAACACATAGTAGGCACAATATAAATGAACACATTAATTAAAATAAAACATAAAATAAATAAAAAGCAAGTCAATAAAAAACCTAAAATACTAAAATAGCAAATAGAAAAACCGGTGAGTAAAAGTGTTGTTTTTAAATGAGACTTAAAAGAATCGACTCAAGTGGAGGTCTTAATGTGAGGAGGAGCTTATATCACAACATTAAGCTAAAAGTTTAAATGTTCAGCACACAAAATTGACTCTTGTGAGCTTTTAGGATATTATAAGGTTGTTACCTCGTCAAAAACAGACCTGGAGTTGTGTTTTGTTCCATTCACACATGTTTGAGTAATCCTCTTTTATTAGTCTGTCTACAGCTCCAAAGCTCCAGATGCTCTGTTCTAACTTGTAATGTCATGAAGCGATTTTAAAGTTTTCAGATTAACATCTCCTTTTACCCTTCGTTCAGTAAAAAATAGTACATTCTACTGCTGATCAAAATGATTCTAAAAACACATTGGATCACACAACTCCAGATTTGTTTGTGATGAGGACTAATATTATATATCTAATTTTTAAAATTTTCCAGTTCTATTTCTGACATTTGGCACTTACGTTTTCACAAATGGAGTGTGAAAGTGTTTAAGGTGCTTTGGGTGCAGTGACCACCTTAAGGGCCCCACAGGAGGAACAACAAAGCTCTCGGCCCCAGAATAACTGCAGCTGCCAGACTATGTCCCAGCGCGAGTGAAGCCTGCTGTCGACTGGGCGCGCTCACGCTTTACACAGCCTCTGCCACAAACATCCCATAAACGGAGCACAGGGAAAACACTGGATGGGTGGGCTGATGGAGTGGACAAATGTTAGAGATAATTGTTAAAGGTGCACTGTGTCACTTTTCTGGCACAGGGTTTGCCGTCAGATTGTCTCCAAGGTGACATCTGAAATCTTAGAAAGCAAAACATGTGTCTAGCTCCACTATGCAGGGGGTCCCACTAAGGAAAGTTACTGGGCAGATCTGTGGAGAGGTAAGATTGCATGTTTTTAAAGGTTGTATGAACCTATCCCCATATCCCCAGGTTTGACCACCCCAAATTTAAGGCTTTTTAAAGTCCTTTTTAAGACAACTTAAATAAAAATTAAGACCAACATCGCACCCATCATGCAGGCAAAAAAACTATACTATACTATACTATACTATAAAAACTATACTAACTAACAATACTTTCATTATAAAATCTCATTCAGAACTCATTTATAGTCATATGCATTGGTGTAAAATGGCAAAAAAAAATAAATATATATATATATATATATATATATATATATATATATATATATATATATATATATATATATATATATATATATATATATATATATATATATATAACATTCTAACAAGACAAACTAAGTTTTCACATTGTCTTGTGTCACATTGCACTGCAGTCCGGTGAGTTTACAAAAAAATAGGCTCATAAAATGTAAGACCTTTGTGAAAAAATAAGGCTTGGACAACAATTTAAGGGTTAGGGTTAAATTTAAATGAAATTTAACACCTTTTTAAGACTTTTTAGACCCTTTCAAATTGTCAGTGAAAGTTGGAAATAGCGTTATAGAGATGCAGCAGCCTTGGAATTTATTTATTTATTTATTTATTATTTTACCTTTATTTTACCAGGTAGGTCGGTTGAGAACCAATTCTCATTTGGTGGCACCTGGAATTCCCAGTGGTCTCCCATCCAAGTACTAAACAGGCCCGGCCCTGCTTTCACCATCAGGCTTTGACAAGCCGGTATGGCCACACAAATTATGATGACCAAAAAAAAAATAAATCCATCAACTGTCCATTGCCTTTCACATTCCACATAAGCAAGAAGCTGTTTATTCGACTAAAGCAGCAGTTCTTAGCAGCTTTTTCCAACTATAGCTTCCTCTCACTTAGCTTGTTGTGCTAGCTAAGTTTGTTGCAATGGCAGACAAGAGTCCACGACCAGTTCGCCACAAAAGAAAGTCTGTTTTTGAGGTCTGCCATTTGCTTGACTTTTTAGAGATGGAATGTTCCATGTTATGGGATTAAATTTATATCAGTCGCATGCATATTGTGACTGGAGAAGGCACAGTGGTCAAAAGGTCTTGTTCAGGGACACAGTATACTCTGAGTACTCTGAGTGATCCCATCAGATCTCAGAAGCCCACAGGGGAGCATCGGTCACAAAAACTGTCATTGTGTCGTGAGGCAAGGCACTTCACCCATATTGCCTAGTATGAAAGCGGTGTGTGTGAGTGAGTGTTGGTAGTCGGAGGGGCCGATGGTGCAGATTGGTCTTTGAGTGTCCAGAAAAGTGCTATATAAAACTGATTACTTATTACTAAGTCAAAGTATAAGAGCACATAGACTAGTATATGCCCATGGACCACTATGGAACCTACCTGGACCAGAGTCCTGCATGGGTCCATTTTCAGAGACCCACACCTGTCTGCAGTACAGCACCATAAACGCCCGTTATCCCATGATTATATCAAAATTAACTCCGCACCGTCCAGACCTATTAACATTCCACCCGTTACCCGCTCGCCCCCGTGATAAATCACACTCGCCAACTTCGATTTTATCTCATCCGTAATGTTGATGACCCTCAAATCATGAATGCTGCTGGGGAAAATTGCTGTTTTTTTATGTTGTTGTTGTTGTTTTTGGTGCTGTATTTTAACTATTTGAAAATTAAATGGGGGTTCGAGTTGGGGTTGGGAGCTGATATGGTTAAAGTTAATTCAACACCCCCTAGTGTTAATTCAATTTCCCTTAGTGTTAATTCAATTTAAACCTCCCACCCACCACTTCAAAATCCCATGAGAGAGTTTGAACCAGTTTTGTACATAATTTCACTAAAATAAAGACTAAAATTAAATCACCTATTTGTGTTGTTTAGCTAAATCAGGATAATCCTACAAACTTTTACTCTCAAAACGTTAATACAAGACTTAATTTCAGGGTTAAACAGGTACTTTAAGTCCACTGTTACTTAAGTAACACTTCCAAGAATATTAAATTATCTCTAGAACAGATTGGACTCATAAAACCTGTGAAAATGTTAAAAATTATTCTGTGGGAGTCACTTTTAACACTCCACTTTTTGCTGTGTAGGCCATAGTTCAAATATTGTAGTGCCCTGTAGGCCTACCGAACAAACTGTGATTATGACAGATAGTCCTGGACCACTGAGGGATCACACAGATATAAAACTACATGGGAATAGAAAAGAAAATACTATGATTTAATGTTGAAAATCACAAATGAAAAGTAATGAGATCCATCATGACATCAGTACCGCTTTGTGACTATTGGTGACTGACTTGAGCAGCTGGCCCACATAACGGCGTCTCTGTCTGAACATCTGCACCTCCTCACGTCACAGATCAATCCCAATCATGTTATTGGAGCAAAGATGTGATTAAAAGTCAAACAGCTGCACGTGGACACAGACGGAGAGCGCTGGATCGGGCTAAGAGACCCAACAAGCCAAGGACAGATAAAAAGTACATTTGAACCAAAGACTAAACATAGTACTGTGAGTTCTTATTTAATCGAATGAGAATGACTTAAAGGCTTAATATTGGATCACAAAATTAAATAAACGTCCAAAAGCAGTTACTGAGTCTGCTGTAGGCTTAAAGAAAAACAGAGAGTCAAAATCTAAAATCTAGTATTGTTAAAATGAAATCTTGAAAAGTGCATTGTGTAACCTTTGGGCTCAGGGGTCCGTCACCTTCTTGTTTCTATGGAGATGTTGTTGCTCTGCCTGGAATGTTCCACAGTATGACATTAAACAGCTCAAACTTACATTTATTCAATTACAGGTGGTTTTATAGCTCAAAATACCTAGAAAAACGGGTATTCTGACTGTGAGTGGGGCCACCTCTCCACAGATCTGACCTGTAACTTGGTCTGCTTTGGTCGTCATGATGATAGATAGGTTTAATGCCATACTGTGAAACATTCCAGACAAAGCAATAACATCTCCATTTGACAAACGTTCCACGGAAATGTTACACAATGCACTTTTCAACCTTTTCTGAGTCTGAAATCATTCTGCTTATATCCATGGAGACGTTATTGCTTGGTCTGGAATGTTCCACAATAGTCAGAATTATAATTATTACTGTATTTTAGGCTAAATGAGTATAAACCTTAAAATGAACCCTAACCCAACATGAATCTTTTCACAGTGTAGTTGTGGAGCTTTGCCTATAATGTTCCTCAGAATAGCATTAAAATTCTATCTCCATGGAAACAAGAAACGCATTCAGGAGAATCATCAATTTGGATCATTTCAGTCTTTGAATCGCCAATCTCTACGGAGCTAAAGCTAAAGGGTAGCTGTTAACTCTAAAACGATGACATCACAAGGTAGAACAGAGCATTTTAGCTTTGGAGATGTTGACCAAGTAATACTGAAGGGTTAAGTCGCACACTACAGGATTGTCTGGCCTTAAACAGTTTTTAAAAGTGCGACAAAAAGCACACACCACAGACACAAGGAGAAACTTATGAAATTTAAAATCTCTAATGATGTATTTTTGACCCCTGAGACCCGTGTGACTACAGATAGAAATTAGTCCATTGGCTACAATCTGGCATGTTTACATTCATGCATTTTGTCATGTCTGTTCATTAACCTGCATTGTCCCAATCAAATAAACAAATAAATAAATCGCTGACTGCAGCAGACCACAGTTCTAGTTTAGACACAGGTCAAAACTGTTATTATTATTTGTGAAATGTGGTGCAAATAAAAGATTGGCGATAAAGTCCACGGGAAGTAGAGTTATGATCGCGACTCTGCAGCTTCACCTCGATCCATGCTCTGTGCAGATGAAAACAGACACACATGAGGAACTACTTTCACCTGTTTACTTTTAAAGAACACATCAAACTGGATTCACAGCAATGTTTTGTGGACTGTCATCCTTTGTGTGGATAATGTGGATGAGACGGTGCAGTGATCTCAAGAGGCTCTAGAGATGAGTAATAATTATTTTCGCTCTATACCGAGTTTGTATCTTGCGTCTCTGTGTCCGTCGCTCCTCTGCCCCTGACCCTCTGTTTTATTTACTGTTGCTGTAGCGTTGCTGATGTTTGGTGGTTATGATCTGACAGAGCAGCTCAGAGTCGCAGAGGCATAAAGTTGGGTTCAGGGAAAAGCAAATCGTAGCCAAATTTGGGCAAATTTTCCTGCAGTGTGTGGTGGCCTTTACTCAAACATGTGTGAATCAGGGCCGTATTAAGCCAATGTGGTGGACCTGGGCGTTATACCTCACACACAGACACACACCTTACCCCTCTCTTCCTGTCAGAAATAGTACACATAAACAAGGGCATTCCTTGGTTTGTAAATGTTTTAAATAGTCTTATGAATTTGTTGGCCAGGACTCCCTTGAAAAAGAGAATCTCAATGGGACTTTCCTGGTTAAATAAAGGTTAAATAAAAAAAAATAAAAAAAATGTTGTTATTATGAAATTAGTGTTCATGATGATTTTCAAGACATTTTCAAGTGAATAACATACATATTTATGAAAAATATTTTTAAAGTTTGTGTCATGTGGTGCCCCCTCACTGGTTGTGAATGGTTGGGGCCCCAGGGTACCGTGCCACTGGCCCATATGGATAATCCGGCCTTGGTGTGAATGAAACAAAACACAACTCCAGGTCTGTTTTTGAGGATGTAACAGCATTATATCAGGACTTAAAGCTCACAAGAGTACATTTTATGTACGTTTAATTCGAGCAAAACATTTCAGAACTGTATTTATAAGTATCAATACTACAATCCAGAAACAGTGCAATGCAGGGCTGAAATTTTGGGTCAGTTCAGCTGCAAGTTAAAAATGTTAGAAATAGATTTTAGGGAGTACATTGGCTTAAAGGCGGTACTTAAATAAATTACTTGAGTAACTTAGTAAATTGCCTTGAGTGCCTAATTACTTTTAACCACTACATTTACAACTGGAGGCTTAGTGTTATTGTGTCTTCATTTTTTAAAGTGACCACCGTGCTCTGGTCTGGTGCACTGTGGAAGATTGAGTCATAAAAGCCACAAAACTCATTTCACTGTCCAATCGCAGCTCAAGAAAACACCAAAGTGATCTGCAGAGCAAAAATGTGTTCTCTTGACAAGCTTGGAGTGTTTGCTTTACTCACACAAATTAAATGTTGGCTTCAAATAGACTAATTATGTCACAGTTTAATATGGACATGCTTTTTGTTCATTGAATTTGAACTCAACCCATTACATATTTTTGTACGATTTTAAATAATAGTACTTTGTCACCATTTAAGTGTGTTAGGACAAGAACGAAAACCAGCTCAAATGTCCCCCTGGCTTGAAAGCCCCAGCTCGAGCGTCCCATTCTCTTAGCTGGGACATTATCATTATCATTATCAAAAAGTTTGTTTGTCTCGTGTTTATGGTACTGACCTTTGATTTATCGATAACGAAATGGATTACGGACACTGGCATTGCATTGTTTGAAAATCTCAGACCCTGAAACGACGTGTTTAAGTGTAACTAGTTAGCGGAGCACCGCTCGCGCTAACAGCTGGCGACCGAGGGAACAGGTGAACTGAGCGCAAAGATAACAACAACCAGAATGCCACCTAAAAGGAGTCCAACGACGGAGGAAATTGAGGACATAAAAAACTCACTCGATTCCCTCATCGGAGATGTGACCGCTGTCAGAGAGCAACAGAGGAAGCTGCTGGATGTACTGGAGGAGGTGAAAACGCTACGCCTCCAGAAGGCGGAGAAGGATCGGCGCATCGCGGAGCTGGAGCGGAGGGTGGATGATCTGGAGCAGTACTCCCGCATGAACGAAGTGGTCATCAGCGGCATTAAGATCAAGCCCCGCTCGTATGCTCGCGCCGTGGCCCCGGACAGCGAGGAGCCCAGTGAGCAGGAGACACGCTCGGTGGAGCAACAGGTGGCATCCTACCTCCGTGGTAGGGGGATAGAGATGGACCTGGAGCACATCGAGGCCTGCCACCCACTGCCCACTCAGAGAGGGAGACCAGCAGCCATCATCATGCGGTTTGTCAATCGTAAAAACAAGTTGGCACTTCTTAAACAAGGACGCAAATTGAAAGGAACGGACATTTTCATAAATGAGCATCTGACAGGGAAAAATGCTGAAATTGCAAAAAAGGCAAGGTGGCTTAAAAAGGAACACAAAATCCAGCAAACTTGGGTAACAAACTGTAAAATCTTCATTAAACTAAACGGGACACCTGAGGAAGCTAAAGTTTTGGTGGTGAGAGACAAAGAAGATCTGGATAAATACTGACAATGTTCCCAATGGTATTAAGGTACTGTAACTTTAGACTCTACACATCACATGCACAATACACCAATTAGACAGACTGCATTAAGGAGAAATAACGACATGGACATGCTGCAGAAAATTCTTAACTACACGCAAGTGGAACTGGACAATTTTGCATACAATGAATATAACACAACAGACCCAGCCGCAGAGATAGACCCAGATACAAACTTTCTTTCTTCTATTGTTAACAATTGTAGTTATATTACACAAGAACAATTTGAAAACAGTGTGAGCTTAGAGGGTAAACTGTCAATAATACATTTTAACAGTAGAAGTATGTACACTAATTTCAGCTCTATCAAGGAGTATTTGCAACATTCACCCCTTCAGTATCATAGCTATTACTGAAACCTGGTTCAATGATGACAAAGGGATAGATTTTGGTCTTGAAGATTATGAATTAATATATAAAAATAGATAAAATAAAACAGGGGGAGGGGTTGCTTTTTATATTCATAATTCCATAAACTTTATGGTCTTAGCTAACCTGTCGCTTGCTATTAATGAAACGATGGAATGTTTAATAGTTGAAATCCAAAATGGGAAAAAAGAAAACGTAATTATAAGATGTGTTTATCGATCACCTGGCTCTGATGTGGAAGTTTTCAATGAATGGATGGAGAGACTGTTTTCCACCGTGAATCACAAAACATTATTTATCTGTGGAGATTTTAACATTGACCTGCTAAATCCAGCCAAACTAAAAATAATAGATGCAATGTTCAGTATGTCCCTCTATCCCACGATAACTAAACCAACGAGAGTAACCTCACACAGTGCTACGATTATTGATAATATCTTTACTAACTTTATGGGGAATCAATTAATCAGTGGCCTATTTTTATGTGATATTTCTGACCATTTACCAGTTTTCATTGCTCTTGACTATGATCTCGAAAAAATCGAGAAGGGAAGAAAATTAATCTATAAACAAATACAAACTGAAGAAACTATTAAGTCTCTTAACAACAGTCTAATATCTCAGGACTGGAGTACAATCTATAGAGAAACAGATGTGGACCAAGCATATAATAACTTTTTAGATATATTCTTGTCTTTATATAATAAACACTGTCCAGTCAAAGAACTCAGACTAAATAGAAAATGTACAAATAGTCCTTGGCTAACAAAAGGAATAATTAATGCTTGTAAAAAGAAAAATAATCTGTATAAAAAATTCATAAAGTCTAAAACTAAAGAAGCAGAACAAAGATATAAGAAGTACAAAAATAAATTAACGGACATAATTAGAGCGAGCAAGCAGCTATACTATAAGAAAATATTATATGAAAATAGAAACAATATAAAGAGAACTTGGGAAACACTGAATAAACTCATTAAACAACGACCTATAAAAGTAACATATCCTGACTATTTCATCGACAAAAATGATAAAATTCAAAACACCAATGACATAGTAAATCGTTTCAATAATTTCTTTGTAAATGTTGGCCCAGAGTTGGCAGCAATAATTCCAGACCAGGTAACTTTACAGTCTCACCATAATTTTGAAAGAAATCCGCATTCAATCTTTATATCTGCAACAAATGAATATGAGGTAACAAACATAGTCCTGAAATGCAAAAGTAAATTATCCAAAGATTGTCATGGCATAGATATGGTACTAGTCAAGAAAGTAATAAAAAACATTGCTAAGCCCTTCACCCATATCTGTAATTTATCCTTTCTGTCAGGGCATTTCCCAAATAAAATGAAAATAGCAAAAGTAATACCAATACTCAAGAGTGAGAACATTGTTTTACAAACTACAGACCAATCTTCCTACTACCACAGTTTTCAAAAATCCTCGAAAAGCTCTTCAACTCACGCCTCGAAAAGTTTCTCAACAAACATCAAATAATTAATGCAGGGCAATATGGATTTAGGATGCAAAGAACCACCTCAATGGCAATAATCAACGCAGTAGAGGGTATTACAAATGCACTACAGGACAAAAAATATGCTGCCGGTATTTTTATTGATCTTAAGAAAGCCTTTGACACTATCAATCATTCAATATAATTACAGAAACTTGAACAATATGGAATTAGAGGGATAGCTGGGAACTGGTTGAAAAGTTATCTTACAGAAAGGCTGCAATATGTTCAAATAGGACAATATACATCAAAAAACCTTGGCATTGTTTGTGGTGTCCCTCAGGGGTCTGTTCTGGGACCAAAATTGTTCAATATATATATAAATGATATATTTACTGTATCACAGTCACTAAAGCTTATACTTTTTGCAGATGACACCAGCATATTTTATAGTAGTCATAATTATAATGAATTCATAAGTACTCTAAACGAGGAACTTAATAAAATAAAAAAAAGTGGATAGATATTAATAAGTTGTCATTAAACTTGAATAAGACCAAGGCAATGATGTTTGGCAATCACAAGATTAACACAGAGTTACCAATCATGATTGAAGGTGTCCAAATAGAAATTGTAAATGAATATAAATTCCTGGGAGTTATAATAGACAGTAAATTATCATGGAAAGCCCACATTAGACATATAAAAACAAAAATTTCCAAAAGTCTTGCCATAGTAAACAAAGTGAAATATTATCTTGATCAAAATGCCTTGCGTACATTATACTGTTCATTGGTTCTCCCTTATTTCACATATTGTATCGAAGTATGGGGGAACACTTACCAATGTACAGTGAATCCATTGATTATATTACAGAAACGCGCTTTGCGAATTATCCATAAAGTTAGTTTTCTAGAACACACCCATAATCTTTTTATTCAATCCAAGCTCCTAAAGATTTCTGACCTTGTAAAATATTATACGCTTGTAATTTTATTTCGAGCATTCAACAATTTACTACCAACTAATCTACAAAGCTTGTTCAAAATGAGAGAGAGAACTCATAATTTAAGAGGATATGGAAATTTAAAATTGCCCAATGTTCGAACTACTCGTAAAAGTTTCTATGTGTCTATATGTGGTGTAAAACTCTGGAACAGTCTGGATACACGTCTCAAACAATGCCAAAATATCCGTAAATTCAAGTTGTTATATAAACATATGGTCTGGTCACAGTATGTAGAGAGCGGGTCCTAATATCAGAACAATCGTGCCTTTTGTAGAGCTGGTTTATCCTTGTTGTTTCCTGACCATTGCTGGATGTGCTGCCCTTTACCGTTACTTATATTTGTTGTCTGTTACCATTGTTGGTATCTTTAAAATTCTTACCATTGCTGGTATCCTCATGTATTATTATTATTGCAATATGATGATAATTATGTTATCAAGCTAGAACAGTTTTTCACTGTCTGCACTTGTAAATAGTTCCTATAGTTAATCATGGAAAAGAAGCTCATTGCATTAGATTAAAAGAGGGGGGTGGGATTAAATAAATTCTCTTCTTCCCACTCCTTTTTGGGCAAAATATTTTGTTGTTGTTTTGTTTTTGTCTTGTTTTTGTCTTGTTTGTTTGTTTGCTTGTTATTTCTATCATGATTTCTCTAATGTTATATGTTCCATTGTAAAAGAATGTAAACTTCTTAATTGCCCAAAATAAATAAAATATATATATATATATATTTTTTTTTAAATATCGCTGTACTTTAGTTCCATATCACGCACAGTGATGTATTGAGTTAGAAAATCAGCATTCTATATCATAATGAAATAAAATTTTGGGCCTTGTTTATGGCATTTTACTGATCTTTTGTGCCTCACTTGTGAACTATTCCTGTATTTACTCTGTTTGTGTGTGTTTGATATGCATATGTCCCTCCATGAGCACTGTGTTGTCATTTATTTTGGTCCAAAAGGGAAAAAGTTATCGCAGAGAGAAAACAGATGCAGCAAGAAAACAGCTCCATAGGGACTTACAGATGCAATATTGTAACAGAGGAGGGTTTTATCTTTCAGTCACTTTTTATTTTATGTTTATAGACCCAGGAATGACAAAGATATGAACTTTTAAATACTTTAGAATTGCTTTTTGGCTTTACATCGGCTTTAATCAAATACGCAACTCGTGATATACACAATCTTTTTCTCAGACTCTCTCTCGTAAGTTTTAGTCAGAAAACGGCCCGATGAGACATTTCTACGTAATATAACATAGTTTAAGTGTTCAGTAAGAAGATAGGAGAGGGCAGTGTGTCTGTAAGAGCACAAACTGTAGCAGGGCAGTGTGAGAGGACTCAGGAGGAAATCATCAAATCATCATCAAAAAAGGAAATGTCTGATAGTTTAACTCCCCTAGCAGTCTATAATATAATTCATGGGAGCTTTCCAGCCTAGGAAACTTTCCAGCTTGGGGACCTTTCAGCCAGGAGGACTTTCCAGCTGATTCTCACAATAACACATGGCATCAGCACATTTCTTATTCATTAAAGGAAAATTACTACAAATCAAATTGCTGGTTTTATAAACAAGTAACTCAAAAATTTAGACAAATACAATTTTAAGTCATTACAATTGCTGAACCGGTCCATCTTTTTTTTTTTTATAGCTTCGATAAAAATATTGATACACTGGCCTGAAGCATCTGCCAATACCTGATATGAACCATAGGAACAATGTGGGACCCCAAACAGTACATCAGCTGAATCGATATTCAATAACAATATCACTATTAGTCAGTCAAAATTGAACTGTGTAACTTTTTGGTTGGGAGTTCGTCACCTTCTTGTTTCTATGGAGATGTCGTTGCTCTGCCTGGAATGTTCCACAGTGTGACATTAAACAGCTCTAGTTTACATTTATTTATTTTCAGTTGGTTTTATAGCTCAAAAATATCTAGAAAAAACAGGTATTGTGACTGTGACAGGGGTCATCTCTCCACAGATCTGACCTGTATCTCATTTTGGTTTGGTCTCCATGAAGATAAAAATGGTTTAATGCCATACTGTGAAACATTCCAGACAAAGCAATAACATCTCCATGGAGAAAATCATTTGACAGACCCTCCACCAGAAAAGTTACACAATGTATAAGTGTCATTTATTGGGATTTAACGATATCCAAGTCTCATGATACGATATTGTCATGGTATGAACCTCACAGTACGATATTTATTGCAATATTGTGGGAAAGCTCATGACATTACTGAATGAAAGTATCGATATCAGTATCAGAACTAAAAAAGACTGATTCGTTTCAGACAAAGAAATGACATCTCCATGGAAACAAGCAGATGACATACGGCCTAGAAAAGTTACACAGTGCACTTTTATCTCTTCAAGACCTATGACATCGTATACGATTCCGAGGAATATGTTTTATATAACTGTGCATGACTTTCTAACCGTAAAAGATAGAAACTTACTTTTTTCCCTCTGAAAGCACAGACCTAGCGGTTTGTAAGGCCCGAAATTAATTATTATGTCCAAAAAGCTGTTTATACATGTTTGCTGTGTGTTTTGTATAAAAGAGTGTGAATTTTATTTTCCTTTTTTTCCATCTCTATTTCTGGTCCTGTTTATTACAGCCATGTGACACAACTACAGCAGCAGATTGTGAAATAACAGGTTGTACTGAAAAGAGGATGTATAACATTTTTATTATAGGGTAAAAGGGGCAGTTTTAAAAGCAAAATTAAGAAAAAAAATCCAGGTCTTCGATGGCTAAATAAAATTAAAAAACTCTAACTCACTCCCTTTTAATCTCCTTTAAACTGTATAAAAGGTGTTATTTCTATTTTAAGTCGATGAATACAAATGTTGGTCGACTAAAGACTCACTGTACGCCTGCCAGTGGGTATTTCCAGATTTAGAGCCGTTTGGGGCTGCAGAGGGAAGGAAATTCAGTTCCTTTGTTGAGTGACTTTTCCGAGTGTCCCTGTCCTGTTGATACTGTGGACTTTTCAACCTCCCCCCTCCTCCCCCCTCTCTTCCCCGGCCTTTAAATGAGGCTGTACTTTAACACAGTCCCTCCATTATCCCCTTGTATCCTGTTGTGCCCATTTCGCTCTTGTGCAGGGAAATCCCTTTGTCTCAGACACAAAAAGACGTGTAAACATCTGCAGCTTCTATTGCTTGGGAGATGGGGCTATTTTAGGTCCAATTGTTGCTCTATTGTTTCTTTAAATTGTAATCTGTTATCTTGACCAAAGAGTAAAAAGTTTGATTCCGGCTTCTGACAATTTGCTGAATGTCCCCCTTGCTTTTGCTAAAATAAAAAGCCAAAATAGCCACTCGGGATGTAAAAATAACCAAAATATCGTGATACTGTATCATCAAGGGTCTTGCAATAATATCGTGGACCATCACAATATATCGAATCACAAGTCTCTTTGCTTAAATGAATAGATCTGATGCTCAAAAAAACTGAGGGAACTACATAGACCATGATCCTTTGCTCCGTTTCAGTGCAGACTACATGAAGAAATGACTGTTCTAAGCACTTTGAAATCTCCATTCTTTGGAAATATTTGGAAATATTGCAATAAATATGGTACGGTGAGATGTATAAGGTGAAAATATGGTACAGAGAGATTTGGATATCGTTCCATCCCTAATGACAATAAATGTTGTACCAAATGACTGGTCAAAGCATTTTAGAATGTCAGTCTTGTTATTATGTAGAATATCGTAATATTGTGAGCCTCCCCACCATATCGTGAGCTTTCCCACAATATCGCAATAAATATCGTACCGTGAGGTTCAAACCGTGATGATATCGTATTGTGAGAGTTGGATATTGTTACACCCCTAACTCAGTAACATAACTATCCTCATACTGCAATAATACAAAAGGAAATCAACAATGGTAACAGACAGCAAATACAGGTGATGGTAACAGACAGCACATACCAGCAAATGTACAGACCCTCTCTCTATACTGTGACCAGACCATATGTTTATCGAACAAGTTGAATTTATGGATATTTTGACAATGCTTGACATCTGTATCCAGACTGTTCCAGAGTTTTACACCACATACAGACACACAGAAAATTTTACGGGTCGTTCGAACATTGGGCAATTTGAAATGTCCAAACACTTTAAATTATGAGTTCTCTCTCTCATTTTCAACAAGCTTTATAGATGATTTTCAGTAAATTGTTGACAGCTTTAAATAAAATAACCAGTGTATAATATTTTACAAGTTCAGAAATTTTTAGGAGCTTGGATTGAATAAAAGAGATTATGAGTGTGCTCTAAAAATCCAACTTTATGGTTCATTCACAAAGCGTCGTATAATCAATGGATGAAGTGTACATTGGTAAGTGTTCCCCCACACTTCTGTGAAATAAGGGAGAACCAATCAACAGTATAACTTACGAAGGGCATTTTGATCAAGGTAATATTTCACTTTGTTTACTATAGTAAGACTTTTGGAAATTTTTGTTTAATGTGGGCTTTCCATGATAATTTACTCCCACTTTATTTAATTTTTTATTATTTAACTATCAGCCGGATTAAGCGGGAGATGATGGATGGATGGATCATTTAATAATTTTAATTTTTATCTATTATTTAATTATATAATTTTTCCCCACTTTATTTACTCCCACGTTGTTTTATTTTTATTATTTTTATAAATTGGTTTATTTTTTTATATATTTTTACTGAATTATTTTATGTTTTATTATTTTATTTTTTATTTTTATTTAATCATTTAATTTATTATTATTTTATTTATTTATTTTTGTTGTATTTTTTTCCCACTTATTTACTCCCACTTTGGCCTGAAGCACATGCAGATGCCTGATATTAACCAATACCAGTGTAGGGACAGTGTATCACCATTAAATTACACCTCTACTCCACTAAATAAAATAAAATTTGAGATAAATCCAGTAAATCTCGACTAAACCTCATCTTAACAAGCTCTAAAGCAAGACTAAGAAAAAGCCTAAACCAAAGCCAAACCATATTAAAGTGTAATATAATTCCTCCTGTGGGCTCACCACCTGCAGAGGGGTTCATAGGGGGGGTCAGGTGCTATGAGGATTGGGCAGCAAACTGCCCCCGCGACCCAGCCGGATTAAGCGGGAGAAGATGGATGGATAATTCTAATAATCCAGGACAATAAGAAAAAACAGGTCGTAACGAGGTCGGAGCAAAAATGAAGCCAAAAGGTTCAGCAGCAGAGTGCAAACTTTCACTGTGCCAAAACACAAAGTTTCCACAGAACGACTTAATTACCCCATCTCTGTTTGTGCCGAAATCTTCTAAATTGGATCTCAGTTGAGTCTTGTTTTAATCCTGGATTAGTACATTTTGAGTTTGACAGTTTGACAAGTAAATGAATGGATTTATAATTGTTGAGTTAATCGACTACAGTTATTGCAAAATGAAATTGCAGCATAAAATTGCAGTTTACAACATAAAGATCGTATATTATGCAAAATTGAGTCTTGTGAGCATTTAGCCAGGTTAGAATGTTGTTATCTGGGGTTTTGAGTCATCCTTTTACTATTATTTTGTACATCTCCAAAGCTCAAAATGCTCTGTTCCTCTTTGTGATGTCATGTAGTGGTAGTTTTTAGGGATGCACCAATACCACTTTTTTGAAAACCGATACGAGTACGAGTACAATCATTTCTGTACTTGCCAATACCGAGTACCGATACCCGTACTTTACCAATCTTACAAACGCACAAGCACAACAAATATATTTTTAATAAACCAGGAAAACAATACAAACACCCATGATATTCCCTCTACACACCAGACTGTCTCCCTAAGGAGAACTTTGAACTTTTCTTTCATTTTATTATTATTATGTAATTTAGCTTTGATTGAGAGTGAGAAACGTCATTTCAGTTTTTCATATGTGAATATGAAAATTTTACAACAAACGTTTTGAATCTTGATTGTAATGTGTTTAATGCAGCTTTGCACACATTTGCTCACATTTTACAGAAACAAAACTTAAAACCACCTGGCTCATTTGCATACAGCTCACTTGCATACAGTATATGAGTGCTGAAAAAAACTGCTTGTGTGCTGATGCTTCAGCTTCTGTGGGACTAAAGAACACGACTCAGTGGAATATGAGTGTTCTCTCTGTGACAGAAGGATGTTCTGCTGATGTTCAGAGATGATACGAGTGCAGCAGCTCTTTCACTGATGTCGCGACAGTCACTTTATTTATGTTGCTCTGGTTTCTCATAACCGGGACCTATTAATCGGGATACTTCATAATGTGCCGTGTAGTAGTGGTATCGGTGTGTAGTATCGTTAGATGTTTAACAAGTACGAGTACATTATGGGAGTATTGGTATCGGTATCGGTATTGGTGCATCCCTAGTAGTTTCAAGTGAACGGCTCCTTTTTACCTTTTGTTCACTCAAGATGGGCAATTCTAGTGCTGAAATCCTCCAAATGATTCTAGTGAAAGTGTATTTAAAAAACACAGTGGAGCATTCCCTGTATCACCACATGATATCACAAGGTGGAAATGAACAGTGTTTTCTTTCTGAAACACAATTCCGGGTGTGTTTGTGATGAGGAAACAACCTCATAACACAGAACAGAAAATAGAGCGATATGGGTCTTAAATAAAAATAAATAAAACCATGCAATAGAACACAAACATCACCCCTCCTGTATGATCAGATGATGCACAAAGCGAACCACGGGCGCTTTGTTAATCTGCGTGTTAAAGCAGCCCTGACCTTTATGTGGATACAGAAGGAAGGTAGTTTATGGTAAGCAGCTCCAATAAACCACAGTAATAGGGACAGCTCCAAGACTCATAATACCACTAAATATTTTCCCACAGGGCTGTCCGGATCACACAGAGGACCTTTGTATTCTACCATATTCGGAATATTAAAAGAGCCAAAGCCACCGTGAAGGCAAAATAATGTTAGGTTAAGATGGGGCAAGTTATAGCTGCAGTTACTCAGGTTAAAGTTATTGAAATAAAAATGCCACTAGATCAGAATTAGGCATTAGGATTTAGTCATGATTAACTATTATGGTGAAGTTGTTGGTACATGTGTCTTCTGTTCTGTATTTGAGCCTCCTTTAATTACAATGGGACTACAGAAAGCCGTTTTAACATTTACACGCTAAGTTTGACTATCCAGAATTAACATTGTACAAATCAGCAATGTAATTTCATTTTGAATAGTGGGAATTGTCATTTGAGATAGATTTGACGAGATGAAACCAAAGTTTGAGATATCTCCAATTCAGTTTTGACTTAAGGCAAAACAGAATGACAGATATCTGCAATTACGTCATTGAAAACAACATTCAACTCGTCACACATCATAAAGGACAATTGCAGACATCTGTTATTCAGTTTTGACCTGGCAGATTGAAAGTTAAAGGTATTTCTAATTTCAGAAATGTCTAATCAAAATTCATTACAAGATTTCTGAAACTTGATTAGAGATATCTACAACTAAATTATGACTATCCCAAGATCCAGTTTTGACATCATTTTGACTAGTTGTAATACCAGTTAGAGATATCTACGCCATTTGGCCTCGTTAAAACTTAATTTAAGATTTCTGAAAAGGAGCAAGTAGATATCTTCTACTGAAGGGAATTAAAGACACCTTAAACTTGAGTTATGACTAGTCAGAATCAAATTGTAGATATCTCAAACTAGAATGAGAGATATCTATGATTCACTTGCAGATATCTGTCACTTATGTTGTGCATTTCCACAAATGAATTGTGGATAATCCGTAATTATGAAATCCATACAAATGAATGGCAAAGTGATGTCATTTGCCCTGGGGAGAATGTGGGTGTCGATATCCAAAATTACAGTTACAGATAGGAAGAATGTTGTTGTACATATCCAAAATTTTCTTTTTGACTAGGCAAAACCGAGTTAGAGATATCTGCAATAAATATCCATCTTAGCGTTTAAATGTTACAACAGCTTACCTACACTGCAAATTTCTCTAATCTGGCCAAGATTTTAAAATGTATTCATCTTGTTTTCAGATTTATGATCTACTTACAAGTTCTGAGACTGCTTCATTCTAGTCTAAAGTTTAAAGATAACTTGTCAAGTAAAATGACATGATGATCATAAGTTGAAACAGAGTGTTTTCTGCTTGAGAGAAGAACTCAGCCATACTCAAATATGCAGGGATTGTATGAGTGAAACAAAAGACAGGTATGTTTGTGATGTAGAAACAGCATTATCACATCAGAAAAAAGCCTAATATGTCATTAAAGTGTGTGGTTTGAGTTCAAGAAATTAAAATTGTGAAAATATGAAAAAAAAAAACTGTAATTCTTTTTGATTTTTTGTCACCCAGCCTTACATTATCTCCTAACCATAACTATACCACAAATATACCATAATACAGATAGAGATTTTAAGTCATTTGAACTCTTGTTTTTGCAGTCGAATTATTTTGTCTAGAGGCTGTTTTAAATCCAGGCGATCGGTCACAGTCACATGCTGCTAACAATATCCACTATAATGTCAGCAGCCTAAAGTTAGCTTCAAAGCCACGCTATTTTTACACAAAAGCACATGATGTATGCCCCCTCTGATTTCAGCCCTGAACCCCGCTGCCCAAACGTTTATTCCACCCTGACGAATGCAAACAGACACTTCAGCCATGTTTGATAAGACACAGCTATTGTCAGAGTCGGGGCACTGCTTTGTGTAGAAACATCCAGGACACATGTAACCTGATACGAGGAGCCGGCAGGAAGTCAGTGCTGTGTTGTCACTTGTTGGCATAGTGTTCACCATAGGAATGTCCATCTCGATGATGTGGTGAGCACATTTTAATGGCAGTAATGGCAGTAAGAGCGTGTGGAGATGATGAGGATTTATGTTCTCTTGTTTAAGGCAAAGTACATGGAGCGAGATAGCTGTCAGAAGTATTCATGTGGATAGGACAGAAATCCATGCATAAATGGGAAATCTGTGCATATTTGGCTGTAGTTGAACATAAAATACATATTTGTAAACTCTCGAATGAGCCCAGTCACACAGTCACCCAGTGTGTTGTGTGTATTTTTTCCACTTGAATAAGAATTGAAAAGTTACAACATCAAGAATTACAATCACGAAATGAAATGTTATGATTACGCTTTCTTTAGTAGGAATACAAATTCACAGACGTGACTCGACTGTCAAAAATACGTCATCATTTCATACAGATATAGAACTGTAGATCTCACATTCAGCCTCTTAGCATTAATCCCGCTGCCATCTTGGTGCAGGTTTCCCTGGTCTAAAGTGTCACTGACCAAAGCTTTTTCACAGTATCAGTGAGTGGAGATGCACCATATATAGAGACTGAACCAAGACTGAACCAGGACTAAACCAGGTCTAAATCAAGATTAAACCAAGAATACACCAGGACTAAACTAGAACTGAACCAGAACTGAACCAGGACTACACCAGGGGTAAACCAGGTCTAAACCAGGACTAAATCAGGTCTAAACCAGGACTACACCAGGACTAAACATGAATTGGCGGAAAAACTCTTCACCTATTCTCCTCTTTTTCTGCTCTGGTGTTCATTATAATCCAATTTACGGAAAGTAAACCACTCTGTTTATGAGTGAACCTTACGTCCTAATTTATAATTTTATTATATTTATGTAAAATATATAATGTACAAAGTCATTCCAAGTTTAAATGTGAATTAAATGTGTGATTGATCAAATCGAAAATCAAGATCGATCAATATGGGGGGGAAAAAATCGTGATTCTTTATCGCCCATATCGCCCAGCCCTAGCTCACAATATTAAAAGGTGCACTATGGAACTTTTCAGGTGGGGGGTCTGGCAAATCTTCATGCAGATGTTATTGCTTGACTGGAATGTTCTGCAATATGGCATTTAATGTGTTTTATTGTATATCCATGGAAATGTTAGGTGACTGAAGAAGCGGCCCCACTCACTGTACAACAATGTCTGTTTTTTGAGATAAAAATACCTACAAATAAATCCGAGATAGAAGTTTAATGCTATATTGTGGAATATTTCCCATTTCCATGGAGACATACAAGTGGAACATGCAAATTGTGCATCAAAATTACAGAGATCATGTGAAAGGTTAGAGCTAAGAATCTATTTATAGTTTTATCACTTTGTTAAATCCTGTTATCCTGTTAAAACAAGCCACTAATGATTTGACAAGGGGGGCAAGATTGGTAAAGTGTTTTGCTCAAGGGCACAACAACAACAACAACAGTATGAATATGAAAAATGGATTTGATTTCTGCTTGAAAATAGAAAGAAAAGAAGTGAAATCAAGCAAAAATAATGGAACATGTCAAATTATCTATAAGCCAAATAAGTAAATCCATCTAAACTAAGAAAAAACCTTTACAAATACTCTGATAAGGCGATTAAGATGTGTTATTTCGAGTATGTCAATGTGATCAGAACGACCAGATATGCCAAATCTCAGTGTCCGGGGCTGTAATGACGGACAGAATGCAAAACAAGCTGTGCCCGAGCGTTGATTGTCGGCAGGGCTTTCATGTGTTTCAGTGGCCATCACCTCCGCCGCCACAAAAAGATGAAGGGAAGGAAGACATGTTTACGTCTCCAGACAAAGCCGAGCAGTGACGGTGTTATGACCAGAGTGGAGAGAGAGGGTGGAGGAGAGGAGGGAGGAAAAGCTATCATCAGTCAGGACCGCATACGAGACACATGAAATCTAAGGAACCATGTGTCCTAATAGTAGGTTTAAAGTGAATGAAAAGAAAAACAATGACAAAAAACAGAAAACATGATTAAAAAGAAGTACAGAATAATACTATAAGGGGCTAAAGGTCCTATATTACTCAAAATTGACCCCTGTGAGCTTTAAACCATGTTATAATGTTATTACTAGGACCCGACCGATAGATATATCAGCACTTGGAGACATATCGGCCTAAATCTTGCCGATATGGGCCAATAGTCTACGTGGACATGTTATACCTCATTATAAAGCTTAAACTCTATATATTATGTCTATTTAATCCAATTTACAGACACATAAATGTCCTAATATGTGGCGCCGTGTCAGGATTTATCTGCAGTCATTTGTCCTGCCCCTGAATGCACCCCAGACTTACATCACTCATGTGCTCTTGTTTACAGCCGCAACCACAGATCTACATGTGCAACACTGAGATTATATTATTTTTACGGACAAGCGTTTTGAGTTTGTATTAAAAGGACAGTTATTTGTGAAGACTTGTGATCTGAGAGGAGCCTGAGCGAGAGGTGAGTAGGGATGGGCATGATTAGCCAACTAATCGATAATAGATCATTAAGAATTTTGTCGATCATGTTCATTTTTAATTGACAAACCAAATGCGCGTAACATAAGGAGTCGAGGCTGTGTCTCACTGTGCAAACACTGGAGTTGCGGTTCTACAGCCCCACATCTGGGCTATGGCTCCTTTGAGATCACTATATCTCCCAGTGAGTGGATGTATAAGCATATCAGTATCCCAGGTATGATCGGGTTTTTTGAGTCGTCATGGTGCATGTATATGCAGTATCCTGGAACAGCTGAGTGAGCATGGGCAGCAGAACATCCCTAGAACACTCATATTCCACATATTCCCATGAGCTTGTGAATAGAGGTGTGAGTTGATCTGCATTTCCGCATATAATTACTTACCGCTACATTTACCGCTAAAGACAAATATCAGTAGTTTACTTACTTTGTTTACAGGCTATATGATATAATATCATACAAAATCATCTTTAAATATGACATAAAGAGGCAGAATAACAATAAATGTTGTCTAAACAAAACCAATTTAAAATCCAATAGAGCCAAACCTAAGTTTTATTATTTATTTTTATTATTTTGACATCACTCGGCAATTATATCGGTTGTCAGCAGCTCCAGCTCCCATTTTATCAGTATCATATCGGCTGAAAAAAAAAAAAAAAA
This sequence comes from Odontamblyopus lacepedii, assembly GCA_034769755.1. Taxonomy (NCBI): domain Eukaryota; kingdom Metazoa; phylum Chordata; class Actinopteri; order Gobiiformes; family Gobiidae; genus Odontamblyopus; species Odontamblyopus lacepedii. The sequence continues at coordinate 40,023,185 of CM068345.1, read as the reverse complement.
TCCATGTTGGTTGGGCCCTGGTTATTACCTCCTCAAAACCAGCCCTGGATGTTTGTTTTGTTTCATTCACACATGTTTAAGTCATCTTTTATCATGAGCCTGTCTACATTCAAAGCTCAGAATTATGGAAGGTCATTTGGTCTATTACATTTTTTTATTTTAAATTCTGAATTTCTCACTTTTTAATTCTGAAAAAAAAGTGGTTTGAATTATTTTTATTCTGAATTTTAGTTGCTTGGTCAAAAATAAGTATCAAAAACAGAACAAAAGCTGCCTACACAGGTGAGCCAAAATAATTAAGGAAACAAAAATCATAAGCTTTCTTAAGAGGTGAAATCCAGACTAAACCAGGGCTTAAGTGACTGAAATTCTAAAACAGGACAAAACAGGTCTACAACAGGTCTGACTCAAGACTATATCAGAACTAAACCAGGTCTAAAACATGTTTTAAAAAGACCGAAGACAAAACTAGAATTACAGCAGCTCTAAGTTGATACAGAGCAGTTCCACTCCATTGTCATGCCTCGTTGTTACACTTGACTTTGTGGTTATTTCTTTCATGGGCAGTAACTGTGGAAAATGAAGCAGATTCTGAGACTGCTCTTTAAATTCCGAGTAAGCCAAGACTAAACCAAGACTAAAAAAGGAGTAGAATAACTAGATGGACTAAAAAGACTATTAGAACTAAATGAGGATGAAACCAGGATTGAATGATGAACAATATGTCTAGTCAAAAACTAAAATGGAGCTAAAATATTTAGTTTTTTTTTTTTTTTAAAAAAAAGCTCAGTATTTAAAATGAACATAAACCAAAACAAGAAAAGTTTGAAGATGAAACTAAACCAAGACTAAAAGACTGGTCTCTTCACAAAGTATTTAAGTATTAGAAAAAATACTTGATGTGTGTAGTGGATGAGTAAAAACAGTGACATGATGTGAGGGCTCAAAACTGTTGATGAGCATTAAGCTGCTTATATTTTCTTTACAAACACATAATAATCACCTACTAATAAAAGCATTAAGCGTTAATGATTTATTTGGTTTATACACGAAAGGGGAGGAACAGAGAGAAAAAATTCGGACGCAAGATTTGAATCTTGATTATCCGCACTAAAGACGAGGGAATTAACCAAGTGAGATAAACTCCATAATGCCGCGGGTGGGGTGGTTGAATACAGGCCGTCCTGCAAATAATCTGTGGACAGAATCTCCACATTATGATAACAGACGTCAAGTTTAAACTTATAGTCCACAGAGACATGCCCCTGTGCAAAGACAGATTGGACTCACCTCGACTCTGGTCAAACACCGTTTAATGTCAGATTAACTCACTAAACATGTTCCTTTGTGCACAAGATTGTTTGTCTTGATGATAAGAAGACAAACCACATGAAAAGGTCATATATAAGGTATTTGATTACTTTAACTGGAGAAACAGTGAGGGAGCGCGTGAATGAATGTGCAGTGTGTATGTGGCTCATAGACTGTATAAAGAAGTGGACTAAGTGAGTGTAACGTCACCCACAGCGTTCAGCGCTGCTCAAATGAGGCTCGCGATGCCACGGTTACAGGAGTGAGTCTGGAGCCAGGCTCTATGTTATGAATAGGATTTTTTGATTGACAAAATAGCAGAAAAAAAAATTCAGGATTATGTGTCGCGGGTTCATACAAACATTTTACCAAAATGACGAGGCCACAGCACCAGGTCTGCAGAGAGGGGCGACAAGATCCCAGTGTAAGTCAATGGGTAAAAGGGAAAGAAGGAGCCGGGAGAGCCTCCTGTTTGGCACACGGTCGGTGGTGCGTTAGCTTTGTCCATTTATATATACGGTATATGATGTGGCTGCAATGTCAGCGTGAGGATCTCTTTGTATTATACTCTATCAGCAAGTACTGGGACATTTCTCTAGTTTAAACCACAGAACTCACCGCACATCACAAGAAATCACCATAATATGGTGAATAACAATATATATATATAATGTATTAAGTATTTATTTATTCTTATTAACACTGACCAGATTTTTTATCCCTAAGATGACTGGTGAGCCACTACCTCACCTGTTTCACCTAACTCACCTAACTCACCTGTCTCACCTGCCTCACCTGCCTCATCTCCCTCACCTGCCTCACCTCCCTCACCTGCCTCACCTGCCTCATCTCCCTCACCTCCCTCACCTGCCTCACCTCCCTCACCTGCCTCATCTCCCTCACCTCCCTCATCTCCCTCACCTCCCTCACCTGCCTCATCTCCCTCACCTCCCTCACCTCCCTCACCTGCCTCATCTCCCTCACCTCCCTCACCTGCCTCACCTCCCTCACCTGCCTCATCTCCCTCACCTCCCTCACCTACCTCACCTCCCTCACCTGCCTCGCCTGCCTCACCTCCCTCACCTGCCTCGCCTGCCTCACCTCCCTCACCTGCCTCGCCTGCCTCCCCTGCCTCACCTCCCTCACCTGCCTCACCTCCCTCACCTGCCTCATCTCCCTCACCTCCCTCACCTCCCTCACCTGCCTCGCCTGCCTCACCTCCCTCACCTGCCTCGCCTGCCTCACCTCCCTCACCTGCCTCACCTGCCTCACCTCCCTCACCTGCCTCGCCTGCCTCACCTGCCTCGCCTGCCTCCCCAGACCACACGTCGCTGGATAAAAATTTGCAGTGATCTGAGTTTGTGGGGACTTACTTGAGACAGCCGGGGGCCAGGGGGTGCTGCCATCATCCTCTCCACTGGGCAGATCTGGAACACAAGAAGGAGGGTGGGGTCAACAAACAATTAAGGAGAAATTTATTTCAATACCTGGGAAGTGCCATAACAGAAACATGGGGTTTTATTATTTGTATGGGATGAAAGTCAGTAATTAGAACAATATTGACGAAATGTTTGTTGCAAGAAGCCAAACCATTCGCAAAGATGCATTAGCCCAAACAATACAAAAAGTATACATATACAAAAGTAAAGTAAATGGTAAATACAGTGTAGTGTCAGAATACATATGAATAAGCCAAAACTCAAACATTTTATGATCTCTATTGCTTTATCTGGGCAACTGAAAATTAAAATGACAATCCTGATCTGATGACAGCTACTGTAGCAAGACAACACTTTACTTCATAATCAGATAATCTCAGATTTAATGTTATATATGAAAAAAATACATATGGGTGATTCAAAAATTAGGGGTACATTTCAAGTCCACTCAATGTATTTATGAATTATACAGTTATTTCCTGCAAACAATCATATTTTTTTATGTTCACAGACATTCACATGGACAGTCTGGAGTTCTAATAGTTTTCCTTGGGTGCACTGTGGAGTGGGTAAGACTGTTTTTCGTGGCAGGATGACTATGACCATTGACATGCACTAGCCTAGCACCAGCAACCTCTCCAAATACAAGGACTGGAGGGAAGATTTCAAAAAGTGTCTCCACATGTCTCCAACACTCTGGCTCATGAGGAAATGATGCCCTATGGCTAACACTCACGTCTCACAGCAAGAAGGTTCTGGGTTCGATCCCCGGGTTGCCCTTTCTGTGTGGAGTTTGCATGTTCTCCCTGTGTCTGGATGGGTTTCCTTCAGGCATGCCGGTTTCCCCCATCAACCCAAAAACATGCACTGTAGGTGTGAAAGTGGAGTGTGTGTGATGGCGGTGGCTGGAGGGACCAATGGTGCGGCAATTGGCTTGGCAGCCGCACTTCTGTCAGTCTGCACCAGGGCAGCTGTCGCTACAACAGTAGCTTACCACCACCGGATATGGAGTGAATGAAGAATGCTCTGTTAATAATGCTCTGTAAAGCGTCTTTGGGGACATGTGTCTGTAAAAAGCACTATATAAATAAAGTTACCTTACCTTGCCTATCTCCAAAATTCCAAACTGTCCCTTTAATAAGTTTGATCTGGTATCACTAAATCCGATTTGAGATGAACAGTGTTTTATATACAGTATCTCAGCTGTAGATGCATAAGGCGGGATGGCAGGATTGTGAGTCCTTTTTGTGCTGATCCATGCGTTATTAGGACAGCAAGCCTCTTAATGGAAACTCTAATCCAAACCAGTGTTTACGGAGCGTCTTAGTCACCTAAATCAAAACAAACAAGGAAAATCCCATCTCATCTACTGAGACTAAACCATTCCACAAACAAATGACTTCAGAATTTGTAGAACAGATGTGATGAGTTGTATGTCCCTCTGGAAAGGTGGTTTAAAGAGCCATTAAACACCCTCCTGAAGGTTTTCTCTGCCCCGAAGTAAAATCTGAATAATCCTCCAGAGTGGGCGGTGCTTGGAGGGTGTGGGGCGGGCTCTGGGGCGATGATTGACAGTCGATCAACAGCCACGACAATCCAGCACGGCGCAGACGACTTTGAAACGGAGTGGACATTTGTGCTTGGATCACGCCGTTTTCCTTCCTTTAGGGTTAGGGTTGGCTCTGCTTGTCACGTAATAACCTGCATCTGACTCACTGGGACCATTAGTCCAACCTGGCAATCAAAATTCAAATGTCCTGGTCATAGTTGATCCTAAAGAGGCCGCTATAGACACGGCTTTGACCCAAAAGTCTGATTCTTAACAAATATGGTTTTAGTTAGGTCCTGACTTGTTACAGTTTTGAGTTTGTTTCTTGGCACAACTAGCACACACCTCCTCCCACTGATATTTTTGTTATTGTACCCTGGTGACTGTTTTAGCTTTGAAATAAAATGGCCAAACTCACTTCTGACTCTGTTTCAATGATTATTTTATATTAGTTATGTCCTTTACTTAATAAGGGACGTAACATGCACTAAAATACCAAAATAAGGTCAGGGATAGGTATACATTTCTATTTTTATCTACATAGATAATTAGTAGAAAAAAATGATTTAGGTGTTTAGTGGCCATTTAATATGATCAATAGATATAAAATTGCAAATGTTTCAAAAAACATTCCAAAATGTTGCTACAAAACCAATGACACATGCACTATAGCTACTCTAATTGATAAATGACTGTAATTTTGCTGTTCATTTTGACAGTGACATTAAATTCCCTTTAAAAATACATGTATGTCAAAGAATGTATTCAACCACACCACAAAATCTGCTTTATTTTACCAATACACAATCTGAAAAATATCTAAATGCCAAATGTCTGAAATTTGAAAACAGAAATGAAAACCATACTTCAGGAGGGTTTCCATGGAGACAAATGAGAGTTATGTCAAACTATGGAACATTATTGTTGTGGAAAAAATTATTTAGATCTTGAAGAAAAAATAATTAATCCATTTTCAAATCCCGATGGGCTTTTGGAATACAGACAGAAGTTTATTGCTGTTACAGCAAATATGGACAGGGCCTAGGCCTGCCTGGGCCAGAAACCAACAACCTCTCTAAGTCTGAGCCCAAGTCCCCTCCCAGACCATCTGAGCTCTGAGTATTTAGACACAAATACAAGGTACATACATATTGTGGCCATACCAGCTTGCCTGATCTCATCAGATCTCAGAAGCTAAGCAGGGCCGGGCCTAGTTAGTATTTGGATGGGAGACCACTGGGAACACCAGGTGCCACAGTGGGTCACCAGTGGCAAAAAAAAAAATTAAACTATTGTTGTCTCCTTAGGCAAAACACTTCACCCACATTGCCTAGTATGAAAGTGCTGTGTGGCTACAATAGTAGTTTACCACCACTGAGTGTGGAGTGAATGAATAATGAACTGTAAAAGTGCTTTGGGTGTCTTGAAAGGTGCTGTATAAATTCAATGATTAATTAATAATTAATAACATCAAAGCTTTTGCTACTGTTTGTGGCTTTTGTTCACAGACCAGTGCTAACCTAATCAATCAACTAATCAACTTAACTTATATTTGAGGACAGCCAAGACAACAAAGGACTTCCTGACTGTGTCTGCTGAGCTTTTACACGTTAATGACTAGTCTTAGGTCTAGATCACATTCATTTACACAAAGACAGATTGAGAATATCAATTTCCATCACAATTATGATGGAACCTTATTTTACCAGTCCCCATCTGTTAAAAACGTCATCTGAAATTTGGAAAGAGAAGTTAAAACCATACTTCAAGAGGGTTTCCAAACTATGGGACATTATAGACAAACATTTCCATGGAAACAAGCAGGTGGCACCCTCCTCCAGACTAAATAAGTCATGTTTAAGATGGCAGTAAGGACGCATGTTTTTCTATGTTTTAAATGGAATAAAAACATTTAAAAAATCATGTATTTATTTTACTTTGCTCCACTGAATGGCAGTCTTTGTGATCTGATACTTGGCCCATTTAAAGGTGCATTGTGTAACTTCTCTGGTGGAGGCTACGTCCAACGCTTTTCTACATGAAGATTGCTTTGTGTGGAATGTTTCACAGCATGGCATTAACCTAAAATCTTCATGGAAACCAAACTAGACCAAGTTACCGAGCTATCAAGGCCAAGTCACAGTCACAATGCCTGATTTTCTAAGTATTTTAAGCTATAAAACCACCTGTAATTGAATAAACGTAAAGTACAGCTGTTTAATTACATACTGTGGACCATTCCAACGAAGATTAGATATTTTTCCCAAATCGTTTAAACCTGCATATCCACATATAAATCCCGTTTCCTTGCAAAGTCTCTGTACTGTAATTCAGTTCAAAGCCTCACGTTGGGTATAATTACTGTGGTTTGTGGTCACTCGGCTCCACACTCACCTCCTGAAGCATCATCGGCCGCAAAGTCTTCGTCATCGTCCAGCAAACTGTGCGACGCCTGCACCCTTTTCTCTGCCTCCAAATCCTCCGGCACCGGGACCTCCCCCCACACCTTAGAAGCCCGGGACACCTACCGCAAACAAAGAAAAGAGAGATTTAAAAAAGGTTTAGAGAACGGGAGGGGCGTCGTAATGTTTAGTTTTGGACTTTATCTCTGACAAGTGCTTTGAAAAGAGCCCAGTGCAGTAAAATGTTAGGAAACCATAATAGGAATGATGCATGAGTGTACAAAGATAATGTCTAGAGTTAAATTTTACAACGTGCTTTCACTGTTGACTGTGACCTACATACAGGATTGGCACACTAACAGTTGGCAGGCACAAAGATCAGAATGACAACATGATGGATCTATTTAAAGCTCTTTTTTAACACAGTAACGTGGCCTTTTAAAATACAAAATGTAATGTTTGGAAACCTAAGCACTGGCAGGATGATTATGGTCAAATTGGTACAAATCAAAACGGTAAATTTTAGGGATGTAACAATAACCGAAATATGGTGATTTCGTATCACCAAAGGTCTCACAATAATATCATGGACCATCACAATAGATTGAATCACAAGTCTATTTGCTTAAATAAATAATTATGATGCAGAAATAGCTAAAAAACAGAGGGAACTACATAGACCATGATGCTTTGCTCCATTTCAGTGCAGACTACATGAAGAAATAGCACTTTTACATCTTCATTCTTTGGATTAAATCTTGTAAAGGCATTTTTAGCTACTTCAATTGCATACATTGAGAGTAGAACCCAAGACATCTAAATCTAGAAAAAAGATGGTAATGAAGGCTAATTTTACGTTGAATTAAAGAACTACTTTTAAAGAGTCCATATTATGTTATTTTCTGATCTATGTTATAATGTTTCCTCATCAGAAACCATCTACACATGTTTAACACACAAACCCTGCAGATTTAGGCATATTTCGTTCTTCCCTCAAGCACATATTTCACCCTGCGATGTCATGTGGTAATACAGGAAGTGCTCCATACTCCATACACCTTCACTAGAGTCATTTGGATCATTTCGAACCTGGAATTCCATCCTCTACTGGGCAAAAGGAAAAGGGTAGTGGTTAATTTGAAAACTACCTCTTCATGACATCACAAGGTGGAACAGAGCATTTTGAGCTTTGGAGATGTAAACAGACTAATAATAAAGGGTTCCTCAAATATGTGAATGAAACAAAACACAACTAGACATGTTTATGATGATGTAACACCTAGGGATGTAACAGTAACCGAAATATGATGATATCGTATCGTCAAAGGTCTCACAATAATATCATGGACCATCACAATATATTCTTTGGATTAAGTCTTGTGAAGGTATTTTAGAGGAAAAAGGAGCAGATTCACAGTTTTGTGAGTCTCCACAAAATCTTGCAATAAATCTGGTACGGTGAGATGTATATGGTGAAAATATGGTACAGAGAGATTTGGATATCGTTCCATCCCTAATGACAATAAATGTTGTACCAAATGACTGGTCAAAGTATTTTAGAATGTCACTCTTGTTATTATGTAGAATATCGTAATATCGTGAGCCTCCCCACCATATTGTGAACTTTCCCACGATATTGTAATAAATATCGTACCTTGAGTTTCATACTGTGATGATATCGTACTGTGAGACTTGGATGTCGTTACACCCCTAGTAACATCATTCTAACATGGTTTAAAGCTCACAAGAATCCATTAAGTGTAATATATGACTTTTAAATAAGAAAGTACGTTATGTTTTATAGTAGCAAGCGCATTTTAAGTAATATTAATCTTACTACCAGTTTTCACGTTTGATTTCGATGCCCCTACATATCAACACATAAGCAGATACAACGGCAGAGACATCCGAATGACTTAAATTACATAGATCTTTACGGAGTAACTGGGCCTTGGGGTTAAAGCGAAACCCCAGCTCTCCTCCTCTTCCTCCTGCATCTCCTCTACCCTCCACAATCAGGAGCAGTGTCTCATGGAAAGATTGTGTCACCTCAAATGGAACACCTCTGAACAGGCTCTTAAATACCTCACTGTGATCTCTGTGTCATTTAATGTGCCGCTGAATGGAGCGAAGGAGAAGGCGCAACAGAGGGAGGAGGAGAGGAATCCAATACTGACAAATGCCCCAGGTGACGGCAAGGTACAATTTCACTTTAACGGCGCACTACACAACTTTATCGTCGCCTGCTTGTCTGCGAGGATACGTTACCGCTTTGCTTTAAAGTATGGCATTAAACATATCTTGCCTTTTTTTTTCAATTTCATCTTTTTTTACTCTTCACCTTGATATTTATTTATAATATTATTTGGATATTGTTCCATCCCTAATGACAATAAATGTTGTACTGGTCAAAGCAATGTCAGTCTTGTTATTATGTAGAATATCGTAATATCGTGAGCCTCCCCACCATTGGATAGCAGTTAACGACCAGGTAAGTGAAACACTGGTATGAGCATGGGCATATATCGGCACCTTGGCCTCCCACAGAATCTATATACATTTAATCTGTATTTCCAGCATTCACACTAACTCGCTCAAGGACTAGTGGCATAAATGAGCGTGCATGCTGTAACTAAGTCACAGGAAAGATGCTGGTTCCAGGTTAACATATTCTGCATGGCCTCTGTACATATAAAAGTATACCACACCATGCTTGCTTGATTTATGATACAAGTCGTCAATAGAACAGAATACTTCAAACAAGAAAAGCTTGAGTGGAGTGCACTTTTCACCATCACCATCACACGAACAGGTGTGAGCCACAGAACATGAAAAATAGTCATTAAAGGGGAGTGAATATAGTGTGAACATGTGTGAGCCTTAAACACCAAAGGACCTCTGCATAAGTGTGTGTGTGTGTGTGTGTGTGGCAGGACAAGGTAGACTGGCTTTAATGCAGGGAAGCAGATCAAGCAGCTGCTCCTTCAAGCTCCTTCCACCTGTGAATCTGTTCACGTCACGTGACTTCAGCGTTTAGTGAGCAAAGTGTGATTTCATAGAGCTGGCTGCAAACCTGAGGAATGCTAGCCACTCAGCCACCGTGCCGCATGTGAATGCATATTGCACATATTTGTCCAACCACTTTCTTCTTTTGTTCAACATAATTAGTATGAAGGGAAAATATTAAGAAAAAACTTATATACCATCACAACAGTCACAAGACTATTGCACGCACAAAATTTCCTGTAGCATATTTATTGCAATATTTTGTGGAGGCACAAAACTGTGAATCTGCTACTTTTTCCTCTAAAAATGCTTCACAAGACTTAATCCAAAGAATGAAGATTTCAAAGTGCTTAGAACAGTTATTTCTTCATGTAGTCTGCACTGAAACGAAGCAAAGGATCATGGTGATAGTGACATCTCCATAGTAACAAGCAGATGACGGACCCCCAACCAAAAATTTACATCAAGTTGCAACAAATCGAAAACAACAAACTCTTTGCACTCAAAATATGAAACAAAATTACATGTTGCTTGAATTCAGAAAAGTCCACGTCTTCCTTTGCAAGATCATTTCACTTGTCAAGTTGAATCTACTCAAATAAATGCAAATGTTCTCAACTAAACTAAATCAGGACTAAACCAGGAATTCATTCTGGACTAGAACAGAACCAAACCAAGTCTATGTCAAGGCTTAACATGATTTGATCCAGGTTTGAGCACAGTTAAGTGTAAACGCATGGAATTCTGCTCAAAGTTCGACTATTACAAGAATCACATGTGTTTCAGGACATGTTTGTACAGATCTAAATGTCGGGATTAGCAGTATAAAGGTGTATAAAACAGGGTATTTTGGTGTTTGTGGAAGAAATTCTGGTACTTAAGAACGGCAGCCTTTGAGATCTGATAATGCCCAATGCTAAAGGGTCCTAAAATTTGATCCCAAGACATTCCCTTATTTGAAGAGGTCTTTTGCTTTTTCTAGTCTCTCTATCAGGTACAGATAGGAAGAATGTCTAAGTTCTCCTCTGATATCTCACTTCTCTGTGAACCACTCACACTGCAGAGCCAGAAGAATGGAGCAGCACCTCCTCTCTTAGTCCTATCTGCATCCAATGTCCCTCATATCTGATCATCTCGATAAGGTCTATTGTGCGGGGCCGGAGTGACCACAAAGAGGTTCTAATCTCTCCCTGGGCTTCAGTCTGCACAGCGGTCAGGGCACAGGTTCAGCCGGGGCCTGGCAGAGTGCCCGCCTGGCATTTGGTGCGGCCATGCTTCGTCGATTCACATTTCCACCAACACGCCCGTGGTAGTTTTCCCATTTAAGTGGCCGGGGCTAATAAATAACTCCATGTATCCCCTCAAATCCTCTCTCCACTCACGGACCACCCTTAAAGCAACAATCCCGGGACATTTTCAAAAGGAAAGTGCTGACTAAACAAATTCTTTTCAGCCGCTCGGTCCAGCCGACCATTAGTGATCATCGGTGCTTCCCACTGCCTTGGGACGCAGCCTCCTCCTGGTGTCCTGGTGCGTGAGGCTTTAACCAGGCGTTGTGTAACTCCTGACCAGCTTTTCTCCACGGGCATGTTATTGCTTTGTCTGGAATGTTCCACAGTATGACATTAAGGGAATCACACTGGAAAAAAAACAGTATCTAGGTAAGTTACAATGACTTAAATTAAGAACATTTTACTTTATTTGAGTAGATTTATCTTGACAAGTAAAATGATCTGCCAGTGGATTAAGTGTTTTTTCTTAATTCAAGCAACATTTTGCTTCTTATTTTAAGTGCAGCAAGATGCATTTTCATATTTGAAGTACAAAAATCTTATTGCATTGGCTGATAACTTTACTTGTCAAGTGAAATTTGCTCAAATCATGGTAAAACTTTCTTAATCCAAGTTATTTTAACTTGATTAGATTTAGTTTTTTGCATTGCATCTGGAAAGTCCCCCTGGCTGAATGGTCCCCAAGCTTGAAAGTCCCCATGAATTATACCTTTTATTAAACAAAATTTGTTAATTTATGTACATATTATGGATGCCTATAGCCTACTCTTTTTTTTAGAAATTTGGTAGAATTTTGGTAGAAATAATGTCAAACCGACCAATAAATAAATAAATAAATAAATAAATAAATAAATAAATAAATAAATAAATAAATAAATAAATAAATAATAAGAATAAGAATAATAAGAGGCCATCATTTACATACCGGTACATTATGATTTGTTTTGGTTGTAAAATTTCCACTTTCTCCAATACAGTTCAAAATGTTATTCATTCCATAATCTGAATTTTATGTAAACCCATTCTGAAATAGTGGGCAGTTTGTCCTGTAGCCATTTTCATGTGATCGCCTTCTTGCTGGCTGCTTTTCGTATCTGAAGAAGGTATCTGTCCTTTTTTCTCGGTCCAGCTGTTATGTTTCCCAAATAAAATACAGTAAAATTTTCCTCCAGTTGCAGTCCTATAATAAGCTTAATATTTTTAATGATCTGAATGTCCAGTATGGGGTAATTCTTGGGACATTGCCATATGTGAAAATGCCCAAATGATGATTGTCCACAATTTCTGCAACAACAGTTTCTGCCCTGTGCCGCACTCTTGGTCTTATGTTCTTTAATTCTAGGGGTAATAAAATATGTGTTTTTCCACATAAACTCTCTCCATAAGTCAGAACTTGAGGTTGTTAAAATGGTTTCCTATAGCTAACTCTTAAAATTTGATTAAAGCCGATGTAAAGCCAAAAGACATTTTTAAGTATTTAAAAGTTAATATATTTGTTGTTTATGGGTCTATCAACATAAAATAAAAAGTGACTGAAAGATAAAAAATCCACCTCTGTTAGGATATTTCAGATGTAAGTCCCTATGGAGCTGGTTTGTCTCGCTTTATCTTTTTCCCTTTCGGACCAAAATAAAAGACAACACAGCGTGCAAACACACACAAATAGAGTACTAACAAAGACTTTCAAGCCAGGGGGACGCTCAAGCCGGTATTCGATATTAAACAGGGTTATCTTCCTGGAGGCCAAACCAGAACGGGTTACAGGTCAGATCTGTGGAACAGCAAACCCGCGCACCTGTTTTTCTAGATATTTTTGAGCTATAAAACCATCTGTAACTGAATAAATGTAAAGTAAAGCTGTTTAATGTCACACTGTGGAATCATCGGAACGACTGCGGAAAAAGTTTGGATCGTGTTTGTGTCTGCGGCGTAACGACAAACAGAGATGACCAAAAAGTGTGTTTCCTTCCAGTTGACATATATATATAAATTTGTGTCACTGTCCGATCAGAACCCTTCCCCACCCCCAGATGCTGAATTACATAAAGGCGATTTAACGTGTTTTCCATGTAAACCTCAATTCGGAATTATTATTACACAATTTAATGCAGAGCAATTACTTTGGAATGAAAAAACATCACGTAAACATGGCCAATAACATCCATGGAGAAAAGCTTTTAATGGACCCATCACCAGAAGAGTTACTTACAGCTCTATTTGTACCAGATTTGGCTACAAGACGTTAACAAACTTGAAGTACTTTACGAAGGCCCATTTGCTCCCTGCTACTACATTCTAGCAGTACTTGTAGTGTGACCTTTGCTCAGTTGTAGTCGAGGCATGCCGGCTGTTTCAAAGTTATCTCTCCCTCAAGATAAAGGTCCTGACTCTATAATTCTTCACCTTAAGCCCTCCCAGCGCTCACAACAATGTGAGCCTATGGGAACTCTTCACTTGCTACTTTTTGCAATATTCAATACACATATGGCATCCAGGTACTACCCTTGAAGGAGTTAGGAGTACATAAATATTGCAAATGTACACACACACTCGCACTTGTTCAGGCCAGAGGAATTCCACTGTTGACTTAAGAAAAACTCCACTCGTACAATACGTGTTTGAGTTACAAGAACGGGCAAGACTGGCAAGCAACGCGACACACAAACCCGTAGATACTGGTGTTGTCATGGTACTGAAATATCTTGACATTCGATACCAATTCCAACACCATGATGATAATAATAAAAAAAAAACACTTTCTTTCAACAATAGAGTTTATTTTTTGGACACTGGGGGGTTCAACATATTTCCCTTGTATTTGTTCGATTACAGGTGTTTTATAGCTCAAAAATACATATAAAAACGTGAGCTTTTACCATGTGCAGACTTGTTTCTCCATAGATCTGACCATTAACACATTAACATACTGTGGAATACTTTATAATATTGATTGATGCTTATTCAAATGAGAATCTAGTTTCAGTACTAGTTTTAACAATCTGTGTATCATTCGTTAATTTGTTTTTCAAAATAAAACTAAAAATAAGAAAACAAAAAAATAACTCTTTTCTTCCAAAACCAAAAGGGAAAAAAAACAAAAAATGGATAGATTCGTTTTTCAATGTTTCGATTTTGCACCAGGACTAAACCTGGACTAAACCAGATCTAAACTATGTCTAAACCAGGTCTAAACCAGTACTGAACCAGGACTGAACCTGGTCTGAAACAGGACTGAACCAGGACTGAACCAGGTCTAAAACATGTCTTAACCAGGTCTAAATCAGGTCTAAACAGGACTAAACCAGGACTAACCCAGCACTAAACCAGTTCTAAAACATGTCTAAACCAGGCCTAAACCAGGTCTAAACCAGGACTAAACCAGGATTGAACCAGGACTAAACCAGGACTAAACCAAGACTGAACCAGGACTAAACCAGGATTAAACCAGGACTGATCCGGGTCTAAATCAGGTCTAAACCAGGACTGAACCAGGACTGAACCAGGTCTAAACCGGGACTGAACCAGCACGGAACTAGGACTCAACCAAGACTAAACCCCCCCTACCCGGTCACCACCTTTACTAATCAATTTTCTGCAGGAAATATTGAGTCCTGTTCAAGTCCTAGGTCAGTTTTGGTTTAGACCTGTTTCAGTCTTGGTTCAGTCCTGGTTTAGACTTGGTTCAGTCCTGGTTTAGTCCTGGTTTGATCCTGGTCCAGGCGATCGGCTTAGCGGTCCACTAATGACCAACACTCCACACTGGATATTAGGAAAATGAGTCACCATTTTTTCAGTTTAGTTTTGGATACAAATAATGAAGAAAAGAGTTTGTTTTTCGTTTTCTTATTTTGGGTTTTATTTTGAAAAACGAATGAACGAATGATACACGGATTTTTAACACCGACAGTATCTGATATTTGATACTGTTGACAGCCCTATAGCTTACACAGCACACTTTTGAGGAGAAGAAATTGCATTCTTGTCCACGAGTAGCAGATAAGGAGAAGAGTCTGTGGTGAGGTTTGGGCAGATGTCTTGTGCTGTAGCTGTAGGCCGACTGTCATTCCGAATGCTGGCTCACGGTGTACTTTTCACAACCACGCCACAACACAACCTCTGAGGCCCTCTCCCAGTCTGTGGCACAGCTTGTCGCACAGACGGGAAAAGACAGAGTTTTATGTACCACCGAAGCTGCTTCAGCAAATAAAAAAGCACATGCCACATAAAAGATTCACAAATTGCAACCAACTAGTCAACCGCACATATGTTCATGGTACGCTATGTAACCGCTCTGAAGGGGGGTCCACTACCACCTCGTTTCCATGGAAATGTTATTGCACACAGGAAACTAATTTGTCTTCATGGTCACCAGTCCAGGAAAACTATGGAGAGGGGACTAAGATCACATTAAGAAAGCATGTTTTCAATGTACTTTATATAGAAAGGATGATTAATTTTAGTTTTTTTTAATAGCAAGTTGTTCAGTGCTTTTTGTCTCCACATGAGTCACAGTATACAGTATATACACAGTTTTTGGTTATTTTTTCACACATAAAATTAATATCAATGTAAGGGTACATAAAAAATCAATAAAGCAAAAATAAATACATAGTAATGATAATCATAATATTAAGAAGTAGGGGTGTAGCAATATCCAAGTCTCACGAAACAATATCATCACAATATGAACCTCACGGTACGATATTTATTGCGATATCGTGGGAAAGCTCACGATATTACGATATTCTACATAATAACAAGACTGACATTCTAAAATGCTTTGTCCAGTCATTTGGTACAACATTTATTGTCATTAGGGATGGAACAATATCCAAATCTCTCTGTACCATATTTTCACCATAAACATCTCACCGTACCAGATTTATTACAATATTTTGTGGAGACACAAAACTGTGAATCTGCTCCTTTTTCCTCTAAAAATGCTTCACAAGATTTAACCCAAAGAATGAAGATGTAAAAGTGCTTAGAACAGTTATTTCTTCATGTAGTCTGCACTGAAACGGAGCAAAGGATCATGCTCTATGTAGTTCCCTCAGTTTTTTTTTTAGCTATTTCTGCATTAGAACTATTCATTTAAGCAAAGAGACTCGGGATTCGATATAGTGTGATGGTCCACGATATTATTGTGAGACCTTTGACAATATGATATTGCCATATTTACGTTATTGTATTGTTATTAAGAAATATTAATGACCCAATAATTTGAATCAAATTAAAAATAATATTAATAATTACAATTATTATTATCCCTACTCATCCCTATTGATTAGAAACAACTGAATCACAATTAAAATTCACTTGCTCGGCCATAATTTGAACTGAGGCTCACTAGCACCACCATGGCACTACAGCGTTTCCTATTCCCCTCTTGGGTGCACACATGTTGCCGCCATCACACCCCCACACGGCTGGCTTCATCGCGGTGACGTCCAAGTCTGTCCTGCACATCGTGAGAAGAATTCTGCGAGGGACTGGGATCGCCCACTCGGATAATAAACGCACTGATGCAGCTGCAGGACAATCTGTGAAAAATGTCCTCTCTCCAACGCTAATGTGGACGGCCCGCACCACACAGAAGGACGAATAGTCTCTGAAGGCACATTGTTTCCGGACATAGATGCTTAAAGTGGTCCCAAATGTCCCCAAAACTACCAAACTCATGGCTTCTCACTTTTTCCATTTAAGGTAGTTCGGAAATATAGGAAGATTGAGTTGGAAGGATGTCAAATTTTTCAACGTCCTAATGTTGGGAAGACATGACTGAGTATATCTTATAAAACACTTCCATTTTAAAGGTAAGAACGCGTCAGGAAAGTGAGGACGAAATTTGGACCACTGCAAAGTTTTGATGTCATTGCTTTGTCCGGAATGTTTCATACTATGGCATTAAACCTTTCAGTTATCACGGAGACCAAAACAGGTCAGATCTGTGGCAAGACGACCCCACTCACAGTCAGAATGTTGTTTTTCGACATTTTTTGAGATATAAAACAACCTGTAATTGAATAAATGCAAGGTAGAGCTGTTTGATCAAACTGTGGGACATTCCAGGCTGAACAGTGACATATCTGTTAGTGTTGGATGGTAATGTGGTATCCTGTGGTATCAAAAAGTAGCAACGGTATCAGTTTCATTACAGTCATTAAAAAAATCTGCATGACCTAAAACCACAGCATGAACTTCCTCTTCAAACGTCGTTACGCTAGGAGATTTCCATCCACACGCAGCAAGGAAGAAGAAAAAAACCTGACTGACGCTTCGTGTGTGATGTTGAGGCCAAAAGTTTGTGATGGAGATGTTTTATTGAACGTCGAGAGTTGAGAGGGGACGAGGCGCTGAAGAGGAGAAAGTTCCCACTTGAGGGCAAAGTGAGACTTTCACGGAGGAGACGGTAATGATGTGGACAGCGAGGGGAAGTGACGCAGACAATAAGGGCAACTGTTGTGCCCTTTTTGCTTGAGGATGTTTGTAACTCACATAACAATAAATAAGCACTCACAGAGATCCAGCATTTGCCTTTATGAATTTATTTTAAAGAACAAAAAAACAATATATTCTCCATGGTTGACTTTCAATAGAATTTTAGAGTTCACAAAATAGTATCTGCTCCTCTCTAGTAGCTTGTGGCACTGCTTACCCCGCCCTACAGGTGCCTAGATAAACCTGACTGCAGGAGGAGGGGAGAGGAGACCAGGATTAATAATAAAGAAAAGTGCATTTTAATAATACATAAACATATCAAACTAATAATTTCTTAAATAAATATAAACCGGCTCCAACAACCACCACTTTACATTTCCGGTACTCCACTCACTATAGACTTTGAGTAATAATGTGTTTAATGCAGCTTTGGCACATTTGTTTATGTTTAACAGAAACAAAACTTAAAACCAACATGACTTATTTGCATACAGTATAAGCGCTGATAAAAACAGCTTGTGCGCTGATGCTGATGTGATCGAATGCGCTGCAAAGTTTGGTTTGATCAGATCTTGTGCCTCATCTTCAAATATAATGCTGCTATTCTGTTTGTGAATGGTATAGGTTCTTAATTTGTCACGGTAATACTGTATACCCTGGTAAAATTTGGATACCGCCCAACCGTAGTATCCGTAAACATATCCATAACCAAAAAGTTGCATTACACTTTGGGCCACTGCAAAGTTAGTCTACTTGCTGTGAGGATGGAATGCTTCCAGTAACAAATGTCACATCAATCAGTCCTAGTATTCTTCACTGGCAATTTTGACAGGCCTAATCACTATTGTAGTCAGCTGATCCAAGTTAGTGACCTTTCAGAACAATAAGTAAATGTCCAGGAGACAAATGCTTAGCCCTCCCACACTTCCATCTCTCCTTTTCAAACAATATTTTCTTAGACGGTACTAAACAGGATTGGAATGTAAATGCACAAAGCATTAGGTAGATGAAAGCTTGACACATATTCTCTTTATTAAGAAACAGCTTAAAAGTAGGAGCAGCTCGAGCACTGCCAGGCACCACCAGGCCCCACCGCTCAGTGTGGGATCTAAACTCATGTAGATGTGTTGGCAGATTAACCTGAAGTAAAGCAAACTTTAAGAAGTTTAAGAAACCACATGATTTAGGTTTCCAGTGAAGTATGGGATTTTAAGCAATCAACTGAAATTCTCTAACCATGTTTATGGCTTAATTTACTTTAAAAAATACCAAAAACCTGACAGTCACTAGGTATGCAAGGTGGTGCGCAGTGAGAATGAGCAAAAGGCAGGAGTGTGTGCCCTGGAGTGGCCTATTTATACTGTGTGACCCGCCACACCACACCAGAAGAAGTCAAACAATACAGTACGTAAAGTTAAGGTGCAAAAGGGGAGCCAACAAAAGTACAAAAAGAACAGAACTGTGTAAAAGTTTTAGGCAGGTGTGGAAAAATGCTATAAACAAAGAATGCTTTCAACAGTATAAATAATGATTGTTTGTTTTTATCAAGTTACGAAATGCAAAGTGAGCGAACAAAAGAAAAAGCCAAAGTCCTTCAGAACTCTCTTGAGCGTAAAGAAGAAGAAGTTGTGTTGGTGATGGTCGGGCCCCACAGGCCCTGACCTCAACATCATGGAGTGTGTCTGGGATTCATTCAAGAGACAGAAGGATGTGAGGAAGCTCCATCCACACAAGATCTGTGCTTAGTTCTTCAACATGTTTGGAACACAGACCAGCCCAGGTCCTTCACAAACTGTCTGCAAGTAAACCTAGAAGAACAGATGCTCTTCTGAAGGCAAAGCTCACACCAAATATTGATCTGATTTAGATTTCTCTTTTGTTCATTCACTGCATTTTGTTGATTGATGAAAATAAATGATGAACACTTCTATTTTTGAAAACATTCGTAGTTTACAGCATTATTTCCAGACCTGCCTAAAACATTTGCACAGTACATGCCAAAAAACTAAATCCAGTCAAGTTAAGATGACTTGAATTAAGAAAGTTTTACCATGATTTGATTAAATTTCACTTGACAAGTAAAATGATCTGCAGTGGAAAAGACTTTTTGTACTTAAAATATGAAAATACATCTTGCTACACTTAAAATAAGAAAAACTACTTTTTGCACTTAAAATAAGAAACAAAATCGAATGTTGCTTGAATAAAAAAAAAAAAAACACTTATTCCACTGGCAGATCATTTTACTTGTCAAGTTAAATTTACTCAAAGTAAAATGTTCTTAATTTTAGTCGTTTTAACTTACCTAGATATTGTTTTTTTCCAGAGTACTGTCCTCAAATATTTTGTAAAAAGGTGAAGGTTAAAAGTCAATTATCAGGTATACTTTATGACCCAGCTTTCAAACGTAGGCTGACCAGAAGCTGTGTCCCCCTAAAACTTTCTTAATTCAAGTCATCTTAACTTGACTAGATTTTGTTTTTTGCAGTCCAGGCCATCTGTGCCATCTTACCACCAGCAGAGTTTGGCTTTCAGTGCCTAAAAAAGATGAATACAGTATGTTTGCATGTTCTCCTTGTGCCTCTGGGTGATCAGATTTTCCACAACACTAAAAACATGTCCAACAATATTTCAGGGCCATGACTTTTCCATTGAAAAAGATATTGTGGTAGCTCAATGGGACTATCTGGGTTTAATAAAAGTCAAGAAAAGTTAAAGGAGAGTTGACCCCATTGAGTTTAGAAGCACTTTCTCAACTTTTAGAAACCAGAGTGAAGTTTTGCTGTAACTATGACGCGAACAACAACAAGCTTACTATAGTATTGGACGATAAAACACTTTATAATTAGATACAGACAGCACGCTCAAGAGCTGTTTGCCATATGTGTGAACAGAGTAATACAAGGGGGAAAAACTTTTGTGGAGTAGGATGCTTTTCATTCATTCATGGGGATGTTTTTGCTTTGTCTGAAATGTTTCACATTTCACACATACCATTAAACCTTTCTGTTCTCTTAGAGTTACAGGTCAGATCTGTGGAAAGTAGGGGTGTAGTAGGTGTGATATCCAGGTCTCACAATATGATATCGTCATGGTATGAGCCTCACAGTACGATATTTGTTGCAATATCGTGGGAAAGCTCACAATATGGTGGGGAGGCTCTTGATATTACGATATTATACAGTGGTCCCTCGTTTATCGCGGGAGTTACCTTCTAAAAATAACCTGCAATAGGTGAAATACAGGAAGTAGTCATCTTATTTTTTACAGTTATTATGTGTTATGTAAAACCCCTCATCACACACTTTATACACTTTTCTCAGACAGGCTCTGCAACAATTGGGGCATAGAACACAATGCACACTCATATGCTGTAAGAATTTTTTTTAAAAAGCATGCAAAATTGCACAAAAAAGTCAGCAAAACAACAAGGCTGCGAAATGTGAGGGACAACTGAATGAAGATTTCAAAGTGCTTAGAACTGTTATTTCTTCATGTAGTCTGCACTAAAACGGAGCAAAGGATCATGGTCTATGTAGTTCCCTCTGTTTTTTTAGCTATTTCTGCATCAGAACTATTCATTTAAGCAAACAGACTTGTGATTCGACATATTGTGATGTCCACTATACTCTTGTAAGACCTCTGACGATACAATATCACCATATTTCAGTTATTCCTACATCACTAGTGGAGTTTTTTTTAGGTATTTTTGATATAAAACCACCCGTAATTGAATACTTTAAAGTATCTCCACGTTTGACGCCCCCAAATTTAAGACTTTTTTAAGACCTTTTTAAGACTTAAAGGAAAACTAAGACCAACATCGCACCCATTATGCGGGAGAAAAACACCAGATCGGATCCTAAAAATGACCATTACTCACTCCTTTAACCCTATAACGCCAAACGTATCATATTTGATACATGCCCTCCACATGAGCAGTGTGACATTTTTTTCCCTGAAAAACCTGATGTATACAATCAGATACATGCAGTGCACAAATAATCCAACAGTGGGTGTGATTCACTGATTAGAGGGTGCTCCAGTGACAATACAAGATTGCCATAAATAATAATATATGGAAAATGATATTTGAATTTTTTTGTTTGTTTGTTTAGAGGGACCAATAAAGGCTTGGAATTGGAATTTTCTGCCAATTATTTAATGGTGTGGGCTTTACAGGGTTAAATAATAAAAAATACTTTTATTCTAAAATCTCAGAACTAATTTATAGCTGTTTGCACTGCTTGTAAAATGGCCAGAAAAATAATTTATAACACTGACAAACTAAGCTTTCAGATGGTCTTGTCTCACACTGCACTGCAGCCCGGGTGAGTTTACAAAAAAAAATAGCTCATGAAATTAGATAAGATAAGATAATTTAAGAATTTTTAAGGCCTTAATTTACGAACATGAAATTTAAGACCTGTTTAAGACTTTTAATACCCCGCGGCGACCCTGTACTTGTAAGGTAGAGCTTTTTAATGTCACACTGTGGAACATTCCAGGCAGAACAATAACATATCCATAGAAACAAGCAGGCGACAGACCCTCCACCAGAAAAGTTACACAATGCACCTTTAAGAGTTGGATACGAAAAGCAATAATTCCATTGTCACACCTGAAAAAACCCAAAAGCACCTGCACATGCCTGGTATTCAGAAGGATAATATTTCCTGTGTTTTTAACCTGTTCCTGGGGGTCATGGTTTTATCGTCAAACTGACAGGACTTTGCTGACATTAAGCACCTGGTGAGAGAAGCCCTTGTGGTGCTCCAACTCTCCACACTCTTTTAATCCGGAGTGATGTGGCCGAGAGGAAAGTGAAGGAGCCTCTTCATTCAACACACAAACACTGGCTGACAAAGGGGGGCAATTGTCCGCACATACTGTTCCATGACTAATATGGCGGGGGCAACCGGCGAGGGGGGAGTTTCTTGGAAAAAATGAGTCGATTTTTGGGGAAGAGGGGGGAGGTGGGGTTGAAAAGAGCTATATTGTGTATATAGAGTGTAGATAGTGATATAAAAATGGTTCACTGTACATAAAAAGTGTGGTTTCCTCATCAAAAACATAATATTGAGTATGTTTAACACACAATTTTTGCATATTTAGGCTGTGTTCTTATCTCAAACAGAATAAACTTGGAATCATTTGGACGATTTCAGACCTCGAATTGCCAATCTCTACTGAACAAAAGGTAAAAGTTGGGTGTTTACTTAATTTAAATTTTTACCGCTTTATGACATCACAAGGTGGAAGAAAACATTTTGAGCTTTGGAGATGACGACAGACTAATAATGCAAGGTTACTCGTGTGAATGAAACAAAACACAACTCCAGGTCTGTTTTTGAGGAGGTAACAATGTTCTAATGTGACAAAAAGCTAACATAAAACAGTCACTTTTGTGTAATATAGGACATTTAATCATTTCTGACATTTTTTTAACAACAGTATTGTATTTTAATCAATGACTTTATCAACAGTATTGTATTTTTATCAATGACTTTATCAACAGAATTGTATTTTATCAGTGGTTTATGAAAGCATTCAGTAAGATCATCTGAACTAGGTTTTGAGCTAAGAAATGTATGAATTATACGTTTATAATTTATTAATTAAAAAAAGAAAAGAAAAGAAAATCTAGAGTTTCCACCGCATTTTCATGAATAATTACACCATTATTAAAAAGACAGTTTGGAATTTTGGACATAATGAGCAAGAGTGTTGGAGACGTGTGGAGACACTATTTTAAATCTTCCATCCAGTCCTTGTATTTGGAGAGGTTGCTGGTGCTAGGCTAGTGCATGTCAATGGCCATAGTTGTCCTGCCACTAAAAACAGTCTTACCCACTCCAGAGAGCACCCGAGGCAAAACTATTAGAACTCCAGACAACTATGGACAACTATGGTCAAGATTTCAAAAAGAGTCTTCACACGTCTCCAACACTCTGGCTCACGAGGAAATTAGGCCCTATGTTCAAAATCCCGAGCTGTCCCTTTAAAACTGGAGTATCCACTTTTATGCACTTAAATGACAAAATGTCCTTTCCCCCCGTGGAGTCTTCTTGTCAAAGCAGCACTTTGTGACAGATCAGGCCACTGCGCACTGTTCACGTCTAATTATCAACTATTTTATTGATTGCAACCCCAGATGGAATAGACTCACACAGACAGCGGATTGACTGGTGATCCCCCGCTTCACTCTGCAGGCTGTAAAAAGCTCTTATTAAGCTGTGCACATGCTAAAAAATTAGGGTTCGTGAAAGTTAGTCAGATAAACCTACTTTGTCACAGTTTGAAAATCTGATAAGGCTCCACTGATAATTCAGGGAGGTGGGTGAGCTGTTGTGAAAATAAATATATTGTTCAAAACTATCAAAAATACATTGAAGCTGATGTCATGAAAATTTAGACTTAGACTTAAACCGACTTTATTGATCCACAAGGGAAATAACTTGGGCACAATAACTCATACGTCACATTATGTTACAAGAACTAATTTAACTTTGTTCATGTGGAGTCTGGGGAGAGTGGGTGGGTGGTTACCATGAGCTCGGGATTGGGGATTTTAAAATTTTGTATATTGTTTTTATTTATCAATGTATTATTATGATTATGATTATTTTTATTATTATTTTATTTATTTTGTTTATTTATTTTGGGGTCACCGTGAGATCAGGATTGTATTTTTAATATATTTATTTATTTATTTATTATTATTATTATTATTATTATTATTAATATTATTATTTTTTTAAATTTTTTTTTTTATTATTATTATTTTGGGGAGGGGGGATAAAATGTAATTTGATTTGATTACAAATTCAAAAAAAAAATTACAATGAAAAAATTGTAAAAAGATATTTTTAAAAATTGTAATAAACTTCTAAGTAGCAATAAAAACATTGCAAGAGACTGTTATCAACAATGTATGTACAGAAGTAAAAAATAAAATACTGTATATCATAGTTATACACAAGAGGTCATAAGTAAACAGTCCTGGAGTGTGATGCTAACTGGAGACGCTATTCCGTCTGAATCTGACCTTTGTTTGAACACAATCTGACCAGAAAGAACTGAACTACAACAGATGAGGAGATTTGTCTCTCTCACAAGCATTAGTCACTCTCACTTTTTTGTTGAAAACCCCAAAACAAGATCATGAATGCTTGACTGGATCACAGGCTTAAAAATGTGCCGTTTAAATCAATTTCATTTTGTTTTTTTCTTAAGATTTGAGGAAATCTCTCACTTTTTTGGCAGTAGTTCTAATGGGTGCATTGTGTCACCATGGTAACTGCTGAACAATCCACCATAGATACACATGCAGAACGCCCCCAACGCGACATCACTGCACAGTGTCAATAAAAAACCTGCAACAGAATTTGATTAACCAAAATAAACGCGCTATTTGAGCATATTTTTAGCAGCAGCACAGTTGAGCTATATTTCACTTTTAATCTTCATGATCAAAATCAGCTCAGTGCTTCTTGGAAAAAGCACTCACAGACCTTTGGAGAGGAGGGAGGGAGGTGGAAGTGGAGGAGGAGGGAGAACAGAGGGATAAGTCCACATTCGTGTGCAGATGCCTGGAGTTCCTGCGCAGACGTCTTCCCCCAGGTCATTCACAGAGCCCCCCCCCCACACACACACACACACGCACACACACGCACACACACACCCACACCAGGGTCAGGCAGGCGGGTTACAGCCCTGATTCACTGGAAAACAGCTTTCACTTCACTTTCTCCACAATAAGCTGCATTCATGTCAGATGCTCAAGTACAGAGTAAGGGTCAACATTTTTCATCTATCTTTATTTACAGCAGGAGAGTTCAATGCGAGGACCAGACAACCAGAATATAACTGAAATATGGTGATATCGTATTGCCAAAAGTCTCACAATAATATCATGGACCATCACAATGTATCGAATCACAAGTCTCTTTGCTTAAATGAAAAGTACTGATGCAGAAATAGCTAACAAAACAGAGGGAACTACATAGACCATGATCCTTTGCTCCATTTCAGTGCAGACTACATGAAGAAATAACTGTTCTAAGCACTTTTAAATCTTCATTCTTTGGATTAAGTCTTGTGAAGCATTTTTAGAGGAAAAAGGAGCAGATTCACAGTTTTGTGCCTCCACAAAATATTGCAATAAATCTGGTACAGAGAGATGTATATGGTGAAAATATGGTACAGAGAGATTTGGATATCATTACATCCCTAATAGAGGATGGGTATCGGCTCCTGATCCAGCTCTTTTATGAGTATCAGGCAGTATTGGATTCAGTCACATGATCGAACCGATCCAGTTTTTTCACGTTTCATTGACGTGCTTTACTGCAGCCATAAATCAAAACGCCACCATGTCCACTGCTGTGTGAGACTTTTCACTCCAACAAAACGAGTCAAACAGTGACACAATCGCTGCAAACAAACAATTTCTGGTGGCAGAACCAGCAGAGCCACTTTAACACGACCAATTTGATTCATCACTTACATAAGAATCATTCGAACGACTTTGATATTTACAAGCACAAGACGGCAAAGCCACAGCAGCAAACACTGGTGGAGGCAAGGTAAGGTAAGGAGGTAAGGCTTTCGTCGTCTGATGGACTTTTTGGAGCTAAGGTATGAACTTCCTTCACAACACTACATTACAGAGACAACACTACTGGAGCTATTAAAAAATTCTCTAATCCATATTGACAATAAATGTTGTACCAAGTGACTGGTCAAAGCATTTTAGGATGTCAGTCGTGTTATTATGTAGAATATCGTAATATCATGAGCCTCCCCACCATATCGTGAGCTTTCCCATGATATCGCCATAAATATCGTACCGTAAGGTTCATACCGTGACGATATCATATCGTGAGACTTGGATATCGTTACATTCCTATACCAGACTATACGCCCTGTGCAGATTATATTAACAATCTAACTAAACAATAATAACAACAGTAGAGGTCCAGTGTGCAACTATTACGACACATTGCACCTGACGTCATCCACATTCTCTGGTGATGCTAACCGTAGGCACTGCTCTGTAAGAAGCTCTGTTACATAAGTTGGAGCTTTGTTTTAACACGATCTGACCTACAACGTGAGATGATTTGTGCAAGTCTCAAACGTAAATCTTTTTGGACAGTATTTGCTAATGTGTGCGTTGTGTCACCATGGTAACTGCTAAACATTGTGCTATAGAGATACATGTATCACCCCAGCACAATGTCACAGCGAAGTACCAGTAAATCCTTATCACCAGATTATTAAAATGCAGTAGTATAGAAGCACAGTAGTGCAGTAACAGTAGTTATTGTAATATAATGTGATGTGTGTCTAAGTCTACGGGCACTATCCAGGGTTGTCCTCGAAATGTATCCCATTTTTGGAAAGCAAAATAACTCTTTTCCACTTTTTTTCCCCATTACAGCTCTAGTGCGGCCAGTTTTTACAAGCAGACAATCATGACACAATTCCCGTATCAAAGTTCGCCAAACAAGACATAAGAGCTTTCCAGGCAGTCTATCAACTAGTTCCTTATAAATAAATTTTACAGTCTTGTTCTCGTCTGATGGATAGTGATGGCCAACCTACTTTTTCATACAGTGTGCAGTTTTAAATTCATCACCTGTTATGAAACAAAGAGCTGTTATGAAACGAAGGGCTGAGAGAAAGAGCATGTCTAAAGGTTTTGAATAAATCTATGGCCAAGAGTCTATTATTTAAAAGTGCACTGAGTAACTTTTCTTGTAAAGGGTCTGTCACCTGCTTGACTTGATGGAGAGGTTATCATTTTTTTTCCTCGAATGCTCTACAGTAGAGCATTTCATTTTACTGTCTCCATGGCCACATCACCAGGCCAAGTTACAGGTCAGATCTGTGGAGAAGACCAGAAGCTACACTGCCGAACATTCCAAGCAAAACAATGACATCACCATGAGATGAGCAGATGACAGACCCTCCTCCAGAAAAGTTCAGCAGAGCACCTTTAAAAGTGTCTATTGTTCCACAGTATGGCATTAAACGTATCCATGACATTGGAGACGAGAAGATAGAAAGACCAGGAAAAGCTACAGGTCATATCTGTGGAGAGGCAAACCCGGCGGTTATCGCCGGAATGCTGTTTTTAAATTTCCTGTACATACCATACTATACTTTCAGATTCTTGGACAATAAAAGACTAGGGTTGGGTACAGGCCTCTACGCTAACTTTTTTTTTTTCAGGAGCACATGTGCTTTTAAGTTAAAAACAAAAAAAATGGGGGCACAAATAGGTTTTTGTTTTGAACATTTATTACAGTGCAGCACACAACTTATTTGAATGAATTTTATACAAAAAAACAAAAGGATTATGACTGTACTTTTCCGGCATGATCTCAATGTTTTTTTAATATATATACATCTATCTCCATTTTATCTGATTAATATTCATTTAGACTTAAAATAAGACAAACTGTACTGCACTGAAACACTCTGCACCCCTTTTTGGACCCTCACCCACAGTTTAAGAACCTCTTCTTTAAGAGAACTTCCACTGGCACTTTACACAAAACTGCTTCAAAGTGTAAAAAGTGTGTAGGATTTTTAAACCTGTATTTTCAAATTCCTAACTGGAGTTACATTCTTTTGTTTTAAAATGGTATTTTGCCTCTGCACATTTACTAAACCAAACGCACATTGAGACAAACAGATTAATTTGGCATTTTATTAGGCAAACTTCAGCCCACATGTCGCCTGCTCTGTGCCGTAGCTCTGCTCTGTGCGGACACGGACATAAAATTAGTTTTTGCTTCATGTTTCGTCCTGCTCTTCTAATCAGCGCTCATTGAGGAGGAGCCTCTGTGCGCTCTACGTGGGGAGGAGAGAGCGTGAAAAGGCGAAGAGCGGCGCACTGACGTATAGACAGGTAGGCTGTTTAACCTGCCCTGTGATGCGCACTGTGATCGAGTGTCTGTGTGCTCCAGCGCACAGGTCCCGCACACCGGTACAAGTTTATTGCCGAAGGCAGCGGCCGTAATGAAATATGACCGCACTCAGTATTCAGTCCTCGACTCCGTGACAAGACCGAGTCCAAATGGGCTCGAGTCCGAGACCAGATCACTTTAGCGAAGGAAGTCCAGCGGCACGGGGGTGTTTACTGAGTGGTGGGACAGGGGTGGGTCCTGCTGCAGGGCGCTCCTCGTTTAAGGTGGGCGTGGGTGTGTTTTGAAGCGGAGTTTGTGCGTATCAGTGATATCGGCCACATGCGGAGCTCTTACGCCGGGGTCGTGCGCGCTCGGAGGTGTCGTGCCCGGGCTCGGTTCGGTTGCGCTCGCGCTGGGCATGTGTCGCGCTTTAGGGGCGATCTGTGCTTGGGCACGATTCTAAAGTCCTAGTGTGAATTTGCCCCTAATGTTTGATACATGTAGAACGTTTAACTCGTCACGTTACGTCTGTGCGCAGCTCTCCTTATTGTAGCTGCAGAAGCACTCACACTGGTGGGACTGTTTTGTTTTCCTCGTTTGCACGACGAAATATTTGCTCGCAAATGCGAGTGAAATGGGCGCACTGTAGAGCCCTGGTTGGGTATGATTAAGAAGTTGCCAATACAATACATATCTCGATACGATATGCATTTCGATTCAGTGAACTTTTGATTTGATGCGACATATTTGAAACCGATTCGATACGGTTCAATAAAAGTAAAGGCTAAATCACAGCTGTGATACTAAAAGTCTCTGTTAAACTACTTCTTGTGCAAAGTGAATATGAAACATCCATTTTAATCATCAACGAATCTGGGCTCGAGCGTCCCCCTGGCTTGAACGGCCCATTCTATATCCTAATAAAATGAAATGTGAATGTCGTGAGACAAAATGTTGTTTATGTCATTTTACCGATCTTTTGTGCCTCACTTGTGGACTATTCCTAATGTGACACACTGTATTTACTTTAATATTTACTACTATATATATATATATATATATATATATATATATATATATATATATATATATATATATATATATATATATATATATATATATAGTAGTACAGTACACCTCTACTGCAGACTGTACACATCTGATTTAACTGGACCTCAAGAGCTGTTTATACAATATACAGTATCTGTACTGAGGCAAGACAACATTTGCTCAAACACATGAAGAAAAAATTGTGTACAGGCAATTTCAGCCTCTAAAAGGACACAATAATTTAATAATCCAAACAGCTATAATTACATGTACATATAAATCCACAGTGCCACAACGTTCCCTGATCAAAGTGATACTGCAGGATATAAAGCTGAGATTAAAGATGCTTAAGGTGTGCTGGTGTCTCCTTCGTGTGAGGTGTAAGATATTAAAAGGTATCCTCAAGCTATTCAATAAGAGCCAGAAAACTGAACACAATCTTATGCTTTCCCCCTCTCTCTTTTGGAAGGCGTGTTTGAGGAGGAACCAGCCTGTGTGGACTTGTGCAGGAGATAATGACACAGAGGTGAAAAGGGTGGGGACAAAGCTGCAATTTGAGTCTAAGAAAACCGATTTGAAGATCAGAGAAGGTGCAAAGACTACATTTAGACACCTACCCACTTTCTGTAATTGTTTAAGGAAAGTACAGCTTCCACCTTCATGTTATACAAATAACCTGAACTCTGTATATTTTGTGCTTTAGCGGATTATGTTAGTTTTTGTTTAGGCTTACGATATTATAATATTCTACATTATAACAAGACTAACATTCTAAAATGCTTTGACCAGTCATTTGGTACAACATTTATTGTCATTAGGAATGGAACGATATCCAAATCTCTCTGTACCATATTTTCACCATATACATCTCACTGTACCAGATTTATTGCAATATTTTGTGGAGGCACAAAACTATGAATCAGCTACTTTTTCCTCTAAAAATGTCTTCACAAGACTTAATCCAAAGAATGAAGATTTCAAAGTGCTTAGAACAGTTTAAAAAAACTCTATCTAACTTTTCTCCACCTATTTGTCTTCATGATGTTATTGCTTTGTCTGTGGTTTTCTACAGTATGGCATTAAACTTATCTACTGTATTTCCATGGAAACAAGCACAGTAAGAAGGCATGTTTTTCCAGGAGATTTTTGCTATAACACAATAACGAGATTATAGTTTAATGTAGGGATGTAACAATAACCAAAATATGGTGATATCGTATTGTCAAAGGTCTCACAATAATATGTCCAAATCTCAAAACGTTCTGTTCCATCTTGTGATGTCATGAAGAGGTTGTTTTCAAGTTACTTTTTACAGTTCAGTAGAGATGGACAGTTCCAGAGCTGAAAAGGTGGAACAGTGTTTTCTGAGATGAGGAAATAACATTATAACATAAAAATAGCGCAATATGAATTTTCTAATAACAAATAAAACAAAGTCAGTACTTTTCACAGTTTTTTGTCTCCAGTTTTTACAGCTAAAATGGTTGACTCTGGCATTTGTCTGAGTGATGCAGAGACCCCGTCAACAAACTCTGACTCCTGTGAGCGTAAATCTGCCGCCGCTTCCTCACAGCTCCAGCGAAACATGAAGCACCAGCATGCACCAGGTCAAAGGTCATGTGGGCTGAGGACGCGACACCCAACACGACACAGCGGGGGTGCAACAGGAGACCGGCTTTAACGAAATACAATCATCTGGTTTTTGAATCGCTGAAAATCTAACTTTGAAAAAATATGTGTAAAGGACTCCACAGACTACAGGAGAATTTGCCCGATTTTGGTAGGGATTTGTTCGTAGAGGCAAGACCCAACTTTTTGTCTCCATGTGCGATTTTGAAGCTGCTGTGCTCCTCATGTGTGTGGAGTCAGTGTCAGATCCTAACCACCAAACATCAACAACGATAAAACAGAGATGCAAGATACAAACTTGGGATATAGCGAAAATGAAGACTTTATTCCTCACCTAAATTGATAAATTTAAAGTGCAGCGCCTCACCCACATTATCCATAGAAATTGTTCTCTGCAAATAATGACATCCAGTCCACAAAACCACGCTATTAATCCAGTCTGCGATGTTCTTTGAAAGTAAAAAGTTGAGATAGTTCCTCACATGTGTCTCTTTACATCCACACAGTGCACGGATCCAGGTGAAGCTGCAGATTAGTGACAGTGACTCTACTTCCTGTGGACTTTATCTCCTCTTTTATGCTTTAAAAATCCTGTATCTGAAGTATTGCTCCACATTTGACAAATAACATTGGGCCTCATTTTCTCATGAGCCAGAGTGTTGGAGACGTGCGGAGACACTTTTTTAAAAATTCCATCCAGTTCTTTTATTTGGAGAGGTTGCTGGTGCTAGGCTAGCGCATGTCAATGGCCATAGTTGTCCTGCAAAACTATTAGAACTCCAGACTGTCGATCGCACAGACGTTCACATGGACAGTCTGGAGCCTTGAGTGCTCTGTGGAGTGGGTAAGACTGTTTTTAGTGGCAGGACAACTATGGCCATTGACATTCACTAGCCTAGCACCAGCAACCTCACCAAATACAAGGACTGGATGGAAGATTTTAAAAGTGTCTCCACACGTCTCCAACACTCTGGCTCACAAGGAAATGATGCCCTATGCCCAAAATTCCAAACTGTCTCAAATCTCAAAGCGACCCGTTTTGCTGTACACAGGAAACAGCTGAGGCGATCGCGCTCCCAGCTTTATTTCCTGTGGTCCACAGACATATCCCTCTGTTGTCTCTGCAATCTGAGATTTTAAGCCTCATAAGGTTCTCTTCATGCCTGTGGCGTGCGCTTTTTGTCGCACGTTTAAAAATCGCTTAAGACTGAAAAATCCTGTAGTGTGTAACAGCTTTTAGTCAAAGTTGTACCTCAGATTGACACCAGTGATTCGTTGGAACATTTGAGGCAATCTTCTGAAAATATCTGCTGACTGTTTGCTGATAAATCATATTTAGGAGCGGTCTCAGATTTTGATCATCTTACAAATGTGAAAACATAACTCGTTCGTTCAAAACAGCTTGGGGTGGTCGAACGTTATTCCTCACTTTTACCTTATGCCCTCCTCGTTTTCTTCGTAAGTTTAATAAGCGCTTTTCACAAAATCAAATTGGAGTTTCCCAGTCACAGTAAAGCTAATAGCAACTAGCATGCTAACACCGCACTTCCTGATTCTCAAAGGCTAAAGTGAGCAGAGCAAGTTTCATTTTTACACCAAGAGCACACCCAAAATGTATTGTCATAGTTAGTCCTGGTAATGATGTTCTAAAAGTTTTCATCTTATTTTCCAATGAAACACTTTCCCGCCTTCGGTTATAATTAGATGAAAACTTTAAATATATAAGAGGATTGTTTTATTTACCGTCTTTGCTCATATGTGCCAGTGCTTCCAAGGTAAATGAAGGCCACTGACAGCAGAAAAATCCCAGTTACTTGAGGTGAAAGTGTTTTTTGAACGGCTCTACTGTATTTCATTCTCACTGTGGGTGGGAGAGCACCAGCACCCGGCTGCATTCCTGACAGTCCCAGGGTGCAGCCGCGTCCCATCTGACACCCTAAAAACACCGGTGCTTCCATTATGAGCGCCCTGCGTCACTCGGACCACCAAGAATCACATCGCTTCTTTTACTTTTTACGTGCTCAGAGCTTCAAGTGCACTAAACAATCGAATCAAGGTTGTCAATAGCTTAAAAAATCAGATACTAATCAATACTAGATACTCATTTGAGGAGGTATCGATACTCAACAAGTCACAGTCGCAGGAGAGAAGAGCTGAGGGATTACACAGATATAAGACCACATGGGAACAGAAAACAAAGTACTATCATTTAGAGTTGAAAATCACATTGTGTTTATTTATTATCATCATGGTATCGGAATCGGTATTGAGTGTCGAGTCAGAGAAATCGAGTTAGACATTTTAGATTGAACTGAATTTTTTGATGTCACTTGAACTCACTCAATCGGACCACCAAGAATCACGGCCTCTCTGTTTGCTACTGCAGTTACATAGCTATTCACAGGACAAAGAGAGGAGCACTCCACACCTCTAGAATGAGAAGTGTCACCAACTCATTCAAACAGAAAGAGGAATGCTGCTCTGTGAAGGGTTAAGGTCCCTGTGGCTACTGCTGGTGCCCCCTTTATAACAGAAATACTTCAGCTATCTTACAGCCGTGACAATGTTTAACTCTAGTTACACATTGTTATAGGTTTTGTCCTTAAACGGTAAACTACCTTCAGCCAGATTTGTGCGGACTATTCAGTGAAAAGATAAATAAAATAGTGCATAGTTTGTGCATTGAGTTAACCTGATGGTATCATTTTCTAACTGCAACTTACATTAATACATGACATTAATCAAGCCTGAACAAAAACTGCGGGCTTAGTAAATGCTTAATTAAGAAGTTAGAGTTTGGGTGTTAGTTAAGAATACGGATGTAACAATAACTGAAATATGGTGATATCGTATCGTCAAAGGTCTCACAATAATATCGTGGACCGTCACAATATATCGAATCCCAAGTCTCAAGGCTTAAATGAATAGTTCTGATGCAGAAATAGCTAAAAAAAACAAAAACAAAAAAAACAGAAGGAACTACATAGACCATGATCCTTTGCTCTGTTTCAGTGCAGACTACATGAAGAAATAACTGTTCTAAGCACTTTGAAATCTTCATTCTTTGGATTAAGTCTTGTGAAGCATTTTTAGAGGAAAAAGTAGCAGATTCACAGTTTTGTGCCTCCACAAAATATTGCAATAAATGGTATGGTGAGATGTATATGGTGAAAATATGGTACAGAGAGATTTGGATATCGTTCCATCCCTAATGACAATAAATGTTGTACCAAATGACTGGTCAAAGCATTTTATAACAGGATATCCTCAGGTTTGACTCCCCCAAATTTAAGACTTTTTAAACACTTTTTAAGATCTGAATGAAAATTAAAACATTGCACCCATTATGCAGGCGAAAAACGCCAGATCCAATTCTAATAATCACCATTACTCACTGCTTTAAATAACAAAAATACTTTTATTACAAGAAAATGGGCTAAAGAAATGTAAGACCTTTGTGAAAAAAAATAAGACTTGGACAACATCATTTAAGACTTTTTAAGGCCTTAATTTAGGAACATGAAATTTAAAACTTTTAAAAACCCGTGGTCTGTATAAGGTCAGTCTTGTTATTATATAGAATATCATAATATCGTGAGCTTTCCCACAATATCACAATAAATATCGTACCGTGAGGTTCATACCGTGACAATATCGTACCATGAGACTTGGATATCGTTACACCCCTAGTTACGAATGAAATGAATCAGGCTTAACCATTTAATTTGTGCCTAATGAAATATTTAAGTTGCTTTATTAACCCATTCATTAATATATTTATTATAAAGTGTTAGAAATGTGCAAAATCTAACATACAATTTTCTAAGGTGAAACGAAATGAAATGAATAAATGTACATGTGTAGCTCAATCCCATTCTGCTTGGAAATTGGAAAATGAACCTGGAACGCCTTATCCCATCAAACGCACACAAATAGAAGTTAATTGGCTCTGTTATTTATAGCTTGTTTCCGGTAAAGTTTTGGAGAGAGCAAAGTATCCTGAGGGAGGAGGGAGTGGGGCAGCTCTGGTTCCCTCAGACGACAGCTGATGGTTAAGTCCTGCTCCTCTCCTCCAGCGCTCACTCCTGTCTGCTTATTTATAATGGAAAGACTCGGGTTTGAGAATCATGAACGCTGCTGTGTCATTTAAGACGTCGGGAATCGCAGAATGGAGCTGAGCAACACAAATCCAGAGAGGAGAGGAAATAGTATAGTAAATGGCAACAATAAATATTTAGCATCACGATAAATAAGAATAAAAACCGTCTGGTATGTTTTAGGGGTGGGCGATATCTTGATATTTAAAATATATCGAGATATTTTTGAAACTCGATATGAATTCTGACATATCGATATATCGCTATAATGCTTAGGTTTACTTCTGGTTTCGCCGCTTTGCTTGTCTCGCCTTCTCTGTGCCGCGCTCGCCTCCGCCTCCTGCTTTTGTCCCCGAGCTCCTCCGCGGAGCCCGGACCTGGCCTCGGACTAAACCAGGACTAGGACTTAACCTGTACTAAACGCGGCCGCGGACTAAACCAGGACTAGGACCAGGGCTCTACAGTGCGCCCATTTCACTTGCATTTGCGAGCGAATATTTCGTCGTGCGAACGTGGAAAACAAAACAGTCGCCCCTGTGCGAGTGCTTCTGCAGCCACAATAAGGAGCTGCGCACAGACGTAACGTGACGAGTTAAACGTTCTAAATTCACCTGCCCAGCGCGAGCGCAACCACATGACACCTCCGACCGCGCACGACCCCAGCATACGAGCTCCGCGTGTGGCTGATATCACTGATATGAACAAACTCCGCTTCAAAACACACCCACACCCCCTTAAACGAGGAGCGCCCCGCAGCAGGACCCACACCTGTCCCACTCATTAGACAGCCCCACACCGCTGGACTTCCTTCTCCGCTAAAGTGAGAGCTTTGTCTTGGTCTTGTCTTGGACTCGAGCGCATTTGGACTCGGTCTTGTCATGGACTCAAGGTCTGAATACTGAGGGCGGTCATATTTCATTAAGGCCGCCGCTGTCGCCAATAAACTCATCCCGGTGTGCGGGAGCGTGAGGGCTTCTCTCTGCAGCCTGTGCCAAATGCCAAATAAATCCGTTTGTCACAATGTGCGTTTGGTTTGGTAAATGTGCAGAGACTAAATACCACTTTAAAACAAGAGAATGTAACTCCAGTTAGAAATGTGAAAATACAGGGTTAAAAATCCTACACACTTTATTCACTTTGAAGCAGTTTTGTGTAAAGTGCCAGTGGAAGTTCTCTTAAAGAAGAGGTTCTTCAACTGTGGGTGAGGGTCCAAAAAGGGGTGCAGAGTGTTTAAGTGCAGTACTAAATGAATATTAATCAGATGAAATTCGTTTTTTTGTATTTGCAGAAGGGGGGGGTATTTTTCCTGTACAGATATCGAGATATATATCGTATATCGAGATATAGCAAAATATATCGACATATATTTTTTGGTCCATATCGCCCAGCCCTAGCATGTTTCTATTACTTGTAAATGGCTTGATTAAGGTTCAAGATTGTTTTTAATTAGATCTTTTGGCAGCCGTTTTAAATAGATTCTTATTATAGTCGAAGGATGCACCGATCTGATAGCGGTACTGAATATCTGCACCAGTACTGAAACATTTGATAGATCGATATCGGCTTCCAAATATCATTTCAACAAATATCTTAAATGAATGTCATAAGACTATTTCCTGGTCGTTGTGAGCTCAGAAAATCTCATGTTTGATTTTTTTATCTATGCAAATTTGTTCTGGAGTTACTTAAGAAGTGAAAAATGGCTACAAAACACACTTGGACAGTTTTGTCTGATTTTATTTTAAAGAAACAGTTTTCAGTTTCAGCGCTGATGTCGATTGATAGATTTAGTAGTAGTGAAATGGGTTTTGGAACTGAAAAGGCCTGATTGGTGCATCCCTGTTACAGACGAAATCCTCAGTATGTGAAAGTGACAGAGTTTTATCTCAGATCCTCCAATGTGGTAAGACCTAATAATGCAGGTGGATAAATAAAGCAGGATAAAGAATAATGATTGTAAATACCAAAACACTAATTGATTGATTTAAAGGTCTCATTAAGTCACTTTTCTGGTGGGTGACCTTCAACCTGCTCGTTTCCATGCACAGACTGTGTATATAAATGGACATAGCTAACATGCTGGTCACCGCGTTCCAAATAGGAAGTTTATATGCGACTCTTTTGGCTTCTACTGACACCGGCTCCCATTGACTTACATTAAAACAGCCCCTCTGCCTCCTCCACTTGAACTGGCACGTACATTAGTTTTTGGCAGATAATAACATGTCTGCATCTTGTATTTTGTTGATTAAAAAAAAAAAAAGTATACATTAAAAAAAAAAAAAATTATAGGACATATTTACATTTACGTCAACTCAGGCACAAATAAATAAATGGAATATCTGTGGTATTTCAAATTAAAACAAAATGTGAAGTATTTACTATTTTTGCAAACCACAAGTAATGATAAACTTTTTAAAAATGTATTTAACCTTTATTAAACCAGGTATAGACCCATTGAGATCCAGATCTCATTTACAATGGTGATCTGGTCAAGTGGTCAACAGGACATGTCAAGAGCAGAAAACAACTATCAATTAAGGTAAAAAAAAAAAAGAAAGCAACTATCAATTAAAATTAACATTAATTATGAAGGTAAAGTGCAATGAATGTAGAAAATATTTAAAATATGAGCCGGGAATTCTGTGTGGATATAGTATTGTGGATGGCTGTCCCAGGCTGGTCATTTCTACTCCACAATGAGGCTGGTCATGTTGGTGAGGGTGCTCATGTTGGTCTGGGTCATAAACTTTTGTTATACGGCTGACCCAACACCGGCCCCCATCACAATCAGGAGTGATAATGTGGCCCCCAGAGAAAAAAGTTTGGTGACCCCTGCATTATTGTGGCCCCTCTCTCTGTAACTGCTACAATGATCTTCATCAAAAAACCTATTCATACTATAGAGTCCAAATCTGCTCCTATACCCGCTGGCATTGCGAGCTTTATTGGGCAGTGCTGAACGCTGTGGGTGATGTCACATTCGCTTAGTCCATTTTTTTATACAGTCTATGTAATGGTGAGGTAACTTTATTTATATAGTGCTTTTCACAGACACATGTCCCCAAAGATGCTTTCCAGAGCATTATTAACAGAGCATTCTTCATTCACTCCAGACCCGGTGGTATAAAATACTGTTGTAGCCACAGCTGCCCTGGCCCTGGCAGACTGACAGAAGAGAGGCTGCCAAGCCAATCGGTGCCATCGGTCCCTCCAACCACCACTCATCACTCACGCTCACACCACTTTCACACCTACAGTGCATGTTTTGGGTTTCCATGGGGATGTTATTGCATTGCTCTTCCCCAGAAAAGTTCCATACCCCAGTACACCTTTAACAGCACACCAAGCATTCTAACCTGACAAAAAACAATCTAAGTTTCAACAGATGAAAGACTACTGAAGAAAATCACAGTTTTTTCAATGGTAAAAAGTCCTCAAAACACAGTCCATAACAGGAAAGAGTAATGTGACTGCCACCCGCGAATACTT
Organism: Odontamblyopus lacepedii; assembly: GCA_034769755.1. Classification (NCBI taxonomy): domain Eukaryota; kingdom Metazoa; phylum Chordata; class Actinopteri; order Gobiiformes; family Gobiidae; genus Odontamblyopus; species Odontamblyopus lacepedii. The sequence continues at coordinate 39,984,558 of CM068345.1, read as the reverse complement.
CAGCAGCATCAAATTCATCACCCAGTCCAAAATAAGTTGTTTACGCGCTGATGCGGTTTATGCTGGACATTTCGGGGGTATTTCAGACAGGAAGTGGAGGCAGCTGTCTGGGGATCTGTAAATGAGCCCCCCCTCGCCCCTCCCCTCACGTCTGCGGTGGGTGGGGTTCTATTTACCCCCATCTCCATCTCATTCCCGCTCCTCTAATCTGACACCACCTGTTGACTTGGCTCCTCTCAAAATGCCCCATATGATTCGGAGCCAGTCTCTACTCTCATTTATTGACTCCCCCTCTGCATCCAAGTCCATTATATCGTATTACTGTGTGGGAAAAGGAGCACAAATCTTTGCAAGTATGCACCATGGGAATTCATTACCGCAAAAATAGCTTCTTTGAGTAAATTGCAAATCTGTTAATACAAATATCAATGTGAAAGTGTCTGAGGAAGTTGTAGGTTTTAGGATTTTTCTTTAAAAGCAGAATATGTTTGCAGAGTTTGCCCATTTGCACACTTAATAGACACCAGCTCTGCTCTGTCTGAGGCTTTATTTGACTTTAATCTGTTTTATTTGAACACAATCTGACCATAAAGAGCAGATTTAGCTGGAACTACAATCGGAGACCTGATTTGTACTCTTAAACAACTTCCGTTCAAATAACTAACAGCTAATGTGCGTTGTGTTTCCATGGTGACTCCAAATCATTCCGCCATTAGAGATAAACGTAAAACACCCCCAGTGCTATTGTTTCATCAGATGTATTCCTAAACTCCTCCAAACCACAAGATTTTATTGAGGAGTGGCTGTAGAGCTCTTAAATTAAAAGACCGAAGGAGATCACTGACCATTTATTTTAACTATTGGATTTTGATTCAAATTTCATTCATTGTTGTCCTAGTACAAGTTTTCTTAGTACAACACTTACTGTACATAATGTTGTCATGATCCTAAAATTTCAAACTCTATTTTGATAGTAAGGAATAGACTCGATACCGATACCAATACAGTGGTTCCTCGTTTATCGCGGGGTTACGTTCTAAAAATAACCCGCAATAGGCGAAATCCGCGAAGTCGTCAAATATATTTTTTACTTTATTATAAATGTTTTAAGGCTGTAAAACCTCTCACCTCACACTTGATACACTTTTCTCAGACAGGCTCTGCGATCTAAACTGAGGAGCCACCAGTGATTGCGCTAATCAGGGCGTAGAACACAATGCACGTTCAATTACTGTTAAAAAAATAAATTAATAAAAAGCATGCAGAATTGCACAAAAACAAATCAGCGAAACAGCAAGGCCGCGAAAGGTGAACCGCGTTATAGTGAAGGACCAGGAATGTAACGAAATCCAAGTCTCACAATATGATATTGTCACGGTATGAACCTCAATAATCACTAAAACAATATTTATTGCGATATCGTGGGAAAGCTCATTCATTTTTGTGTCTGTCTTTTGAAAAGACCAGATTTTATTTATATTTCTTGTTTCTTTTGTCAGTCAAATTACATTAACTTCAAATTATAAATCAGATATCATGTCCTGATAATTACTCTTTAAGGTTTTCTTATTTGAGCAGTAGAGGTGTAATGATATCCAAGTCTTATGATACAATTTCGTCAAAATATGAACCTCACGGTAAAATATTTTTTGCAATATTTATTGTGGGAAAGCTCACGATATAACGATATTCTACATAATAACAAGACTGACATTCTAAAATGCTTTGAGCAGTCATTTGGTACATTTATTGTCAGTGAAAGTTCTGTGCAAAAGTTTTAGGCATGTGTGAAAAATGCTGTAAACAAAGAATGCTTTCAAAAATATAAATTAAGATTGTTTTTAATCAATGTACAAAATGCAAAGTGAGTGAACAAAAGCAAAAGAGAACTCTCTTGCGCGAAAGAAGCAGAAGTTGTGTTGGTGATGGTCTGGCCCCACAGAGCCCTGACCTCAACATCCTGGAGTGTGTCTGGGATTAACATGAAGAGACAGAAGGATGTGAGGAAGCTCCATCCACACAAGATCTGAGCTTAGTTCTTCAACATGTTTGGAACACAGACCAGCCCAGGTCCTTCACAAACTGTCTGCAAGTAAACCTAGAAGAACTGATGCTCTTCTGAAGGCAAAGCTCACACCAAATATTGATCTGATTTAGATTTCTCTTTTGTTCATTCACTGCATTTTGTTGATTGATGAAAATAAATGATGAACACGTCCATTGTTGATTCATTCCTAGTTTACAGCATTTTTTCCACACCCGCCTAAAACTTTTGCATTGTACTGTATATTTCACGGTATTTATTGCAATATTTTGTGGAGACTCACAAAACTGTGAATCTGCTCCTTTTTCCTCTAAAAATGCCTTCACAAGACTTACAACTTATTTCTTCATGTAGTCTGCACTGAAACGGAGCAAAGGATCATGGTCTATGTAGTTCCATCCATCCATCCATCCATCTTCTCCCGCTTAATCCGGCTGGGTCGCGGGGGCAGCATGCTGCCCAATACTCATAGCACCTGACCCCCCCTATGAACCCCTCTGCAGGTGGTGAGCCCACAGGAGGGTGGACAACATGGTCCTTGATGTTAGTTCATAGGGGTGCGGGCATGTTTTAGGTTGATGGGGGAAACCGGAGTACCCGGAGGAAACCCATCCAGACACGGGGAGGAACATGCAAACTCCACACAGAAAGGCCCGGGCGACCCGGGGATCGAACCCGCAACCTTCTTGCTGTGAGGCCTGAGTGTTGCCACTCAGCCACCGTGCCGCCCCTGCCGTCTATGTAGTTCCCTCTGTTTTTTTTTTTTTAGCTATTTCTACAGCAGAACTATTCATTTAAGCAAAGAGACTTGGGATTCGATATATTGTGATGGTCCACGATATAATTGTGAGACCTTTGACGATACCATATCACCATATTTCGGTTACTGTTACATCCCTACTATTTGCATACTGTATGTACATGTTCAGTTGAAGGACAGAAAGTAGTATGTGTAAAGAGACACTCCATGCCACTGTTGTAAAGCTACTTTCCAATCGTTTCCAAGGTCATGCTATTTGGGATCGGCCCTCTCATAATTAACTGGGATTTGGCAGGGAAGCGCGGGAGGCTCTGGAACGTGGATCAGCACTAACATGAGGAGTATTTCAAACCAGGACTTTTGAACAGGCTTTGTTTTGTAACCTAAGCTGAACTTGGAGCTCAGAACATCACAACAAAACCTGCTGTTAGCTAAAGAGAACTCCTCGCCGGGTACCATCTGCACATCAAAGTCTGCACAGCTTTTTCAATAATACTCTCTGTTACTTTGCCAAGATTTGAGAAGTCCAAGCACACAGAAGTGACTCCTCGCAAGTGTGAAAATATTCTTCCTTGGCGGTTCACGCATAAACACTAAAGCCTTGTTGCATAAAAGTGGTCCAGATGTTTGACACGAATCATGATGGTCAAAAGTTGACTGAACCCTCAAAGGAAGAAGTCATGATGTAGGGCTGGAGGATACACTGTGTACAAAAACAAATAGCAAGATGTAGGGGTAGGTGATATGCCAAAGATGACAATATTCTTGGAATCAGATCACAATTTTAATCTTGTCACACATCACGTAAGCATAGGTGAGGTTTGGATTGGGAAAAGTATGTTGGAGCATAGAGCTGCAATCAAGGTGTGGCGATTTCATCCAAATTGAATATTGTTACAGGATTTAGATCACAATTAAATTTTTATCAGTTCAGTTCAATTTAATAACTATTTTTCCCAGAGAGGTAATCAAAAGTGAATAATTGGAAGACATTCAAAATTACAATATTAAAAGATCCTATGGCCATGCATTACAAAAAACCCAACCATGGTAGTTGTCAAAGCTTAAAAATCTGTGGAATTGAACATATTAAGGAAACAATAAGAGGAGTAGATAAACTGAAGAAACTCCTACAGAGTGAGTCCTACTGGATCTACTCTCTCAAGGCTTCCCATTGTCCAGGACTCACTGAAGAGATTTCTCCTCCTTCCTTTAAAACCATAAGATTCCTATTTTACATCTGTGTCTCCAAGAAATTCTTTAAGATTAGCCCTCGAATATATCATACAAATTACACAAGCACTTTTGTATTTTTTTATACTGTATTAATGTATTTTTCTACGTATTGGTCGTTGGGAATTGCACTATTTATATCGTGTAGCTCGTGTAATATCTTATCTTCCATAGCTTGTAACTAAAATCTGTTCTGCATGTATGTCCCATCATGCACCAGGGGACTGCAGGCCTGCCCACTTTGAACATGTGACCGAAATGTGTTGGCGTGATTTTAACTTCTGCCATGTACTATAGACCCTTTTAATGTGAGTAAACAGTGATGACGTAGGCACGGTTGCGCATGCATTTTGGTAACAGAAGTACGGTAGAATTCAGTGGCTTGTCAAGCTCTGCGAAAGGATTATCAACAAAAGATCGAGAATATTTCCTCAACAAGCCGACTTTGACAAATGGAGTCTGACTGCCAGGTCCTTGTGCGATCAATGAGTAAAACTTTCAAACTTTAGTCCGCTGGTAGAATATCGATTCTGACAACCACACACACAACAACCAGAATGTTTGGTGCTGGAAATGTTTTTATCTCCATCTTCTTCTGTCCATGTTCAGTCTGAATGAATCAGAATGAATGGGGATCAATGCCACTTCTGTTGTCAAAACGCCCGCACAGCTTTTTTTATCACTTCTCTATAAGGGTCTATTAAAAGCTTTAACTATTTTGTACTTTTTGAGTGCCCCAGTTTTTTCAGCTTTGTGTTTGAGACTGGTCCCTGCACTGAAGAGCACCAAAAGGACAGTTTTTCACAATCTCTGCACATCCAAGTAGCACTGCTCCCAAAAGTTCTGCACTGTAACTTTTTGGTTGAGGGTTCCGTCATCTCCTTGTTTCTATGGATGTCATTGCTCTTCCTGGAATATTCCATATGACAGGGGAAATTGTTTTGAGGGGACAGAAACAATGGCACTACCTGCAGTCTTTTTCAAAATGATGACCAGAACAGCTGACTCGCGTGGCATCCACTTTAAGCCCCAAAATTTTTCTCTGTTTGCCTAACCCTCAGCCACGGGTGCCTCAATAAACAAATTTAAGTGGACAATAGACTGCACCATAACTTTCCTTTTTTTGTTATTTTTCTGTTTTTTAACATAAACACTACCCGTCCCCTGTCTTCGCTCCCTCCTGTCATCTATTCTCTTCCGCACACGCCCTTTTCGGAGAAAGCCAGAGCGAGACCCAATAAAAACAGGTATACCCACCTGAAATACAGGTAAGTCGATCTTTTCGTGGCTCCCGTTCCGTCTGTCTTTCGTGACGCCAATATTTTCTGCTGTTGTTTTCAATGAAACCATCGGAGGCCGATAGAAAGTTTCGATGACATTTATTAAAGGTGATATATAAACGAATACAAAATACAATTGTCAAACTGTTATTAACCCTATTGAGAAAACTGAAGGAGAGAGAGAGCTGTAACTTTCCACAACATATTCAAATGCTTTGCCTTAAATTTATTCAATTATTTGTGGTTTTATTGCAAAAACACCTAGAAAAACAAGCATTCTGACTGTGAGTGGGGTTGCCTTTTCACGGATATGACCTGTACCTTGGTTTGGTTTCGTCATCTTGATGATAGAAAGGTTTAGTACGATACTGTGAAACATTCCAGACAAAGCAATAAAACCTCCATGGAGAAAAGCATTTGATGGACCCTCCAGCAGAAAAGTTACGCAATCCACCTTTAAGTACATTGTCCATCTATAATAAGAAGAAAACTATCAAAAGGCTTCAAAAAGAGCAGATTAAAAAGTCACTAACTTGCACTGTAATCTTCTAGAATGAACAACAAAATGTATTAACCTTGTCCAACCAACAACTTTATCCAACCTTCACTGTGAATTCTAATGATTTCTTTTAATTCTAATTCATTTATCATTGTTTGTTGGGATCGGGGTCTTGATGTTAATGTTATATGCTGTGCTGTCTTCGTCTCTGCATCTGACATTGAAACAGCTGCAAACAAACGCCTTATGCAGCCTCAAATGCTTCAAGACACTTTTCGTCTACATTTTTTTTTTATTAGTCCAAACTTGTTCATTGTGTCTTCTCATAACTTATTCATAGTAATGTAGTTATAAATCATAAAGAGACAAGATGAGAACCTTTGTTGCCATGGTATACGATGGCTGCGAGGTTAATCCGCTATAATTTCGTCAACAAACAGTAAAAAATCCTGTTTTATTCTGCACAGAGACGGATAAGCCTGCAGTTTGGTTCTGTACAAACATGTTCTGAAATGTGATTCTTGCCATTGTGGTCCGTGGTTCATTAATCAGTCCTTTCACTTTTGTGCAATACATAGACTGAATACTATATAGACTGAAAACTCCCCCTTTCACCCCCTAATAAAGTGTTCTACATCCTTTTTTCAGTACAAACTTTTATTTCACAATCTGCTGCTGTATTTGTGCCATGGCTGTAATAAAAGCTACAGGATCAGAAATACAAATGAAGAAAGAAAACATAAAATAAAGTTCACACTCTTACAAAACACAAGACAAACATGTACAAACAACTTTCTGGACATAAAAAATGCTTAATTTAGGGCCTTAGCTACAAAAATGCAAAATATCAAGAATGTAAATAAACTAAAAATATCCTTATTGCCTCAAATATAAAAAAAAGTGCAATGGCCTCATGACTTTCCTGGTCCAGTCATACAAACAGCTCCTGTCAGGTCCAGGCCCTTCCTGCATTTCCCTGGTGTTTATTACATTTGGATTTCATTTCATTCAGTTCATTTTGAGTGAAATAATCCTTTCAAATCAAAATAGCAAGGGATGTGCAATTACGCACACCAAGATGAGTAATTTGCTATTTATTTCAGAAATAACTGCACTTAAACCGCCTTTTTCAATTATTCTGAACACAGACGCTCAGAACATCGACCATCTGGACTCAGTTTGGGCCAATCAAAATGGACAGAGCACATGTGTTTTGTGAAAAACAAAGTTCCTATTGGACACTTGTTTTCCCTACGTCATCACACAGCATGTGTGTGACGTAGGATAATGCCAGAAATCAGAGTCCTGCATGGGTTCAGGCAAATTTTAATGAAATGGGTGAAAAATGTTGTGCTGTGTCGGATGCGGGTCCAGGTTGGTTCGGTCTAATCCGCGGTTTGCAAAACATCACAGGGCTGTATTTTAGTAAAATTCAAAAATGCTGTTGTTTTTACAAGATGATTAAATATAAAATCCATATGCTTTTGCTGCAAACATTCCCACAAATTTCTGCCACTTTCATTTTCAAACCTCCTGCAGTTCAAAATGACTCCCGAGGAGCTGAAAAAAAAATTAGCAAGTGGAGAGTACAAAGTTGTGTCTCTTTTTTGGCTCTCGGACTGATTTTCATTTGGTTGCAGTTCGGGTGTCGGTGTGTATTTATAGGGTCGGATTGAGTGCAGAATTTTATTTCATATCTGTCAGAAAAGGGGTCGGGGGTGGATTGAGGTATGACGGGTACGGGCAGGTGCGGCCTGTCAAAATTAGACCCATGCAGGACTCTGCAGGAAATATGCCCGGAAAGTCTAATCATTTCAAGGAAAAAGAAAATACCTTTCTATCTTTTATGGCTGGAAATTTATGCGCAGTTATATAAAACATGTTTGCCGGTATTTTATACAATACCATAGGTCTTGAAGGGTTAATAACAGACAAATCAGATCAGGGCATGACCTTCAACAGCCTCGCTCGGGATCAACTCTTTGGTTGCTATGATACTCGTGGTCGGAAATTCCAAACATTGAACTCCAAATTCGCCCCTATAACCGCAAGCCACGATGAGCTTCATTTGACAGGAGCCGATTGCTACGGGTAACTTCACGCTCACTCAATCCACATCTTTACACAATTTATGGTGCAATATCTGTCTTTCAACCAAGTTTACTTCATCACTTTTTTTCTGCCAAAATATCGGATAAGTGTTGCTGATGTTTGAAAAAAAAAATATTAAGACTTTCATTTTTCGTCAAATCCGCCCACGGCAATTGTCCATGCTGGAGTCCAGATGCCTGACACGCCGGTTTGATGTTCACTTTTCTCTCTGAGCAAATCCGTTCTGGTATTTAGAGGTTATCCGTGTCTGAACGCCTCCATCCTCCTCTCTGAAAACGGGTGAACAGCTGGTTGATGCTCACAGTGCATGACAGTAACGTACAGATAGTGCAGCAGGCTTCATCTGGACCCGGCTCATTCACCAGAACTGAAGAGACTGTGGGTAGCAATGAAGGGTCAGCTTTCACCACAGCCCACATGATGAGAAGAGTTTAAACATAAGAGAATACATCTGCTGTAAAACCATCTGTGTTTAAGCAACTGCGTAACCGAGATGAGAAATAGCCACACGAAAATCCAAACTGAAACTAGAGAAAGGCAATAAGCAGGGTTAAGTATCAAACATCATCTTCTAACAGATACAGACAGTAGATAGTTGTTTAAGAATGTACTGATACTAAAAAAAGTCATATTCACAGTATGTATTAGTGTTTTTATTATCATCATGGTATCTGAATCAGTTTTGAGCATCGAGTCTATTCGAAATTTTAGTATCATGACACTAACTAACACTATCAACAAGCTGTTTTTATGATATGTAAATTTAGAATGGCATGCTTATTTTCTTTAACAACAAAATTATCCGCAAAGCTGCAAAAATAATAAGTAATATTTCTGCAACTTTGTATATCATAATTCACTTTTTGTGTGATACCTCGACCAATACATTTGTAGGTATTTTTAGCACATTTCCACAAAATTATAGGTGCTCTCTGCAACTTTTCTGGTCTCCACGGAGATGTTATTGCTCTTTTATTTTATTTTAAAAATCTATCTCCATGGAGACAAGTAGGTGACACTGTAAGTCAGTCTGCATGTCAGATGTATGGAGAGGCAACCTGTTCACAGTAAGAATGCAGGCTTTTCAAAGTATAAGAACCAATTGAAAAAAGCAAAATAAAAAAATATCAGTTTAATAATAATATATATTGGTTTAATAATAATGTAGAATATTTAATCAATCAATCAAACTTTATTTATAGAGCGCTTTTCATACAAAAATGCAACACAAAGCGCTTTATAGTGATTAAAAAAAAGAACAATCTCACATTTCCCCTCCACCCCCACACAAAGCTAAACTAAACAGATGAGTCTAGAGATTACTATCTGTGACAATTCCACATAAAACTAAACTAAATAAATAAGTCTGACTGTGATGTAACTAGGGGTGGGTATTGCCAACAACCTTGTGATACGATACGATTCGCGATACAGGGGTCTCGATACGATACGATTCGCGATACAGGGATATCCCGATACATGGTCTTCAAGGCGATACGTATCCCGATATTTTACATTACGTAACCTATAATTTAAAAAAAAAAGACAGATGTTTCCTCAAATGTTATTTTTATTTTGGTGCATCAGTTCCAGTGTAACAGAAGAAGCTGTAAGGCAGAAACTGCCCTTGATTCACCTGTTAACAGCCGCACTCGGCACAAGTGTTCAAATATGTACCAGATGTTCAAACTGTAATAAGATGTCATGTATAATAAATAAACCATCTTCTGAAATTTAGGCAGGTTTTCTTAAGATAAATAACTAAAACAAGCCAAAACATTTCCCTCCATACGTCTCGTGTGCCTCCACCTGTGAGTGTGCGTAAAAGGAGGAGAGAGAGAGTCTCCATACACAGAGCACATGGAGCTAGCCTATCACTACAGCACCTCTGCCCCACATGGGGCCCACCGCTGAGATCGTCTTTTCATAGGCTACTCAGATCTGTCAATCATTTCCTGAAAGAACCAATGACTGAAGAGGTTTTGCCGTGGAACTGTCCCTCGGTCATGCGCAATACGCCGCTAACTGGACGCCTTTTCGTTTTGTTCCCCAAGCTGTAGCGCGCGCCCGTAGCCGGACCGAAGCCTGGATACGCTTGTTTTGTAGCTAAGAGTGTGGAGAAAACAAACATACCCCACACCGCTAACAGGAGCTAAGCGTTTAGCTATGCTAAGGACCAAGAGCGAGAGTAGTAGAGAGATGCGTCGCTCATCCATTCAGACAAACTCGGACTTTCTGGATTATTTCTCCACATGGAATTATTTTATGAAAAAAACTGGATATTCTTTTTCTGTGGACTGTTACGGACTAATTGAGCACAGCTATTCCTGGACTGGACCCGTTTCGGACCGACAGAACCGGCTCAAAGGTAAGAAATGCAATGAATATTTTCGGGAATTATAAGTTCTGGCTCTTTGGGCTGTGTGGCATAAAATGAATGATATGGTGGTTTTACTGAGGAATTAAGCTTTCAAACGATGTACAGCAGGTCAATATTGGAAAAATAAGTACGGTGAATATCTGGCTTGACTTTTTAATGTTGTGTAATGGCCGCCGCCGGCGGGCGCGCGGGTGGGTGTTAAGTGGTGTTAATGTAAACATGGCTTAACAAGGCTGTGTGCCGACATGCAGCTCCTTTGATGAGTAAACTTAAGATATGGCCTTAACAAGGCTGTAGTGCAGGAGGAATGCTGCCTCTGACTATACGACATGTGCATTGCAAGGATCACTTATCAGACGCAGTTTGCTGAAGCTTGATAAATAATGTTTGTTGCATGTCAAATATCGATACTGACGCCTCCGTATCGATACGTGTATCGCCAAGAGGCCCACGACGATGTATCCCCGTATCGATTTTTTGAACACACCCCTAGATGTAACTATCTTTATTTACAACTAACTGAAGCAGGAAACTATGAGATTACTACATACTACCTACTACTTACTATATTTGCAATAATATTTCAATGATCCAAGCAGTTGGCAGATCCTCAAGCAGAAAAGTTACAAAATACCTCTTTAAATAATCCAGAATGTATGTTAATATAAAGAAATCAGATGGAAAGTCCCCCTGGCTGAAAGGTCCCCAAGATGGAAAGTCCTCCACATTGGTATATGTATAGTTGAAGTAGCTTTCTAAGTTTCTTGTGTTGTGCTGATTACAAATCATGGCAGCAGGTAAGGAAATAATTAATATTTCTTCCCAAATCAACAGTTACAGATGCTATAGGACATGGAGAACAAGAAACAATTATTTAAAATGTGATTTCATAGTAAACTTGTATGAGCAAATGAGGATTATACTACACACTGTGCCGCTTCGGAAAGTTCAGTAAAATGGCATAAACAAGCAACATTTGGTCTTGCTACTTTTACATTTTATTTTATTATGATATAGAATACTGATTTTCTAACTCAATTCATCACCAGAATGGGACGTTCAAGCCAGGGGAACATTTGAGCCGGTATTCTAATATAAATCTTTATTTGAAATATGTTTCTAGCTCAGATATTGAACTGTCCCATTCCAGCGCAATTAGAACAAAGATGTTATGAAATTGCTTCTCTGGTTCCAAATGGATGATTCCTCATATCATCTGTTCGTGGTTTGGATTCGGTTGTACAAAGCCTGGACTGAACGCATTGTCCAAGTCCTCAGGGACCATCTGAATGCCAAAGTTTCATTTTGATTCATTCACCGAACAGCTGCTCTCACAAAGGGGTGGTACACTGATATTACTTCAGTACAGCTCTGGTCCTAACCTGGCAGATCTCACATAGTTATCACAGTGCTGCTAATGTTATCCGGAGGGCTCCCTTTGAAAACATTAGAGAATCATGGCGACTACTCAAAACAATTTCTGTATTTTTTTCTAGTGGAGAGTGAATGTTCCAGAATGTCTTTATTAAACTTAAAGATAAGCAAGTAACAACACTAGGCCAAGTTAATGGTCTATGGAAAGGCAAGCCCATAAGAATGCATGTTTTTCTTTAGCAGTAAGTACCTGTAATAGAGGTTAGGACCATACTGTATATTCGTTAATATGGTCAATTTTCTCAGTTAAAAAGCTTTAAATTTAATAATAATTTCTGTCGTACCTCTGACCTCCATGGAACCAAATCATTTTTTTCAGAAATCATGAGTTGCTGCATGTTTTTTGTACTTAAAGTGTTAAAATGTCATGTGGTGCGACCGTGCATCATGTGGTGCGACTAATAACAGCAGGAATTCTATGGCTGGAGTTTTAATAACAGACAAAGTAGACTTGGGTGAATGGGATTCTTTAGGGATTTTTCTTCATTTGATGCATTTTACAGGGCAGTAGTTTGTTCATTAAACACAAGCAGGTGACTGTCATATTGGACAACAAAAGAAAATATCAATATGCATTAAAAATCCAAAGAAATGCAACAGTTTGTTTCTGTACACTTCATATTACTCAGAACTTAGATGCCATGTTTGAGAAAATAAAGCCATTCTAAGGTTATTCTCGGTTGCACCACATGACATTTTACACTAAAATTGCTTAATATAAATGTTAAACACAGATTTATGCACCTGACACTGTAAATATTAGAAAAAGTTCAATAGAAACTAATATTTTTTTATATTTTAAAATCCGCCTGTTAAAAATCCTTATACGTCATTGACCCAGATTAAAGGTGAAGCAATAATATCTCTAAGGGACACACCCTCCACCAAAAAAGTTACACAGTGCGTCTTTAATCAGAAAAGGCTAAACTACAAAACAATAGGGGTGTGCATTGCCTTGAGTCTGACGATATGATACATATCATGATATTCATGTCACAATTCGATATATATCACGATATCACCCAATACTAAAACAATGGATCATATATTGCAATTTATCTATAATTACTTCTAATAATCAACTACACCTTCACAAGAACCAAATTATATATCATTAATACTTAATTTATTACCTTTTTAAAATCATGTGAACAGTGAATGCAACTAAACTAAAAATATTATTTAAAAAATCGATTCAGATGCATTTTGAGTCGATTCGAGAATTATGCAGTGAAGTATCACGATATATCACTGAATCAGTTTTTTCTTACACCCCTACAAAACAACATAATCATTTTATTTGTGACTTAGTATACTTTTTCCCTATGTTTTTAAGAATTATGGATGCATTTTTCAGGTTAATTCAAAGCACCATCTAGCTTGCATCACTTGGTAACTGCATTTATAAATAAATTAGCAGAATATTAGAAGTAGTCCAAGAACACGCAAAAAATTACGCAATGAAAACTTCCCATGGTCCACTGGCACTTAAATCCCCAGCATTTCTCCAGGCTGAGCACATGAGAGATGGAGCTCTGTGGAGAGACTAAAATACTTGCAGGGCTGCGTATAGCTGCAGGTGTTATTACAGACGTGTGTGGCTCCAGTGGGAGAAGGACAGACTGGGTGAACTCCAGGAGACATGAGCTTCAGACAAACTGTGATTTGGTCATTTTTAAGGCGCACTGTGGAACTTGTTGATTTGGGTTCTGTTGCCTCCTTGTTTCTATGGAGATGTCACTGCTCTGCCTGGAATTTACTAAAGTACAGGTGGTTTTATAACTCAAAAATACCTTTAAAACAGGTGGTGACGCCTCTCCATAGATCTGACCTGTAGCTTGATCTAGTTTGGTCTTCATGAAGATAGAAAAGTTTTTTTTTTTTTTTCAATTATTTGTTTATTGGTTTTTCAAGACAATAATTACACTTACACAAAAGCAAATATTGTACAAGACTCCTTCATTTTCTAATATTTAAACTTCAAATTGAAGTACACATTTTTACCTTTATGTTTGAAAGAAACATTTAGAGAAAACAAAAAACGAAAACAGAGAAAAAAAAAAGGAAAAAACTAAATATGGTAGCGAACAAAACCTTGGGGAATAAGTACTCAGATAAAATCCAAACGTGTCGTTTTCACAAAGTTCAGCCAACCCTTCCATAACTTTTCAAATTTTTCTGTTTCTAATCTTAGAGTATAAGTTAATTTTTCCATAATGTAAATATTGTGAATCACGTCAACCCAATCGTCTTTTGTTGGTGCTTCTGCTTTAAGCCATTTCCTTGTAATTCCTTTTTGTTGCTACCAACATGATTTTAAATATCTTAAAATTAATTTTGTTTTATCATTTGCATCTAATTTGCCGAAATAGAAGACTTCACAGGTAAAAGGGAGGTCAGCATGCAGGACCCCGTCCATAACAATCTTCACCTGCTCCAGTAACATTGCACTAAGGGGCAGGTCCAAAAAATATGTACATGACTTGCCAACATTTCCCCGCACTGTCTCCAACATCTTGTGTCTCGATATTTTGTCTGCGCTGGTGCTCTAAAAAACCTCACCAAATTTTTCCATCCATATTCCCTCCACTTTAAAGATGATGTTGTTTTCCAGTTGTTTTGAGTAATCTCTTCCCAATCCTCTTCTGTTAAGCTTATATTAGCTTTACATTCCATTTCCTTCTTATGTATTGTGTATCATCCATTTTAAATTTTCCAATCCAATATATATCTTTGAAATCAATTTTTGTTTAGTTTAGATTTGTGAGCCAATATAATCAAGTTAATAATTTCTGATTCACCTTCAAATTTCTCCGTGATTATGTCGTGCTCCAAATAATGCCTTAATTGTAAGAATCTGTAGAAATCTTGATTTGTTAGTACAAATTGTTGTTTGATTTCTCGAAAACTTTTGCATTTGTTATTCTTCATTAATTCCCACCACATACATGGACCCTGTTCCCATGTTTTAAATCGCAGATCATTCCTATTTGGGATAAAATCTGAATCATATCCCACCCATCTTAACAACTTACTTGACTGGATCAAGTTATTCTTTGTAGCTATCTCATACCATACTTTCAATGATATTTGAACAAATTGATTCATTTTGCCACTAATTTGATTGTATAGCTTGTTATCCCCTATTAGTGCTTGAACCGGTATTCCCTGTATGTTCTTGCTTTCAATTTCTTTCCATCTTGCATAATATGATGGGTTACACAAATTTAGCAGAATTTTTATTTGAGCCGCCTGGTAATAACTTTTTAAACAGGGTAAAAGCTAACCCACCTTTCCCTTTAGACAACTGAAGTGTTCTGTATTTTATTCTTGGTATTTTCCCTTGCCAGATATACCTTGAGATACATTTATCCCATTCAATAAATTCTTTGTGTGTAATCTCCACTGGCAAGGTCTGAAAAAGGTACAATAATCTGGGAAGAATATTTATTTTTATCACTTCAACTCTTGAAGCGACTGTCGTAAATGGTATTAAATTCCACCTCTCTACATCTTGTTTTATTTTGGATAGTAATGGTTCATAATTGGCTTCTTTCAATTGATTCAAATCTTTTGTCAGATTTACCCCTAGATATATAATTGATTTTAAATACCATTCAATTTCATGTAGTTTTATATCATCCTCTAGGTTGTAATTAAAAGTAAGAACCTGTGTTTTTGTACATTTATTTTGTAGCTCGATAATTGTCCAAATTTCTCAAATTCGGACATAATTGCTGGTAATGATGTATTAGGATTAGATAAATATATCAAAACATCATCTGCAAACAATGCAAGCTTTTGTACCTTGCCCATCATATTTATACCCTGTATTTTCTCATTTTGTTTTATTGATTGGCTAAGGGGTTCAAGAAATATTGCGAACAGGAGAGGACTAGCTGAACAGCCCTGCCTACATCCACGGTTTAGTACAATCTCATTAGATAGACTCCCATTAACCCTCACCCTAGCTGTTGGCTCCGTGTATAGTGCTTGTATAGTTCTAATTATTCTTTCATGGAAGTTGAATTTCTTCAACACTCTATATAAAAAATCCCACCTAACAGAATCAAATGCCTCTCAGCGCCCATCCCCATAATAATCGCTTCCATGTTTTTGTCATGAATATGCTGCATCACATGTAAAGTCCGCTCTAATGTTATCTTGAGTCTGCCTTTCTTTTATAAACCCTGTCTGATCTAACTGAATTATATCTGGTAAAATCTTTCTATACGCCGAGCCAAAATTGCCGTAAACAATCTATAGTCCTGGTTAAGTACACTAATAGGTCTGTAATTGGAGCATTCCATCTCATCCTTTCCTTCTTTTTGGGATCACTGATATTATAGCCTCACCCATGAATGTGGCATTTCCCCCTTTGCAGTACCCAATTAAATGTTTTCTGTAAAATTGGAATTAGTAACTCTCTAAATGTCTTGTACCACTCTGAGGTGTATCCGTCTGCTCGGGATTTATTGGTCTTTAATTTTGAAATTGCAGAGTTAATTTCTGCATTGTAATCTCTGCCATCAGATATTGATTCTGCTCGTCTGTGACTTTTGGTAAAATCAGCTTTTCCAAGAACGATTCGCTTTCTGTTGAATTTTCAAATGCTGGTTTTGAATAGAGATTTGTATAGTACAACTCAAAACATTTTTGAATATCTTCAGTTTTATGTTTTACTTTTCGTATGAGGATTCCTTATCTTATAAATGCTATGTCTTGATTGTTCCTTCTTTAATTTGTAAGCCAATAATTTTGTTGATTTACCTCCTACTTCATAGTAATTTTGTTTTGTGTACAGAATTTTTTGTTGAATTTCTATGGAGTACAGTTCATCTATCTCTGCTTTTTTCTTCTGCATATTTTGGTATAAATCACTTACTGGATTTTGTTTATGTTCTTGTTCTAGTTTTTTTAATTCTAACTTCAACTCCTCCAGTCTTCTTTGCCTTTGTTTTTTTAGGAATACTGACTTGGCAATAATTTGACCCCTTAGCACAGCTTTGCATGCATCCCAGAGAACCAGCGGTGTCACTTCCCCATTATCATTCTCATTAAGATAATTCTGAATATCCGCTTTAATCTCCTCTTTTGTATGTCCTTTCAGTAAACTTGAGTTGAGTCTCCACAGTGTTTTCTTTTTTCTGAGTCAAATGTAGAGTCACATATACAGGACAATGATCTGATAAATCCATCACCCCTATTTCACAATTTTCCACTCTGTATCTATCATTTTATACATCATAATGTAATCTATTCTTGAGTAGTTATTATGTGGACAGGAGTAAAATGTAAAGTCTTTGGTTGTTGGATGCAGTTCTCTCCAAACATCCATCATTCCTATTTCCACCATCATGTCCTTAATTTTCTTGGCAGTTCCCATTTTTGAGGGTGTTCATGTTGATGTTTCAAGCTGATAATTTAGCCTTTGATTTAAGTCGCCTGCAGCCACCAATACCCCCTCTCCTTCAGATGTTATCAGGTCAAAAAGCTGTCTGTAGAAGGTCCAGTCTGAACCAGGAGGAGAATATATATTTAGGAAACTAATTAAATTTCCCTCAAGTCTTCCCTTAACCAGGACATACCTTCCTTCTTTATCAGTTATTACTGACAATTTTGAAATGGTATTTTACTAGATATTAATATGGCAACCCCTCTCCTGCGACCTGACTTATACGATGCAGCATAAACCTGAGAATATCCCTTTCTTTTAATTTCTCATGTTCTTTTTTCTGCCATGTGAGTTTCCTGCAAGAAGACCACCCCCACCCCATATTTACACAATTTACACAAAAAATTAATTATTTTAATTGTGGTAAGAATACAATTCACAAAATAAGTTTATAATTTAATTAAATTGCTTTGGAAAGTCATATTCAAAAATTTTACGACACCTCTTTTCCCCCTTGCTACCTAAAGAACGAGTGACACAAAACAACACTTCAATTTCAACATAACATATCTCAAAGAAATAAAACAAAGCTACTTCCAAGTCTGAGGTCATGGTAAAGACCCTACGTGAGCCCAACAGGTGCTCGGGGGAGTAGCCTCTGGATCTAAGCCACCAGAGGGCCCCCTTTGAAAATAAAATACAAAACATACCTCTACTGGCAGTTCTGTGAGACAGTTCCGACTTTTATCTGTTCTAAATGGAGGAATAAGAAACCTTTTGCAGCTAATTACCTTCTCATTTTGACGCCCTTACATTGTTTTTGTAGTCTCAGTTATTCGTTCTGTGATGATCTTCTGTACGCGTCCAGCTTCTGTTTGAACCCGGGTCGGGTATCCGCGTGACGTCCTCCTCCGTCCGCTCGAGCCGCAGCGCAGGTGAGTCTCTTCATCTTCTCAAAACAATCCTTCGCTGGCGTGACCATGGTAACTCAAGTGAGCCCTCTCAGTCATATCTCTGGTTGCTTCTGCCGCCGTGTTGTAAGTCTGTGTGCCGTCTTCATAAAACACTCGGAGTTTGGCTGGGAATGGCGTCTGAAAGCGTATTTTCTTTCTTTTTTAGCACTTTCTTTGCCTCTGAGTATTGCTTGCGCTGTCTTAGAATTTCCGGAGCATAATCGTGATCAATGATTACCTTCCTCCTCCATCTCAAATCCTTTTTCCGCCACGCCGCGCGATGATAGCTTCTTTGTTTCTATAACTTAGCAACTTTACCACAATCGACCGTATGGCGGGCATCCGCTGGTGGGCGCGCGACCTGCCGAGCGGTGGAGGCTCTTTCGATGTTGAGTTCAAGTGTCGGTTCAAGGTCTAGCTTTACTTTTAGGAGGGACTCAATGTAATCAATCATTGATCTCGCCCCATCTTCAGCCCCCTTCTTTCACCCCATGGATCCTGATATTGTCTCTTCTGGCGCGACTCTCCTGGTCGATTAGTCTGGATTTGAACTGCTTCTGCAGCTCCCAAAGCTCAAAAGTTGCGCCCTCAATGGTTTGAATGCGCCTCGGCCTCTACTACGCGTTGTTCGGCCTGTTCAATTCTGATGTTTTTTTTATTAATATCCTCTTTCAACTCCTTAAATGACTCTGTGTGCTCTTGACGGAACTCTCTTATTTCGCGAAGCACAGTTTCCAAGTCTGACATGTTTTCACTCCCGTGTCCCTTGTTTGTTAGCTTAGACGGTTCGCTCTCTGCTAGGTGCTTTGTAGCGGTTAGCTCAAGCTGCCTTTTCCCTTCGACGTCGTTTATAGTGTTATTTTCAATCTTTCTTACTCTTCTCCTGTTCATATTACCGTCCCCCTTGGTAAAGTTTAATCTTGAATTTCATAAGGTTCGAAAATAGTTAGGTCTTTGAGGGGTATTTAGCCTTTTAGTCGGGGAGCTGCTACACTACACAGCCGCCATGTCTGTGTCTCAACCGGAAGTCCCGAAGATAGAAAAGTTTATTGCCATGTTGTGAAACATTCCAGATGAAGCATTAATATCTCTGTTTAGAAAAATATTTGATGGCCTCTACACAATGACTACTTTTTCTCATTGGTAAAAATACATTTGTTTTGCCCCCATATGGTACAATTTGAAACTAAATATTTGTGAAATGATCTGCATCAAATTATAACAATTTTTTATTTTTTTTATTTTTATCAATTCTGAACACTGATGCGCTGGGACTGCATTCAAGTTCTTTGACAGCTACCTCCAGTTTGCTGCCTGCAAAATCTGGCTGTAAAAGTCCAAATAACAAAATTTCTTTTCTTTGGCAGTTGTGATACATAAATTTGTGAAGAGACTGGATCATAGAGGTGCCCAATGTAGTTTTCCAGTGGAGTCTGAACCATCTCTGTCACCAAGTAGATGATATCGTTGAATATTCCACAGTATGGCATTAACCCTTTTAACCCTATAATAATAGCTATATTTATTGAAACACCTGGTCTTTTTTTGTCTGTTATTCTTATTTTTTACATATTTGCTTACTATGAACCAGATATTTTGTGTTCTTAATATTAATATTAATTAATATGATATTAAGATTGAATTGAATAGTCTATTTTAGTCAGTAATTGTGTCAAAGAATGCCCTATGTGTAAATAATTTACACCCTTTTCCAGGAGAAGTAGAACTATTTAAAATTATGTAATTAAATACCTAAAACTGAGTGTTATAAATAGGGCTGTCAACTTTAACGCGTCAAAATTGCAGAATTTTTTCAGTGATTGTTTTTTTGTTGTTTATTTTGAACGCACATGCTCCTCTATGGAAAGTGCGGATGGTGACCTGAAAGGCGGCGCAGGTTATTAGGTCAGTGATCAGGTCTGTCCATATCTGACTTTAGATCAAACTAAAGTAGTTTGCACATATTGCAGCGATGAACTCTCATCGCACAAGTTTAAAATACCATCTTAAAGCAAAACATGTGTTTGATTCAGCGGCAGCAACGACGCTACTTGTACCAACAACAAGCCGAGCATGACAAACAACGGCAATGTTGTCAACAAAACTACCAGTGAGGGAAAAATGTCAATAATATAACTTTTTAATAATAAAGTGCATTTTTGTCAAAATATTTTGGTCTTTTTTTGAAGAATAATTAACTGTGATTAATCATGATTAATCAAAATTCTTAAGTGTAATTATTCTGATAAAAAAAATTATCATTTGACAGCACTAGTTATAATGAAAAGGCCGAAAGGAATTGAATTTTCTTTAACTTTCAAGCCCTGTTTCAAGCCCCATTTCAAGCCCCATTTCAAGCCCTGTTTCACACCTTTTAGGGGCAGTTTGAATGATTAAAATTGCATGAAGTAGCGAGGAGCTATGGTAATTTGAAATAGTGGGGTCCCCGGTGATCCCTGTGGCAGTAAAATTAAACTTATCCATAGACATGAGCAAAGTTACATGTTTGATCTTAGTTACAGCCTGGCTCAAGGTAAGAATCCATGTTTTTCACGATATGGTTTAGGAAAGAACACCAGTAATTGAATGAATCCAAAACACAGAGGTTTGGTGCCATACTGTGGAACTTTAACAGTGTTTTACAAAAATTAGGAATGAAATGGGGCCTCAGGGAACAGTTTAAACATATAGCAGAGAAATATGCCCAAAACTACCTCATGAACATCTGAAGAATCCTCCCAAATGTGTTACAAATTCAATGTTATTAAATCTAGTGCAGGAATTACAGAATGTTCAATGAGCCCTTTGTGCACGTCCTCTTTCCCACTAGTCAAACTTCAAACTTTACGTATAGTTTCCAGATTGAGTGTGGGATATACAGTAGGCCCGGGTCTGCCTCTCCCCACCTCCTCGTTTGTGGTGAACGCTGGACAAGAACCAATAAACAGTGAAGAAAGCCATGTTTGAGAGTGGGGACTTTAAGAGGGAACAGCACTGGCCAATAGATGTCCTGCATTAAGACACACCCACAATGTACAGACCAATGGGAACGAGGGGGAACCCACGATGCTACACCAAGCCCAAGTTTATTTCAGAATGTTTTAGGAAGAAAATTCACTACTCAATGAAACTAAATCACTATAGTCTGACAAAAATAAACTTGGAATGTAACAATACTATAACAGCATATTTTTATGGTTCACCTTTTCTCCATGGAGATGTTATTGCGTTGCCTGGAATGTTCCACAATATACTGTAAACCTAAACTGTTAAACTTTATAAAAAAAATAAAATAAAAAAGAACAATAATAAAAAAAAAAGGAAAATTGAGGCACTGATCACCCAAATGCATGAAACATGTTAAATGCGCTCTAAATATTTGGGGCATTGAGCGCAGCACAGCGATTCACAGTCAAGGTGTTTTGCTTGTTGTTGTCATTATGGATGTAACAATAACCGAAATATCGTGATATTGTATCGTCAAAGGTCTGCAGAATAGCTAAATAAACAGAGGGAACTACATAGACCATGATCCTTTGCTCTGTTTCAGTGCAGACTACATAAAGAAATAAGTGTTCTAAGCACTTTGAAATCTTCATTCTTCCTTTTCACTGCATTTGACCCATCCTTTCATGGAACCACAGTGTAGCACCCAGAACCTTAGATGAAGTCCTAAGAAAGCCTATGACAGTGACAATGTACAAACAAATGCATGGTTCAATATACTATGAAAGTTTAATGTAGCTACAGTTAGGGGTGTGCAAAAATATTGAAATATTCATATATTGTCTCATTTAAAGAAATGATACACTATCGACATCATGGACTGCTGTATATTGCCAAGAGTACTTTTTGCTATATTTTACAAAATTATTTTGTCACAGAGCTACAGTTTTGTTGCTTGTTTAGAGGAAGGAAACTCGCTGATGCAACACATTTAACATTTTCACTGTTTTGATGAGTAAAATGGGTGTTTCATATTAACGTTGCACAAGACGTGGTTTTCTGATTAAAGACGCACTGTGTAACTTTTTTGGTGGAGGGTGTGTCCCTTAGAGATATTATTGCTTCGCCTTTAATCTGGGTCAATGACGTATAAGGATTTTTAACAGGCGGATTTTAAAATATAAAAAAATATTAGTTTCTATTGAACTTTTTCTAATATTTACAGTGTCAGGTGGATAAATCTGTGTTTAACATTTATATTAAGCAATTTTAGTGTAAAATGTCATGTGGTGAAACCGAGAATAACCTTAGAATGGCTTTATTTTCTCAAACATGGCATCTAAGTTCTGAGTAATATGAAGTGTACAGAAACAAACTGTTGCATTTCTTTGGATTTTTAATGCATATTGATATTTTCTTTTGTTGCCCAATATGACAGTCACCTGCTTGTGTTTAATGAACAAACTACTACTCTGTAAAATGCACTGGGGCAAATTTCCAGTTTTGATGTGACAGTGATCAAGCATTTAGAGTTCAATATGTCACAGAAATACCAACTTGAGCGTCTCCCTGGCTCCCTGCTCGAGCATCCCATTCTCTTGGCTGTTCTCGCCGGCCTTTAATCGGCCGCATCATGCACTGTGATGTGTTAAATTATTAAGTCAGCATTCTATATCATAATAAAATGAAATGTGAATGTACCAAAACCAAATCTCGGGCCATGTTTATGTCATTTTACCGATCATTTGTGCCTCACTTGTGGACTTGAGCAGTAATTTGACATACTCTATTTACGCTATGCATGTGTTTGAGGCATTTCTGCATGTTTTGTTTGTATGTATATAAAAAAAATTGTAAAAAATATAATATTGTAACTTGTGTAATTTATACAATATCTATAATGGAAAAAATAACTTTTTGTATTATTATTATTATTATTATTATTATTATTATTATTATTATTATTATTATTATTATTATTATTATATGCATAAAGATTAACTGACTCAGTATTATAAAGGACAATTCATGGGGATTTTCTGGTCTGGGGGATTTTCCAGCTTGGGGACCTTTAAGTCAGGGGGAGTTTTTTTATATGTATGAATGTGGAAGTGTGGTTGGGACATGTGTGGGTGTGTGAGGTTTTTATGCACTTTTTATGTACTGTACATAGTGTCTCTATAGATCTATGGTTTTACTATTTTATTACCTTTGCACTGAATGAGGAATGCACTTAATTTCGTTCGTCGTTTCATTACAATGACAATAAAGATATGCAATTTCCAGGTGATTCCCTTTCCATGAGTTTAAGTCGCCATCTTAATCCACTCGCTTAAGCGTACCGAGATCCAAGTTTTCAGGCGCGAAAGTTCTTAACATTTCCTCTACATATTTGCTAAGTACTTTACATTTCTTTCTTTCATTCAATGTGCATTTTATCGTCCTCCAATAAAGTCACTGTGATGAATAATTAGGATGTTCATAATGCAAGGAGAGAGGATTCATTTGGATTTTTTAAGAAAGTAAAATAAAAATAAAATAATAAAATATCATGTGTAGCACTTTTAATATAATGTTAATAAGAGTATGGGGTTTTGTTACACCCAAATTCAATCTTTGCTATGTTTAAACGGGGCTAGTTTGCCGACACCAGTCTTAACGACCCAAAACAGGCCCCAGTGTTTTGAAGTCCATCCACCCACGAAGTCATGTGATCCGAAGCTTCATTAAACCGGGCTCTTTGCTGGGGGTCTTCACTGTTTGGTGTGGGAAGTCATATATTCCGAGGATCAAGGCAAATTTCAACCACCCTCCAACCAATCCACGGGGACTGTACTTTCCTTGACACCCCAAAGCAGAGGACGAGGAGCAGAAGAACATTCCTGCAGCCAATTATTGGGTTAGGCGAGCGGGACTGGATCAGGCGGGCACTTTGTCGGCCTGAAAAAGCTTGAACCTGACTGGTTTTTTGACAAATAATAAATCCTCGAACCCTGTCACTCCCGACAAAGGATCAAACAAAGGCCACGGAGAGGATTATCGGAAGGATCTTTTCTCAGGAGAACTGGGAAGAGTCTCGGATGTCAAGGTTGAATTTGTCCAGGTGTGAAAAGCGCTTTTGTTTTTGTGAACAGTCAGCAAACAGTATATCCATGAGGCATTAGTATTCCCAACCCTCTTTTATAGACATTATTCAGCGAAATGTTGTAAGTGCACATAATTTAGGGAGAAATAGAGCACAGCACAGCGATTCACAGTCAAGGTGTTTTGCTTGTTGTTGTCATTATGGATGTAACAATAACCGAAATATCGTGATATTGTATCGTCAAAGGTCTGCAGAATAGCTAAATAAACAGAGGGAACTACATAGACCATGATCCTTTGCTCTGTTTCAGTGCAGACTACATAAAGAAATAAATGTTCTAAGCACTTTGAAATCTTCATTCTTCCTTTCGATTAAGTCTTGTGAAGTCTTGTGATTGTATCAAATCTGCGCCGATACTGAAAAATCTGCTGAATCGGGTATCAGTTCCATGATATCAGTTAAGCTGGTATCTTGGTTGGATGTAATAATAATAATAATAATAATAATAATAATAATAATAATAATAATAATAATAATAATAATAATAATAATAATAATAAGATGATTTACAGGCAGATTTTGTCCAAGAACGTCTCTTAATGTTTGAACTTTTATTCATCTGAAGCTATTCAGGAGTGATTTGAAGCAGAAATAACAGTTACATAACACAATTGGATCTCTTGTGTAATCAGTGAAGTGTGTTTGAAGAAAACTTTCCATCCCTACACTGGTATTGGTTAATATCGGGTAACGGCAGACACTCAAAGTCAAAGTATCAGTATCAGAATGGAAAAAAAGTTGGACATCCTGACACGTTCTTGTTAAAGGTGCATTGTGTAAGCTTTTCTCCATGGAGATGTTATTGCTTTGTCTGGAATGTTTCACACTATGGTTTGGTCTAGTACCAAACTAGACCAAGTTATAGGTCAGGTCTGTGGAGAGGCAATCGAAAATTGACCTAGTGCTTCATTAAAATAGTAATAAATAATAAAAGGTTGATGTTTTACTAGTGACTGTTAAAAGTGAAACAGATACCAGGGTGTTCAGTGTGATATGGACCTTGTGTAGTTATTAGGGATGTAGCAATAATCAAAATATTGTGATATCATATCATCAAAGGTCTCACAATAATATCGTGGACCATCACAATATATCGAATCCCAAGTCTCTTTGCTTAAATGAATAGTTCTGATGCAGAAATAGCTAACTAGGGAACTACATAGACCATGATCCTTTGCTCCGTTTCAGTGTAGACTACATGAAGAAATAACTGTTCTAAGCATTTTGAAATCTTCATTCTTTGAATTAAGTCTTGTGAAGGCATTTTTTAGAGGAAAAAGTAGCAGATTCATATATTGTGAGACTTGGATATCGTTACACCCCTAGTTGTCATTGCCTCTGAACAAATCTCTGAAGTAAAAAAGTAAGACAATATAAAGTTATGGTTATTGTCATTTCTAGTACATAACTTACTGCAATATTGTGGGGGCAATAAGTAGAAATGAAACTTTTTTTTTCACTGCATTTGACCCATCCTTTCATGGAACCACAGTGTAGCACCCAGAACCTTAGATGAAGTCCTAAGAAAGCCTATGACAGTGACAATGTACAAACAAATGCATGGTTCAATATACCGTAAATTCCGGACTACAGAGCGCACCCGATTAAGAACCGCATGCTCAGATTTATGAAGAAAAATCAATTTTGTAATTATATGAGCCGCACCATATTATAAACCGCTGGCCAAAGACTAGGCGGGGGGTTCGCTTCTGCGTCCCCGCCGCCTGGAGCGCCTCCGGGATGGGCATGGACGCGTCCCCGCTGAACTCTGGGGACGGACTCGCTCACTGGTGACACTTGGGACACACACGCGCCACAGGCACTTACACACCTTCACACACTTGGGACACACACACGCGAAATGCACATACACACCTTGGCGCTCTGGGAATAAACCACGGTAGCGATCGCTTTAGCCTTCAGTCTGATTTGTACAGCGGAAACACCGCCTGCTCTTTGCGTGTTAACCCAGTCCTCCAGAAAGTTTTCAAGCTCAGGCCATCTGCTATGGTTACCTCTGAAAGCTCTGGTTGTCTTTTTACACTGGCTCAGTTCTTCTTGCTGGAGCCTCCACCTTCGCACCATCTACTCGTTTATGCCAATTTTACGGGCAGCAGCTCGATTTCCTTCTTTAACTGCCAGAGTGATCGCTTTTAGTTTAAAAGCTGCATCATATGCTTTTTGTCTGGTATTCTCCATGTTGATGAGGGTTAGCAGAAAGACTGAAATAAGGAAGTTGTGATTAATCATACAATTTCATTGGACCTCAGTGAACTACTTATTCATTTTATTGGTCCATGTTTTTCCCGCGATGAAAAAAATAAATAAAAAAGCCGCTTCATATTACGAGCCGCAGTGTTGAAAGTGTAGAAAAAAAGTAGCGGCTTGTGATCCGGAATTTACGGTACTATGAAAGTTTAATGTAGCTAGAGTTAGGGGTGTGCAAAAATATTGAAATATTCATATATTGTCTCATTTAAAGAAATGATACACATCATGGACTGCTGTATCGATATATTGCCAAGAGTACTTTTTGCTATATTTTACAAAATTATTTTGTCACAGAGCTACAGTTTTGTTGCTTGTTTAGAGGAAGGAAACTCGCTGATGCAACACATTTAACATTTTCACTGTTTTGATGAGTAAAATGGGTGTTTCATATTAACGTTGCACAAGACGTGGTTTAACAAAGACTTTTAGTATCACAGCCATGTTTTAGCCATTTTTTTTAAAGAACCGTATCGAATCGATTTAAAATATATCATATCAAATCAAAAGTATATCGAGATATGTATCGTACCGTGGCTTATGTATCGAGATATGTATTGTATCGGCAACTTCTTAATGATACCCAGCCCTAGTTATAGTAGCAGCTTCCATGGAAAAATAGACCAAAATAAAATTGTATTTCAATTTACATTGCTTTTAAACATAAAAAAAAAAATTAAAAAAAACATGAGCAGGCTTGCATCTCCGCAAACCTGACCCGGACTTTTGGCTATTATCTTCAAAAGTATGGCATAATGTTCAAGTGACATGACATGCCCCCTATAGTCTTTTATGCAGTGTTGCTTTTAATTGCAATAGTTTCTACGACACAATTTCTATACTAACACAAAAACTAAACCAACACGGAGTCTGAGAAAATGAAAAGGCTGCAGCCAGGCGGACATGAACGGGCTCAGAGCAGACTTTGGATAAGCAGAGTGCAGGATGAAGATATGGTTATGAATGAGAGCTGAGGGGAAGGGCTGCTGGATGGGAGATAAACGCTATAGCAGTCTTTCATCCAAGGTCAACAAGAGGCCTGACCAGATCCGCTGGAGACAATCTGGGCTCGTCTGCCTTTCGGTCTGTATCTCGCTCGCTGCGTAACTGTACACGACCTAATCCAGGTGCTTAGAAATGTCTTGTACTTTTAGCAGTGTTTGACAAAAAGAAAGTGGAAGTGAAAGTTCAACTGGAGTGATTCGACAAAACAAAAGGCATAAGAGATAAGTCGATAGTAAGAAACATTTAAAAAGGCTTGTAATGGAAATGCAGACTGACACACATCATAATGCAGCGTTAATGAAATATGTGTGAATGAAACGAAACACATCTCCAAGTATGTTTTTGATGAGGAAACAACGTTATAACAGGGCTTTAAGTTCGCAAGAGTCAATTTTGTGTAAATAAAGGACCTTTCATGCAAAATATATTCATGTCGCCACACAGCCAGAAGGTCCCTGGTCTGTTTTTTCTTTCCAAAACTATACTAGGGATGGCTAAAACAAAAAAAAAAATCTTGACCAACCACCAAGCCTCATTACCCAGTTGAAGTCAGTTAACCAATCAGTTTAAAATCTATTCTAAATCAAGAATAAAATTAGAATCTATTCTAAATGCAATTGCTATTTCAAGCCACACCTGCCGCCGGCAATTTGTGTTTCTCTTTCACACACACACACACACATTCTGTCCCAGCGCTGCCCTTCCACTCACGTCACTTTTTAAATTCTCCTACACCGCGAAACATGGAGTCATATGCGACGCCGAGGTCAAGGGGTTTGTCTGTAAGTGGAGGACAAATGGTTCCCAGCCACAGTTTGGGTACCAGGTGATAGCATTGAAAATAAAGGTGTCAAGTGTTAGGAGCATGGTTGCTTTTAATCTCGTTGTGCATGTGTATAGTATGGATTGTACATATAGTGACAATAAAAGGCATTCTATTCTTCTGTTCATTTGAAACATCGCCATGGCTCATTTCAGGAAATAACAGTAGACGGCGAAATGCAAATCTGACAATGCCACACATGAAGCATTTCTACACGGACACGCACCTAATGCTCTACATAAGGCCCAATGGTCGCACACAGTCCTTTACAGTACAGCTCTAACCTGGCGTCTTACTTTTAGTCAACTTTGTATTTTCTCAAATGTTCTGAGCAAACCTTTTGAGAACCTTAGGTCTAAGTCTAAGACTAGACCTGGCACTACACAAAATGTGTGTTTAGTTTACTGTCTATGATAATATAGAGATCACATTTTTTTAACCAAAAGCCAAAAAATTTGAACCGGTCAACGTTGATTCGGTCAAACAGTCATCAGTTAGCATCTCTAAACTATACACCACTATTACCCAGGGTTCAGATGGGCATGATTGACAAGCAGATAAGCCAATCAGATAAATGCAAGGTTTGTCTGTATGAACCCAGGATCATGGTTTACAAGTGAGAGAAAGCGGAAAAATATCACAGATTACTAAAATATGTTACACACAAAATCAAGGAATTAAAAGGTGCACCGTGTAACATTTCTGGTAGAGAGCCCATCAATTACTTGTCTCCATGGAGAGTATTGGTTTTTTTTAAACAATAAAAACATGCGTAATGGAATAAATGTTTAAAAGTTTAATACCATATTGTGGAACTTATGCAACGCAATAGCATCTCAAGCTGAAAAGTTGCACTTTAAAGTCCTTTACAGAGGATTTCAGTAAATCTTCAGTCTTTTTAATGTCTCTAGCTTCACTGACCAACCTAAAATGTGCATAATAGTGTTTTAGGTCATTGTTGATTTCATCCTCTTGTTATACGCAACATTTTGAGAACTCTTTCCCATTTGAAAGATACAATATTTTGGTTTGCATTACGAATCTCTACGGCAACAGTACTCATTTTCATCATTCTGGACCCCTGGATAGATATTTGTGACCAAGATCCAGGCTCAAGATGTTTGCCAAGAAGGACTAAAATAAAGGATGGGTCAGAAGCAGATATTATTAGCTCTATTGTTTCATCACCAATTGCCTTAGAGTGTGTCGGTTTACCTGATGACATTTTCCTGTCTAGACTGTTTCCCTTATGCCTCCATCATTCATTCCACTCAGATATAATTAAGTATCCAACTTCGGCATTAACGCGTCTACACCTGGGATGAGTCACAGGCTCAAACAATGCTCAAACTTCATGTCTGACTTTTACAACCGCACAAGAGCTGTAGTCAATGAAAGGGACGCTTGGTCGACTAAAGACATGTCGTGCTGATGGGTTGGTGGACTAAAAACAGGTTGTGGCAAATGCTCTCAGAACTATTTTGTATCGCATTGTGTCCACTGAACTCAAAAGGCTACGAGTCGATGGAGCTGGAAGCACCCCCATGAACACTTCCTATTTGGAACGTGGTGGCTATTGGGTTTACATACACTCTATGGTTATTAATACTAGGGCCCGACACATATGGATTTTTTTAAATTTTTTTTGGCGTCTAATATGATACTGATAAAACGGGAGTTCGAGCTGCCAATATAATTGCCGATATATTTAGTGATGTAAAAATTCACTGTAAATATTTTGGCTCCCTGAGGAAAGCCATAGCCAGAAACATGTTGGGAGTTATCCATTAAGACATGCCGTACATTAATAAAGGCATTTTATTTAAACCAGTGAGCGCCTTGGGTTTGCATCTTTAAATTGGCTTCCCTTCCCCAAAGAGCACCACTGTGTTTTATCTACTGTGTATTATCCTCGGGAGGTTCAGGAAGCGCTCCTTTAGAAACTGTTTATATACTTAGGTTTAGCTCTATTGGATTTTAAATTGGAATTGTTTAGGCGACATTTATTGTTATTCTGCCTCTTTACGTCATATTTAAAGACAGTAGGTCGGCCTAATGGTGTTTTTGTATGATATTCTAGCTAGTAAAGAAAGTACTGTAAATAAACTTCCGCTATTAGCTTTTAGCGGTAAATGCATGTGCGCCGCAGTAATCAATGATATGCTAATGCTGATAATTCACACTTCTATTCACAGCTCATTTACATATCAATGCGTGTCCAATAATATATATATATATATACGGCCACTATAGTCACTTTACAGTTGCTAACAGGAGAGAAAACAGCCTGTTTATGTGTGGGAGCTATGTCTGGGAGCAGCTAAGCACTAACTAGCTTCAAAACCGACACATTTCCAACACTCAGCCTCACACAGGCTCCTCTCAGATCACAAGTCTGCACTAAGAACTGTCCTTTTAATCCAGACTCAAACCGATCATCTGTAAAAAGAAGAGAATCTCAGTGTTGCGCAGGTGGATTTATGGCTGCGGCTGTAAACAAACGCATGTGAGTGACGATAAATACTGATGCGGCACCACATATTAGGACATTTATCTGTCTGTAAATTGGATTAAATGGACATAATATTGAGGGTCTAAACTTTATAACAAGGTATAACATGCCCATATCGGCAAAATTTAGGCTGATATGTCTCCAAGTGACAATATCGGCCAACCGATATATCGGTTGCACCCTAATTAAAACATTCAATTTGCCACAGAAACATCTCCTAGTCTGATGCTTAGTTTGATGAAGCTGGGGTGGGAAATACTGGAAAAAAAAAAAATTGTGGACTAGCCCGATGATAATGATTCAGAGGTATATGACAATCTATCAGAAATGTGTTCACCCTTAACCCCAACATTTACGTATTTATATTTTAGTTTGTTTTAGTTCATTTATATGCTCTTCCTGAAAGTTTTAAAGTCGACGTATCTCTAATATAACAATTGCAATAGTCATTTTTACATTGTATCTCCTACACCCAAAGAGCTCTTCCGGTGACAGCTTTCTGTTTTCCCAGATCAGCTTTGTAGGAGGAATTCCCCCAAAGTCCGCCACGCCTTCTGGATCTTAGACTTAGCCAGATCAAATCCCTGAGGTAAATTAAGCACTTCCTTCACTTAAGATTCAGACTTCCGCCAAAAGACGCACCAGAAATAAACACAGGATGGAAGAAGAACAGATGTATTTGTCCTCTAATATTTCACATACAATTTGGGAGATACTTTTCTCCAACTGGCATTAATAGATTAAAATTTCGAATAAAATATGAGGTAAAAAAATACATCCAAACAAGTGACTGACTGGCTGATAAGGCTTTGAGCTTGTTACAAAAATGAAAATGAACTGTGGATCTTTCTGGGTGGGGGGGGGGGAGATGTCATTTCTTTGCCTGAATCGTAGGCAGGCTTGCCTCTCCACAGATTTGACCTGTATCTTGGCCTGCTGGCATGGAGACTGAGATAAATTAATGCCATACTGAGTAGGGCTGATATCATTAAGAAGTTGCCGATACGATACATATCTCGATATATAGGCTAAGATACATATCTTGATATATAGGCCACGAAACGATACATAAGCCACAATACTATACATATCTGGATGCATAGGCCACGATACGATACATATCTCGATACACAGGCCACGATACAATACATATCTCGATGCATAAGCGATGATACAATGTAGTGAACTTTCGATTCGATATGGTATTTTTCAAATCAATTCGATACGGTTCAATAAAAAATAATGGTTAATACATGGCTGTGATACTAAAAGTCTTTGTTAAACCACTTCTTGTGCAAAGTGAATATGAAACACCCATTTTAATCACCCGACAGTGAAAATGTCAAATGTGTCGCATAAATGCATTTTCTTCCTCTAAACAAGCAACAAAACTGCAGCGCTGTAACACAATCATTTGGAAAATATACCAAAAATACTCTTGCCAATATACTGAGACAGTATCATCACATTAAACTATATGATATATCGAAAGTTCTGAGGAACAAACACAAGCAGGTGACCATAAAAAATATACAAAGTGCGCCTTTAGAAATAAATGAACAAGCATTTTAATTGACCATTTTGCTAGACTGAGTTTTGCATTGCTTTTCAATTGTCTTGAACTTCTTATCTGAATAGTATGGAAAAAGCACAATCCAAACCAAAACATCTAAAGCACTCGTACACAATGTAAAAGTGACCAGAGTGATCATTTTCCGTCACCATTGTGAGCTAATGGGGAATCATCTCACCACTAAGAAGCTAATTGGAACCACAAACTTTTACAGAGGCACTTCACTGTGGATATGTAGTTTGCGAGCAAAAGGTTTCATATGGGCCCTTTAAACTCTGTGCCTTGGCTTCATAAAGTGCTATTACAATTAGCCTGAAGCCCCAAGACTGCAGTGAGAACCGTAGGGCCACTCCTATGAACGGGAGCACTGATTAAAATGAAACAAATACAATTAAAGATGGAATATTACATTTTGGTGGGGGATTAACTGATAACACATACATATTTGGATCACAATGGTACCTTTTAGTGCTGTTACGATATTTCGATACTAAGGAATATACTTGAAGGCGGCACGGTGGCTGAGTGGCAACACTCAGGCCTCACAGCAAGAAGGTTGCGGGTTCGATCCCCAGGTCGCCCGGGCCTTTCTGTGTGGAGTTTGCATGTTCCTCCCCGTGTCTGGATGGGTTTCCTCCGGGTACTCCGGTTTCCCCCCATCAACCTAAAACATGCCCGCACCCCTATGAACTAACATCAAGGACCATGTTGTCCACCCTCCTGTGGGCTCACCACCTGCAGAGGGGTTCATAGGGGGGGTCAGGTGCTATGAGTATTGGGCAGCAAGCTGCCCCCGCGACCCAGCCAGATTAAGCGGGAGAAGATGGATGGATGGAATATACTTGATACTCAATACTAAGGATGTAATAATAACCAAAATATTGTGACAACGCATCGCCAAAGGTCTCACATTAATATTGTGAAGCATCACAATATATCGAATCCCAAGTCTCTTTGCTTAAATGAACAGTTCTGATGCAGAAATAGCTATGAATAACAGAGGAAACTACGTAGACCATGATCCTTTGCTCCGTTTCAGTGCAGACTACATGAAGAAATAACTGTTCTAAGCACTTTGAAATCTTCATTCTTTGGATTAAGTCTTGTGAAGCATTTTTAGGGGGAAAAGTAGCAGATTCACAGTTTTGTGCCTCCACAAAATATTGCAATAAATCTGGTACGGTGAGATGTATTTGGTGAAAATATGGTACAGAGAGATTTGGATATCGTTCCATCCCTAATGGCAATAAATGTTGTACCAAATGACTGGTCAAAGAATTTTAGAATGTCAGTCTTGTTATTATGTAGAATATGTAATTTCGTGAGGCTCCCCACCATATCCCACGATATCGCCATTAATATTGTACCGTGAGGTTCATACTGTGACAGTCGTATCGTATCATAAGACTTGGATATCATTATACCCCTACTTAATACCAATTCTGATAACACGATGCTAATTTAAAAAGTCTTTATTTCAACAATAGAATGTGATTTTGTGATCTTTTGTGATCTAAATCGTATTTTTAACCCTAATTCTTCTATATTCCCATGTGGTTTTATATCTGTGTAATCTCAGGTAGGTTTCATAATGGTATAGTATTTGATTTTCAATACTTTTTACAACCCTAGTACTCGTTTCAGTTTTGTTTTTGACATCCTATCACAGCATACTCAATATGCATCCTGGTAAAAAGTCGATTTTGCACAATACCCCCTCTTTAAGAAGAATTAATGAAGATTTTAATTAAGAAAGCTGGTCACGTAATACAGTAATCTGCTTGGCTATTGTTTTTTTTCTAGTGCCAATGATCATGATAGAAAACACAAAGTAATTTAACTGCACAGACGTAATATTTCTCATTGCATTAATCCTAAGACAACATCTGACACAGTGACATCCATACTACACACTCAACAAAACTTCAAATTGTTTTCTTAATGGTGTAGGAAAGCAATTTTATGCCTAATTTGTTTTTGCGCAGTAGTTTTAACAAATACTTGAGGGGATGAAGCACAAATACTAGCCACATTACAACAACTGACTGACAAAGAGAAGGTTCCTGGTTCAGTTCCCAAAATAAGGGGTATAGCCGTGTGGAGTTTGCATGTTCTCCTCTTCTGAGTGCTCCGATTTCAACCAAAAACACGCAATTTACAATATTTGCAAATACAAACTCCAATACAAGGATTTAGATTGTTTTTCTATTGTTCAGAAAGCAGTTTTATGCTTGTCGGATTTATATTTTTGACCCAAGTTGGTTTGAAAATGCACCAGTTGAGGCAATGTAATAACACTCTCCACTGAAGTCAAGCAGACGTTTAATTGAATCTTTTAAGTCCGTCCGATATCCAATATTTATGACTAATATTTGCTGATACAATTATTTGGAATTTAAAATCTGAAGCAAGAACCACAAGTATGTGTTAACTTTACTTAAGGTAAAGTTAACGAGCAAGGTCTGATTTAAAGGTGCATGATGCAACTTTTTGGTTGGGAGTCCATCACCTGCTTGTTTCTGTGGATACGTCATTGCTCTGCCTGGAATGTTCCACAGTATACACTTAGACTTAGACCAACTTTATTGATCCACAAAGGAAATTATTTGTACCATTGCAAACAGAGCAACTATGCAATGCACAAAACGATGAAAACCAAGAAAACTGCATGCTCTTCTAATGATTCATTGGTTTGATAGTACCAGTGATACATATTTTAGCAGTAAAGTGGCAATTTGTGGAAAAAAGTTGAGTGGAAAAGTACCAAAATACAGGAAGTAGCGCTGAGTTCTAAAACAGAATCCCTCTAGCTATGTCATCAACACAGAAAATTCCATCCAAAATAAACACTGAATTAACAAAGCAAAGGTGCTGTTCCATCCATCCAGAGACTACTGTGCACTTTAGAAAGGTTTGGGATCTTGTTATGGTTATGGTTGCTAGGTAACAGCTATGGAAAGACCTCTTATGTCATATCTGCTGTCTGCGTCCTGCCAGGAAGTCAAACATTATAAACTATTATTAACTAAAGTAGAAAATAGACTAAAATAAAATCATGTTTTGTTATTTTATCATATGGGTGTTTTCTATTGCACTAAAACACACGGAAAAACATGCATCTTCACTGTGAATGTGCTTGCATCCCCACAAACCTGACTTGACTTGGTCACTCCTCTTCTTACTTGTTACCATAGAAATGTTATTCTTTAGTTATGATTTAATAAAATGCAATGTCTCCACGGACAACGTTGTGGAACACAGTTTTAACTTTTCACTTTCCATTCCCTTACCAGACAACAAAAAGGAACTTTTCTATAATTCTTGTTTTTTACTAACCAAACAATTTATTCATAAGTGCAAATTCTTAACCCTTGTTCAAAATTTAGCTAAATGAATTTTTGCAATTCAAGAGAGCCTATTAAGTTATTATAATTCATCATTTTATGCAGTCAGACGTATAAGATTGTAATTAAATTTGTATTGCATTTGTATTAGTTTTATTTATTTATTATGTATTATTGTTAAAAAAAAGAAAACTGTATGAACTCAGTTAAAAAATTGCACATAACCCTAAAAAAAAACCTTTCCATTCCGACAGAAGCTGACACACCATCTGTAGAAAGGTACACACTGTGGCTTTAAATATAATGTAGTTAACATGTTTTAGTGAAAGGTCTAGTGTAACCTGTCACTTTAAGAGCCCGTTTGGCCCCGTACCAACCTCTGGGGCTCCAACATCTGACTACAACCATAAACAAAGTCTGTCTGTATGGCCCTGTCACAGACGAATTTCACCTGTCCTCATAATTCACCGACAGGGTCTAATTTAAATGTGTGTTAAGACATCTGTTTGCTGGAGGTTTATGTAAAGATACCGAGAGGCAGCACAACCTGACCTGCCCATTCATTGGAAGCAGATGTGCCCTATCCATTTCCACTATAATAATACCTAATTAAAGGGAAGGGGCCCCCGGTGAGTCCATGTGAAATGCGCCAAACTCTTGTGATGAAAAACAGAAGGCGGTTGAGCCAACCGAGTGTCTACCTATAGAAACTTGGTCACTGTGGTGACCATGGACAAGTCAGCGCAAGCCGGTTCATGACCTCGGTGTGGAAAAGCCAAAAGAGGATCATTTAGGAGTCAGCTTCCACCCAAGCGTTACATCACCCCACACACAGGGCGTTTTAACCAGGGAACACATGTGTCAGCCAGGAATCTGTCGCAATGTGAAGCTAGAATTTCGCATCAAATTCATGTTTTTAAAATTTGAATTGTTGCATCAAACAGTCAAACAGAAAAAAGCTGTTATTATTATCTGGAATTTAGCATCCTCGTCTCTTCTAATCACATGTATCCAGTGCGCTCGGAGTTGTGCGTCAGTGGAAATGATGAAAACTGAGGTATGGTTGGAACTGTTGATTACCTGAACCTAACAGAACACTACAATGACATGGAGATGAAGAAAACTGGGACATTTTCTCATTTTTCCTAGATTTTGTCAGACACACTGCTGCAAACAGAGCCCGCCGGAAGTCGTTATCACCTCTTTCCAAACGTCTTCCTGGTTTGTGACGGAAGCATGAATAGAATAAAGACTATTCGTACTGAATAAAAGATAAAAGGAGCTGTCAACATGAAAACTATAAAACTGCTTTATGACATCACAAGGTGGAACAGAGCATTTTGAGCTTTGGGTAGACAGACTAAGAATGAAACAAAACACAGCTCTGGGTATGTTTTTTAATTAAATAACAACATTCTAACCCGGCTTAAAGCTCAGGTGAGTCCATTTTGCATACAGTGGTCCCATGTTCTAAAAATAACCTGCAATAGGCAAAGTCCACAAAGTAGTCTGCTTTATTTTTTACAATTATTATATATGTTTTAAGGCTGTAAAACCCTAGCCAGGCTGGCGTCACCTAGTGCCTCCGCTCAATTCCATTTCTCTCCAGTGACTAGGTCAGGGACCACAGACCATTATAGGGTTCGCATCCCGGAAGTTGAAGTTGATGCACCGGCCAAACAGCGAAGTGGTGTGTTTGCCAGAACCAACCCGAGTTGCGATAGCAGACTGCATAGGGTATATGCACATGACCAAACAGCAGCGATTGATTAAATAAAAAAAATACCTGCCTACTGTCAAGCGAACAAATCCTAATGCTGTGAAGTTTCCACAAAGTGATGCATCAGGCTAGTAAAACCCCTCACCTCACACTTTATACTTTTCTCAGACAGGCTCTGCGATCTAAACTGAGCCGCGGCAGGGGGAGTGCCACATACTGGTCTATGTGTGGAAAATACGGCATTTTTTTCCACTGCAGGCCTTGGTGCAGGGGTCTTTTTTCGAGTGAAGAACATAGTTATGACATAACGCATATTCTTTACAAGAAGATTCTTAGCCAATCAGGGCATAGAACACAATGTGTGTTCATACTCCGTAAAATACAAAAAAAGCATGCAAAATTGCACACAAAAAATCTGCGAAACAGTGGGGCCATGAAAGGTGACCCGCGTTATAGTGAGGGACGACTGTAATAGAGGACCTTTAAAAACATTTGAATGAAGAAAAATATACACCAAATAGCAAAGTCAGGGATCTAAACAATGACTATTATGGAAACTAATATTTCCAGTAAATAAGTAAATTGTAAACTTTAGGCATACAGTATTTTGACCTGAAGAACTGCTGTACTGGCTCACGTACATGTTAAAATCAGGTACAGGCACATTAATGGTTTACTTTTTAACAGTGCGACCTCTGTATCCTTTTCTGCCTTTCCACAGTACATAAAATACTTTTGTGACATATTATTTTTCCCAGTCAAGCAGCTCTATCTCTGAATATCAGAATTGCAATTTGAATAGAAAAAGCAAATTGCCAATACTCGAGTTAGCACCTCTTTTGAAATGCATGAGATTCTTATATTAGCTGAGCAGTTTGTATTTCAGTCTTTTCTCGGTAACTGTTAATACAGCTTAAAATGCGCGCTGTGATTGGAAAATTCAGACTTGTCCATAAAAATTGCAAATGCCTGTTGGAAAATTGGAGTCATTTCCAAAAAACTTTCACTTAATTTTTCCATTTAAAGAGAGTTACTTAATGTGAGTGAGTAACGAAATGCTTGTTGCAGCAACTTCATCAACTCGGGAGAAACAGGAAATGCAAAGTTTGGTAAAGATTGTCAAATGTTTTAATACAGATGACTGGAAGTTCATTATTCTACTCTTATGCTTATTTGTTCGGGGTCAGGATGAGTTGAAGCGAATCTTGGAAATCCATGGATACACTTTTTAAAACTTTTTAAATAGACTGACAAACAAAAATCTCGAGGTTTACATTTTGGTAAACATATTAAGTGTGAAACTGCTTGCGGCTTTAACAATGCCAATAGATGCAAACTACACATAAGCTGTATCCAACATCGATTTTGTGCATGAGTAAAAATTCATATGTTACTTTTAAAAGAACATTACTGCATTTAGTCTTGTCACGATACTAAAATTTCAGCCTCGATTTCAATATTAAGGAATACACTTACACATACTCAATACCTATAATAATAACACGATCAAAACCACAACAACACATTGACACATTTTCAACATCAAATCACAGTATTTTTTAATATGTGGTAGTCCTATCTTGTTCTGAGGGATGTAACAATAACCGCAATATTCTGATATCGTATTGTCAAAATACATAGACTTTGCTGCAAAATTCTACGCTTCGTATTAAACTATGGTGTCGTGTCTACATTGATCCTTGTAACATTTAAAGTGTCAATCATTTTAATAGCGTACAGGGTTGCAACAAGGCTTAGACTCACCTATCCATCACCATCAGACTGCTGTTAAACAAGGCCCAACATCCAGGGACAAGGATAATGCTTTGACCAATGCCAAAGATTTCAGATTTTTAAAAACTCCCATACACATATTCAAAAAGTTTATTTCCTAAAGGTGCACTGTGTAACTTTTTGGTTGGGTGTCTGCCATCCTTGTTTCTATGGATATCTCATTGCTCTATCTAAACATTAAACAGCTCGACTTTTTTCTACATTTAGTCAATTACAGGTGGTTTTAAAGCTCAAAAATACCCAGAAAAACCAACATTCTGACTGTGAGTGGGGTCGCCTCGCCAGAGATCTGACCTGTAAGTTGGTCCAGTTCGTTCTCCATGAAGATGGAAACACCACATTGTGAAACATTCCAGACAAAGCAATGGAGAAAATTATTTGAAGAACCCTCCACTAGAAAAGTTATATAATGCGCCATTAACAGCAAACTATTAGGGGTATAACGATATCCAAGTCTCACGATACAATATTGTCACGGTATCATATTTATTGTGATATTGTGGGAAAGTTCACAATATGGTGGGGAGGCTCACGATATTACAATATTCTACATAATAACAAGACTGACATTCTAAAATGTTTTGACCAGTCATTTGGTACAACATTTATTGTCATTAGGGATGGAACGATATCCAAATCTCTCTGTACCATATTTTCACCATATACATCTCACCATACCAGATTTATTGCAATATTTTCTGGAGGCTCATAAAACTGTGAATATGTGACTTTTTCCTCTAAAAATGCCTTCACAAGACTTAAACTTAATGTTAGACTTAAATCCAAAGAATGAAGATTTCAGAGTGCTTAGAACAGTTATTTCTTCATGTAGTCTGCACTGAAAAGGATCGTGGTCTATGTAGTTCCCTCTGTTTTTTTTTCAGCTATTTCTGCATCAAAACTATTCATTTAAGCCAAGAGACTTGTGATTCAATATATTGTGATGGTCAATGATGTTATTGTGAGACCTTTGACAATACGATATCACCATATTTCAGTTATTGTTACATCCCTAGTAAGATATGTTTTTGGCATACTGTGGGACATTCCAGGCAAACCCGTAACATCTCATCATAGAAAAAAAGCAGCTTGCGTACCCTCCACTAGCAAAGCTACACAGTGCACCTTTAATATTTAGCTTTTGTCTTCAGTTTGCAAACATATCACTTTATTTTTGCTGATGCCATGGTACCCTTTAACTGTACCCAGATAAAGCAAAAACAATGACATATACGGTATATTTTTTCACTTCACTACCATCCCTGCAGGAGTCAGGGGGTCACAGGTGAGGAATGCTGGGAAACACTTGTCCTCCAGACCCTCTCATGGGCTACATAAATCACCCATCGCCACGGGTCAAGAGCAGAGCCATTTAATTACTCCTTTTAAAGCAATAATTGGTGCACGTAGCTGGAGGTGCCGCCCGCATTACAATGAAGTGCGAAAGGCGAGGGCCGGACTGGCCTGAATGTGCTCTAAAAGAAGACCGAGGGCAAGCAGATCTGTAATTTAGATGAGCTAATCCAATACAAGAAACCCTCATGATGTGAACGAAA
This sequence comes from Odontamblyopus lacepedii, assembly GCA_034769755.1. NCBI lineage: Eukaryota > Metazoa > Chordata > Actinopteri > Gobiiformes > Gobiidae > Odontamblyopus > Odontamblyopus lacepedii. The sequence goes on along the minus strand of CM068345.1, from coordinate 39,943,782 downwards.
GCAAGGTTAAAGACACGTCTACAGTCAGTGATTTTAGCGGGGAATGAATCAAACTCAGTCAATACGTTGTCTAATTTATATGCAAGTACTGACAAGACTGAAAGATTTCCAATAATGGTATGGTAGTATACTGTAGCTAAATACAAATATCTGCCATGTATAGTCGCTCTTAAACTGTAACTTTTTGGTTAGGGGTCCGTTTCGGTCTTATTTCTATGGATATGGCATTGGTTGGAGGATTGTTCGGCATTTAACAGCTACGGAAGCCGGGGGGCTCACGAGAAATAAAAATGCTGCAATAAATAAAAATGGCGCAACACAACAAAAAGCAACACACCAAAAAAAAGCCACACTACACCAAAAAAAGCCACAGTGGAAGTCTATTTTCCGATGGACCAGGCAAGGAGGATCAAGCCGTAAGTGAATGGGAAAAGTTGAAGAAGAAGAATGTGAAAAATAAAGGAACGAAGAAGTGAAGGAAGTTGGAAACGTAAGTAAAAGTAATTTATTGTTTTGACCGTCATAAATAATTTCCCACTTGATCCTCCTGCTTGGTCCGTCGGAAAATAGAGTCCCGCGGCCACTTCTGTTGTGGCATTTTTTGGTGCGTTGTGTAGCTTTTTTTTCATGTGTCGTGACTTTTTTCAGTGTTTTGTGGCTTTTTTGTGTGTTGTGGCTTTTTTGGTGTGTTGTGTAGATTTTTTTTATGTTTCATGGCTTTTTTTGTGTGTTTTTTGGCTTTTTTGGGTGTGTGTAGCTTTTTTGTGTGTTGTGGCTTTTTTGGTGTTTTGTGGCTTTTTTGTGTGTGTTGTGGCTTTTTGTTGTGTTGTTTGCATTTGTTGTAAGCCCCCCCGGCTTCCTTAAGCAGCTCTACCGTGATGATATTGTATCATGAGACTTGGATATCATTACACTCGTAGTATATTGTTTTTTATTCTCTACAAACTAGGCCATTACACAGAATATATGTCTTGTATCATTTGTCATCATTTTTGTTCCAGTATTTTTTCAGTAGAATATAGCATTCCCCCGGTGCACCTTTACAGCTGAGGGATGAGAGAAAGCCTGCATTATAAAGATGATTTGAGCCGTCTTTCCATGAGATCAACAGATGGTTTGGGTGGAGAGGAAATTATATGCAGCTACTTGAGTCTAAAACCACAAAAATTCCCTCTGGATTTAGCAGCTCTGATACAGTGCCAGGTCTTAGAGGCAGTAATCTTGCCAGATTCGGCATGGGCACAGTTTTGGCGTTTCTGTTTGGCTAACCAGAAACATGGGTCCATTTAGTCACCGCACTGGTTAAGAAGAGTCTGTTCTTGGCAAAAATATTTTCCTAGAAGCACAGATAGAATCACAGACATTAGATTGAATTATCTTGTAGTTTTAGCTAAAAGAAACATTTGAGAATTATTACAAGACAATTGGCACATTTTGCACTAGTGTTTTTATTTATTTTTTGGCACTGGTTTGTTCTTTCACTTGCTTCTCCTGGGTGCAAACTATTACTGTTGCCAGAGCTACCCTGGGTCTGTAAACTAGGAATACTTCAAAAATGGAAGTGTTCATCATTTATTTCATCGATCAACAAAATGCGATGAAGAAAAAGTGAATGAACAAAAGAGAAATCTAAATCAAATCAATATTTGGTGTGAACTTTGCCTTCAGAAGAGCATCAGTTCTTCTAGGTTTACTTGCAGACAGTTTGTGAAGGAACTGGGCTGGTCGCTGTTCCAAACATGTTGAAGAACTAAGCTCAGATCTTGTGTGGTTGGAGCTTCCTCACATCCTTCTGTCTCTTCATGGAATCCCAGACACACTCCATGATGTTGAGGTCAGGGTCTGTGGGGCCAGACCATCACCAACACAACTTCTGCTTTTTTATGCTCACAAGAGTTCTGAAGGACTTTGGCTTTTTCTTTTGTTCACTCACTTTGCATTTCATAAAGTGATAACAGCAAACAATCTTTATATTTTTAAAAGCATTCTTTGTTTACAGCTTTTTTTCACACCTGCCCAAAACTTTTGCACAGTACTGTATATGATGAAAATATCACACAGAGGGATTTGGATATTGTTCCATCCCTAATGACAATAAATGCTGTACCAAATGACTGGTCAATGTCAATCTTGTTATCATGTATAATATCGTGAGTTTCCCCATGATATCACAATAAATATCATACTGTGAGGTTCATACGTGATGATATCGAATTGTGAGACTTGACTATCATTACACCCCTTCATTACATCATGCACGCTAGGAAAAATTTGCTATTTGCTATTCACTGGGCGTCAACCCAAAAAGAGTCATAATGTTTGAAAGTTGTTGAGCAGTTACTTGAGAAATAAAAAAAACAGTTACAGTTTATAACACATTAGGATCACTTCTGTCTTATTTTATTTATGTTTTGAGGAATTCAATCCGGTTTTCAGTCTCTGCACTGTTATCGTTTAAGGTGTGTTGTGGGAAAAAAAAATCTCTTTATGAAGCCCGATGAGCTTTTGGAACACAGATGAAGGTTTGTTCTCTTATCTAGTGTCAGGTAGGAATCACATTCATTTAAACAAAGACAGACTGAGAGAAATGTTTCCACTATATACATTTCCATTACAAGTGCATTGTAACTTTTCCGACTGCTTGTTTCTATGGAGATGTCATTGCTCTGCCTGGAATATTCCACAGTGTGACATTAAACAGCTCTACCTGACATTTCTTCAATTACAGGTGGTTTTATAGTTCAAAAATACATTGAAAAGCAGACATTTTGACTGTGAGCAGGGTAGATTCTTCACAGATCTGACCTGTAACTTGGGCCCCATCCACACTAGTATGTACTTGAATCGTTTTCGTTGCAAATGCGGTGTTCGTCCACACTAATCTGATGGAAAATGGTCCCGGAGACGGAATGATCTGGATATGCCAGCTCCCATGTATTCGAGTACGGATCTGATCTGGTGCTGTGTGGACGCATGAAAATGTTGAAAATGCTGATAAGCTGACAACGGGGCTCTAGCTGCTGTTCTTATTGGACCGCGTCACTGTGACTTGCACCTTCCTGATTCACTGGTTCGTGGAATCGGGCATGTGACGCTATTGCAGAAAACTGTTTAAGCAAACCCGAGACAAACACGAAACAGACTGTTTTCACTCTTGCCATCTTCCTCGGCTCGAAATCGGCTGCTGCAACTTCCATAGTAGTATAGCAACTTCAGATATGGTGCTCCACCCCTTGTTTTTACCAGTCACATGGTGTTGTGATGTCATGACAATGTGACGACAGCCTAGTCATGTGACTAGCATTTCTGGCGAACCAGACATGACGTGTGGATGCAATTAGTTTCCAATACACTGATTCGGTGATACAGTGATTTGTTTAAGTGTAAACGTTCTTGATCTGGCTTGGGGTCCATGAAGGAAGAAAAAAGGTTTAATGCCATACTGTGAAACATTCCAGAAAAATGACAGACCCTCCACTAGAAAATTTACATAATGCACCTTAAAATTGGGATCCCGGTAGCTGTAGTATCACACGCTGAGTTCAACTGCAGAGACTTATTCACATTTCGCATTGAAGCACACAGGCAAGCATATGTGAATATATGACATAACGCATTTGAGCCGCACGCTTTTAGCCTGTGAATATTTACAACTGAACTAGAGCCCTGTACCATGACGTCAGCTCAGTAGCAACAATTTCCAAAACAGCAAATGATGCTTTAGAGTATTTCCAAACCGACAGTAGGAGGATAAGAAATATATACACAGTGGACTTCCAAAGACAGATTTCAGGGAGCTAGAATAGTTCTTTGGCCTAATATGAACCAGGAGAATTCATTAATCCTTATTTCCAGCGAGGTCCATGGCCAAGCTCCAGGAACCTGTAAAAACTTGTGCAGCAGATGATGACGGGCGAGCACAGTGTGACAGGCAAATCTCCCAGTTTAGTACAAAAACACTGGTGATGCAAACCCCCAAATACCTGAGAAAGGATTTGTGGACGTTTTAAAGCTTAGAAAATTATTGGGCTAAAAAATTGGAATAAACGTTGTAATTGTAATAGGTACAAACAGTACGAGCGATGTCTAAAGTGGGTGGAAATGTGATATAATGCAAAACACAAAACATAATGTCCTCTTTTAATTAGATTTCATATTTTTGGTTTACAAGTGCCACCTCAAAAACAGAACCAGCTAAACAGTGATTGAAATAGATCTAAAAAGTAACACTCTGAAACTTTTTTCTATGTCTCCATGGAGATATTACCGTTTTACTTGGAACATTTCATTGTACGGCATTAAATGTATATCAAAAGGCCAAGTTACGGTGGAAAGGGAGGTAGAGAATTTAAAAAAGAAAGTTACTACCGTACTGTGACAATAATCATGGAGATGAGCAGAGTCGCTGGAACAATATTTTTTGGCATAAAATTTCTTTGCATTTGGGGAGACATTTTATAATTTCATTGTACAGTGGTCCCCCCGTTTATCAATCCGTGAAGGAGTCAGCTTTATTTTATACAATTATTATATATTTTTAAAGGCTGTAAAACCCTTCAGCACACACTTTATACACTTTTCTCAGACAGGCTCCGTGATCTAAACTGAGGAGCCACTTTCGACTACACAGAACAGTCAGGGCATAGAACACAATGCAAAAAAAAAAAAGAAGCAAAATTGCACAAAAAAAAAAAAATCTGCGAAACAGTGAGGCAGCGAAAGGTGAACCGCGTTATAGTGAGGGACGACTGTAGATACAAACTGCTTAAGCCCCTTAACGTCGACTGTCACAAATATGCGACAAACTGTTTGACTCAAGATATAAGCAGCACCTTCCTAGGAATCTTCGGCAAGCACTTGTTTCTAGTTGTCGCAAATTTGCAACATACTCAAATTTCTATTCTTTTTTTTTTTTTGCTATAATCAAATTAATAATCTCAACTTAATTTACCATCTACTTAAAGGCAAAAACCTTTTTTTATACACATCTATATAAATTCAGGCGTTTAGGGGTTTAAAGATGCACTGTGTAACTTCCTGATTGGGGGTTCATCACCTTCTTATTGCTCTGCATAGACTGTTCTGCCATCTGGCATTAAACAGATCTGCTTTCATTTTATTTAATTACAGGTGATTTTAAAGCTCTAAAATATGTAGAAATATCAAAAATATCAATATATTATATTGTTTAATGTGATGAGACAGTATCGATATCATGGGGTGCTGTTTTTTGGTATGTTTTACCAAATTCTTTCTACATTTTTTTTTGCTTGTTTAGAGAAAGGAAACTATTTGTGACACATTTGACATTTTCACTGTTTTGATGAGTAAAATTTTACCCCCAATTGGGAATTCAGACCATGGGACAGTGAACCTTATACCAATATATAAATCTGCTCTGAAATCTAGTAAACCTCAGTCCAAAACCGTGCTCAAATGGACAGAGGAGAGTATAGAGGCATTAAAGGGTTGCTTTCTAAGCACAGACTGGAGCATCTTCCATAGCCTAGAGCTGGAGGAAGCAACTGTAACGATAACTGACTATATAAACTTTTGTGTGGATAACGTGGTGGAGAAGAAAAAGATTTTACATTTCCCAAACAATAAGCCCCACATCACCAAGGAAGTCAAATTGTGCATTAACAGGAAAAGAATAGCTTTTAAAAATAAAGACAGATTAGCGATTGCAGTTAGACAGAAAGAACTAGGTCAGCTCCTAGGCAAGGCCAGGAAGAAACAGTGCTCAAATACTGAACATAGCTACAGAACATCGAACAATAAACGTCTGTGGGACCAGCTGAAAAGTATCTCAAACATGGCCACTAGTAACAAGCAACTTATTACCATGGACAATGAATCTCGAGCTAATGAATTAAATGACTTCTTTCTAAGATTTGAGACTCATGACTATTCCATGCGTGGAAGGGAGATCATAGACTCTGTTGCCTTGCCTGACCAGTGTGAACTCAAGATTACTCCACAGCAAGTGCAGGCTACCTTCAGTAAAGTTTGCAAGGGAAAATCTACGGGCCCGGATGGTCTATCTGCAACTTTGATTAAAAACTGTTCGACTGAACTAGCGACAGCATGGTGCCCAATCTATCAATTTAAATAGTCATACTGTGCCACAATTATGGAAAAGATCAATAATTGTGCCGATACCTAAAGTCTCATGCCCAGCAACAAATAATGATTACCGACCTGTGGCATTAACCTCAATTATAATGAAATGTTTTGAAAAAATTGTTGTTAACATGCTTAAAACTGAAGTGACTGACAGTCTTGACCCTCTACAGTTTGCCTATAAGCAGGGCCGGGGAACTGAGGATGCACTCATTACTGTTACACATTGGATTAACAAACACTTGGAGCATTCTCAAGCATATGCCAGAGTTCTTTTTGCAGACTTCAGTTCTGCGTTTAATACTATTCAGCCTTATTTGATCACTCAAAAATTAATAGATTTAAATGTCAATCCTTTTATTTTGAAATGGTTCTATTCATTCTTAACAAATCGCTGGCAACAGGTGTCAATAAATGGCTCCCTCTCAGCCCTTAAACAAAGTAATACAGGTGTTCCACAAGGATGTGTAAGTTCTCCGGTTTTATTCACACTGTATACAAATGAGTGTAGAAGCTCACACCCTAAGAATTGCCTTATTACATTTTCTGATGACACCATCATTCTCACTCTGCTGGAAGCCAATGATGACCCCGGAGTGTACTTTAAGGAAGTAGACATTTTTAAAACTTGGTGCAATAATCACCACCTTAAACTGAACGTGAAACAAACTAAAGAAATGATTTCTGACCCTAGAGAGGTTATTGTACATGATCCAGTGAGAATTAACAACACTGTAATTGAGCAGGTGGCATCGTATAAATATCTAGGTATAATGGTGTCCAACAGTTAGGGTTAGGGCGTTGTAGATCACCTTTGCTTCCTTGTGGGCAGGGGGGAGGCCTACATCTGTGGATCCTCTGCCCATCCCCAACCCCTCTTTTCTACTTCACTTAATCCCACTCCATCCTCATTAACTCTGGAAGCCACATCTGCTGGTTCTGTTTTATACATACAATGCTGAGGTCACCTTACTAGTCCTGCACTATTGCATGATATTGCACTGCATTCTGCATTTCACTCTATATTTATACTATTTTTGTATTTTATTGTATTGTATTGTTTTGTATTGTTTTTGTATTGTATTTATTGACTGCACCCAGTACTACGTGCCCAAGACAAATTTCTCCCTCGGGGGACAATAAAGTTTATCTTATCTTATCTTATCTTAAAATGGGTGTTTCATATTCACGATGCAGACTTTTAGTATCACAGCCATGATTTAGCCTTTATTTTTTATTGAGCTGTATCAATGCTATTTGAAATATATATCGTATTGAATCAAAAGCGAGCTGTATCAAGATATGTATCGTATCGTGACCTATATATCGAGGTATGTATCGTATCGGCAACTTCTTAATGATACTTAGAATGTTCTGCCATCTGCCATTAAACAGATCTAGTATAATTTTATTCAATTACAGGTGGTTTTATAGCTCTAAAATAACTAGAAAAACAGGTGTTCTGACTGTGAGCGGGTTTGCCTCTCCACAGATCTGACCTGTAACGTGATCTGGTTTGGACTCCATGAAAATAGAAAGGTTTAATGCCATACTGTGAAACATTCCAGATAAAGCAATAACATATCCATGAAGAAAAGCTTCTGACGAACCTTATTCTTTTAACAATATTACTTTTTTTTATTATTCAGTATTTGTTGCCATGACAGGCCTACTGACAGTAAATGATGTCCTGTTTTTCTATCTAGCCAAAACGATAAAACCAATTTGAACAAAACTAGGGAGGAAGGGGTGTGGTTTTGTAGTGCACTGATGAAACGGGATGAGCCGGCCCCACACAGGAAAGCCTGAATAAACTTCGAGTCGGCGGGGACTGGGGTCCTCATGTGTCCCTGATAATTCCAGGTTTCACTTCCGCGACAGGATGGTGACTCAGCACAGAGCCACTTTTAGGCCGACGCAACAAAACAATGGACCATTCTGAAACCTATGACCTCCTGCATCGTCCGAGGAACCAGCTTAGTCTGTGCTTACGTGAAAGGAAGTAGGTCATTTAAACTTTTGTTTCAATATGAGAAGAGAATTAGAATTAGAATTCTAAGAATATGTTCTATCAGTTTATAATACATTACTTAAGAAGTATTACAATGCAGTTTTATAGCTCAAAAATACCTAGAACATCTCTATGAAGAAAAGCAGGGATCAGCTGGAAAATCTCCCTGGCTGAAAGGTCCCCAAGCTGGAAGGTCTCCCAGGCTGGAAAGTCCCCATGAAATGAATTATAACCTTTATGAAACTAAGTTAGTTAATATATATACCATATTTTTCGGACTATAAGTCGCTTTATTTCAGGGTTTGGGTGGGACTTATACTCAGGTGTGACATATATATTACATTTTTCACACTGACAGCCCATAGACCAAATATATGAATCCTATATACAAGTCAAAAATGAAAAAAAAAAAAAAAAAAACTCCAGAAAATAGTTGTTTTTTCGTTTTCTTATTTTTGGCTCTATATTGAAAAATTAACAAATGATACATGGATTGTTCTCTATTCGGTTGTTTTTATTACTATAACTTCTATAACTTGCCTTTCAAGATGAAATGCTGGGTCTTGGTCTCTGATTTTATAAAATAAATTTCCCCCAAAAAGTCCAGTGCGACTTATACATGTTTTTTTCTTCTTCATTACAGATTTTTTGGCTGGTGCGACTTATACTCCGGAGCAACTTATAGTCTGAAAAATACGGTACATATTAGGGATGCAACAATACAGTTTTCCCACGATTCAATATGCATCTCGATACATGGGTCACGATATCGATTTGATTTCAGTGCATTTTAAAATGCAAAAAAAAACCTCATGTATTTTTTTCTGCTAATGAATATTATATAATAACACTATGATATTAATGAAAGTAAAGTAATGGAAGGTAATTTTATTTACATAGTGCTTTTCACAGACACATGTCCTCAAAGACGCTTTACAGAGCATTATTACAGAGCATGAAACATACAATACATTACAGTACAACTACTGTACAGTTACAGTTTAAATGTGAAGTGTTTTAGTTCATTTGGTTCAATGATTCACAGCTTCAGTATTTATATTAAGTGAAAATAAGAACACAGCTTTCTCAGACTATTTTATATTTTATAATACAGTCTACTCTTAATATAAACTGCAAAAGATCGGTAAAATGACATAAGCAAGCCCCGACATTTGGTCTCTCTACATTCACATTTAATTTTATTATGATATGCTGATTTTCTAACTCAATACATCATAGTGACACCAAGAGAATGGGATGCTAGAGCTGGGACTTTCAAGCCAGGGGACGTTCGAGCCCGTATTCCGAAAAGCATTTGACGGGCCCTCCACCTGAGAAGTTACAAGATGCACAAGTTACAGGTTAGATCTGTGGAAAGGGGAGCTGACTCACGAGTAAGAATACATGTTTTTCAAAGCAATATAAACACCTAATTGGCTACATGCAAGATAGTTAAGTTTAATGCCATACTGTGGGACATTCTAAGCATTTACTTTGTTATGTTTGGTAATGACTCTTTTTGGTATGGGGCAAGTTTGGTTGGTGGAAATGTTTGCCCGGCAACCAAAAGGTCGGAGGTTTGAATTCCAAATACAGGTGATGCATACTGTTGTTGTGTCACTGAGCAAGACACTATCAAATTTTGCCTGCACTGGTATGTATTTGTAAGTGTTCAAATGGGTACTTTACATAACGCGAATGGTGTGCTAACAGAAGCTATAAAAGTGAAATACTGATCTGAAAACTGTTCAAAAAGTCTTTTACAAAACTATTGGAATACTCAAAGCGCTATTCATTAGATTTGGATTCTGAAACGGTGCAGGCTTACCCACTGTTCCTGGCAGACAAAAGTGAAATGACTTTGTAACATGTACTTTAGACATACCAGGGTCAGAGAGAAATTCGCTACAGTACAGAAAAACCAAAGCTGGAGGGGAGGACGAAGGCTGCGAAGGACATGGTCAGAATTCCTGAGAGATGGTGGAGTCTGGAGAGTGAGTGGAACAAAAGAGAGATGTTATGTCTCCCGGGACGGCAGCTGACACGATAACACAGAGCAGACTGTAGAGCCCTCCCCTGGGCCAATGCAACTCTGCAAGGGGCAAAGCAATATCACAGAGAATTTGGACCCAGAAAGACTCTTCAAAGGTTTTTAGGAGCATGAGTAAAAGAATGTGTGATATACTTGTGTTTGAACGTTGTTTCAGCTGCACTTTTATGTAACATTTTAGGTGGAGGGTTCAAAACCTTTTTTTTCATCATGGAGATGTTTTGTAATGTTTCACAAAATTGCATAAAACTTTTGTATTTTGATGGAGACAAGTATCAAGTATTTTTGGCGGTATCGGCCATTCTCAAGTTGGGCTTGAGAATGGCCGATAAGACGTTGCCGTTACGATACATACCGCGATAGATAGGACACGATACAATACATATCTCGATACAGTGCACTTTTGATTCAATACGATATATTTCAAATCGATTCGATAAGGTTCCATAAAAAATAAAGGTTAAATCATGACCGTGATACTAAAGGTCTTTGTTAAACCATTTCGTGTGCAAAGTTCATATGAAACACCCATTTTAATCCTAAAAAGAGTGAAAATGTTAAATGTGTCACATAAACAAGTTTCCTTCTTCTAAGCAAGCAACAAAACTGTAGCACTGTAACAAAATAATTTAGTAAAATATACCAAAAAATACTCTTGGCATTATATTGATACAGCAGCCCACATTTAATGCATCATCACATTAAACTGTACGATATGCTGATATTTCGATATTTTTTGACACACTCTTGTTCTCAAGTGGTGATGCAACGATACACCTTTTTCACTTCCAATACCATTATCGAAACTTTGTCGATACCCGATATTAACCAGCACCAGTGTATGGATCGACTGTTTCCTTCTTGACAGTTCACTTATTACACAAAAGATCTGCTGGTGTTATGTAACTGTTATTTATCCTTATCAAATATCTTCTGAACAGCTTTGTATGAATAAAGTTCAAATATTATGACATGTTCCAGGCCAAATTCAGCCTATAAATATCTTATTGCATCCAAGGCCCCAGCAGTATAGCTGCTGAACTGATATCATGGAATGATACCCAATCCAGCTCAGTTTAGATAGAGTGCTTTGTATTATTTAAGTGGATGAAGACTTCTCATGTAATCCGAGATAGAGATCATAATGTGAATACCGGCTCGAGCGTCCGCCTGAAAGTCCTAGCTCAAGTGTCCCATTCTCTTGGCGGGAACGTCCCCCTCCTCCCTATAGGCATCCCCTTCTCTTGGGTGGCACAGGGTGCTGTGCCCAGGAGATGAGGGACGTTCTCGCCAGTCTTTATTCAGCCACATAACGCACTGTGATATATTGAGTTAGAAGCATTTTATATCATAATAAAATGAAATGTGAATGTAGAGAGACCAAATGCTGGGCCTTGTTTATGTAATTTTACTAATCTTTTGTGCCTCACTATTCCTGAGGAGTAATGTGACACTGTATTTGTGTGTTTGAGACCACATCATTTTTTGCATGTTTTGTTTGTATATATGAACAAATGTGCTGAGATATATTGTAACAGGTGCGTGTAATTAATACAATATATATAATGAAAAAATGTGTGTTTTTTTATTTATATGTATATATAGATTAACTAATAGTTTCATAAAGGGTACAATTCAGGGGGACTTTCCAGCCTGGGAACCTTTCAGCCAGGGTGACTTTCCAGCTGATTCTCCTCATGAATATGAGCTACTTCAGTAGCTTTTGATTTTGGAGGTGTAGTATGTAACTTTTTGGTAGGTGGTCCGTCGTCTGCTTGTTTCTGTGAATATGTAATCGCTCCCAATGTTCCACAGCTCTTACATTTATTCAATTACGAGTGGTTTTAGTGCTCAAAAATATCTAGAAAAACTGACATTCTGACTGAGCGGGGTCGCCTGACAAAGGACTTTTTCCAGAGAAATAACATCTCTTTTGAACAATCCTGCATTTCCCCCTGATCTAAATCCAACATTTGGGGTTGGATAGCAATGGAAGTTTAGAAAAATGGACACCAGTTCCAGACAGCGGATGCCCTCCGTCAACCCATCTTCACCACTTGGAGAAACATTCCCACTAGCCTCCTGGAAACACTAGCAACAAGCATGCTGAAATAAATTTTTGAGGTGATTAACAAGAATGGCACAGCTCATTACTGAGTCCTTTTTTGAAAAATTTATTTCTGTTTTAGGGGTTTTTTGGTGTTTTTTGAGATGTGGTCTCAAACATTTGATCAGTTGATGAACAGCCTATTTCAGTTTAATTGTTGTTTGCAATAAATTGATTACCGTATTTTTCAGACTATAAGTCGCTCCGGAGTATAAATTGCACCTTTTGGGGGAAATTTATTTTATAAAATCAGAGACCAAGAACCAACATTTCATCTTGAAAGGCGAGTTATAGAAGTTATAGTAATAAACACATCCGAATAGAGAACAATCCGTGTATCATTCATTCATTTGTTTTTCAATATAGAACCAAAAATAAGAAAACAAAAAAACAACTCTTCTTTATTATTTGTTTCTAAATCTAAAATGAAAAAAGGATAACGATTCGTTTTTTTCATTTTTGATTCATATATATGATTCATATATTTGGTCTATGGGCTGTCAGTGTTAAAAATTAAATTTATAAGTCACACCTGAGTATAAATCGTGGGAACCACCCAAACCTTGAAAAACGTATAGTCCGAAAAATACGGTACTCAAATATTTTTCTTGTCACACTCCCATTTCTTCTTTTTGCATTTTGAAGCACTACTTAGAACCTTCTTAAAATCCAACAGTGCAAAATGTCAATTCTTAAAATTTTTCAGCTGGTCTTACATTTTTGATCAGGAGGGTATATCCTGTATGTAGGGTACACTCGGTCACTTCTGTAGCGGCATCACAAATGTACTTAAACTGTTGTTGCATAAAATGTGACTTGTATAAATAAAAGGTTTCATTTCAAGCTTTAATGCTGCTTGTTGCTTGCCTTCTCAACAAAAACATGCAAAAAAAAAATACCCACGAGGCCAGTCCGTCTTTTCAAAAATCAATGCCATTACTACCTTTCTCAAAAAACAGTGATGGAAGCGTGTTTACTTTGAGCGATCCCACCCTAGGGTTACATGAATTAGCATCTTGTTAGAACGACTTTCAAAATACACTTCTCCCTTTTTTCCTCTGAGCAGGACCGGACTTGGTCAGGCAGAGGAAATGCAGGGCACAGAGGAAAAAAATTGATGATAAGATACCAGCATGAGATTAGCTTTGAACACTTCACAAGATCTGCACTAGAAAAGGGAACGCTTTGAGAACTTGAAACGGTTTGACTCAAATTTGACTATTCAATTTCTTTACACATCGAGACGAGGTTATATGGCAAGGTATTTCTTCCTTCAAGCCAAATGTCTGCTGAAGGAGTGAGAATTTTTGTTCAGATTTCAAGTGCAAAGTTCCAAGATGACGAAAATTCACAATTTAAATATGTTATTGTATTTTTTTCATATGTTCATTCATTTGATTATGGATGCACCGATACTGATACTGGTATGAATATTGACACCGATACTGAAAAATTATCTGCATCAGGTTGGTTCCATGATATCAGTAAAAGGTGCATTGTGTAACTTTTCTGGTGGAGGGTCCGTCAAACGCTTTCCCCCATGGAGATGTTATTATTGCTTTGTCTAAAATGTTGCACAGTATGGCATTAAACCTATAAACCAAACCAGACCAAATTACAGGTCAGATCTATGGAGAAGCGAACTATAAAACCACCTGTAATTGAACAAATGTAAGGTAGAATGTTCTTCAGTATTGTGATACCGTGGAACATTACAGGCAGAGCAATGACATATCCACAGAAACAAGCAGGCGATGGAATCCCAACCAAAAAATAACATACTGTAGTGCATCTTTAAGCCAGTATCCTGATTGGGTCTTTGGATCTATATTTCCAGGCTGATTTTGGCCAAAAAAGTCTCAAGTGTTTGAACTTTTATTCATACAAAGTTTTTCAGTAGTTATTTAAAGAATAAACAACATTTTTGACAAATAAGTGCCATTTTACATCCGTACATACTGGTTAACATTGGTATTGGAAGGTACAGAGATGTTGCTCTTTTTAGCATGTTGGCGATCGAATGTGAATTTTGTTGGTTCCAATAGCAGCCTAAATATGCATGAAAAATATATGCATATGTTTGGAGACTTTAATCCATAGACGGTAATGCAGAAATGTGAATACACTGAACTCTACACAGTTTGTAGTAAGTGTAGGAGAGATTTGTGAAATGAGTTTGTACTAAATTTAAATTTGATAATTAAAAATAAATGAAAAAATGGCTCTATATATCAACCCAAAAATATCGGTTGGTCTGATATTAGTTACTCTGGTTTGCTAACAATCAGTATCGACACCAGCCATGAAAAAAGTGCATATCGGTCGATCTCTAGCAGATCTAGCATATCGGTAATGGAACTGAAAAGGCTGGATCAGTGCATTCCTACTCCTAATTTTAGGTACAAAACTGAATTTAGTGAATTTTGCAAAACTTGCCACTATTATTTTTGGGGGAGATGATGATCTAATAATTGTTTTTTTGTATTTTTTTTTTATTTGTAATTAGAACAAATCAAAATATTTTTTTTCCCTAAAAAAAAGAAATCGTAATCTCAAACTCATGGTAAAATAATAATATTTTTTTTAAAATGTATAATAAAATAAAATAAAATAATACACATACTTATACATATATCAGGTATATAATCAAGTGTTGAACTCACCTGTAAACATAGAACAAATAGTTTTAAAACAATTTCAAAATCTACAAATAAATCTTAGATCCTCAGGAGGAAATTCATCTTTTTTTTCCATAGATAATTTTCACCAGATAACATATAATGAGTGTATACACAAATTAACAATAAAAAAGTAGAAATAACAATAAAGGAGAACAAAAAAAAAAAAAATCTGAGATAAATAAATATTTAAAAAATACAAACCACAAACTCAACTTTTTTCCCTGATTTCCTGTTGGCTTCCACACTGTAGCAGACTCTAACATACAGTAAAGTGAGAAAAAGCCATGGTGTGAAAAAGTGCAGCCACTCCTGTCAGCGGGGAGGGTCCGTGAGAGACAATGAGGGCGCGCTACAAGAAGAAAGTAGAATAGCCAATTGGTTCACGTCAGTGCCACTTACAAAAGACAAAAGCAAATTGAATTTGCTGCAGACAGCTCCTTCACCTTCAAAGGAATACGCAATACAGTGAACTTAGCATTTCAATGAATCTTTAATAGGTGTGGGCTTGGGAACTAGCCAATGTAGCAGGCATCTTGAGACCAGAGAGAAAGCGTCTATCATCTTTGTTTGTTTTATTTAAGATAGCATTAAGATTTGATGGATCATGCAGAAGCGATGCAGCTGCAGGCCCCGCCCAATTTCATGAAAAAGAAACATAATCTCTACAGGGGGAGATAAGTGCGAGCTAAAATGTATTAATCTCTTATACTTGTTCTTATTCTGTGTAGGTGTGAAAGTTGTGTGAATGAGTGATGGTGGTGGTTGGAGGGACCGTTGGCGCTGGTTGGCTTGGCAGCCACGCCTCCATCAGTCTGTACCAGGGCAGCTGTGGCTACAACAGTAGTTTACCACCACCGTGTATGGAGTGAATGAAGAATGCTCTGTAAATAATCCTCTGTAAAACGTCTTTGTGACATCTATATAAGTAAACACTTATTCTTAAGTAAATAGGGGACTTTTGGGCTTTTTCAAAATCTCGAAGCTTCAGTGTGTCCTCAAGTTGTCCTGTGACCCCAGTTTGAACTCAGGAGTTTCTTACTTGAGTAATTCACTGCACAAGAGCTGGGCTACATTGAGTTAGGCTTGTTAAGTGATGAAACAGCAAATATTGACTCAGCTAAAAGAATTACAGCATCTATGGAGATCTTTAAATGTTAACTATACAAAGATAAGCTTTTATTCGGTAGTTAAAGGTGTTTAGGTTGTGCTGTCCTGACTACTTTAGGTTAAAGTGTATTTCTGATCTGTCATAATGTTGTTTCCTTATCAAAAACAGACCTGGAGTTGTGTTTTGTTTCATCCACACAAAAAACTACATATGTTCCACCTTGTGATGTCATGTGGTAATTAAGGATGTCCCGATCCAATATTCAGTATCCTCCCAATCTGGCTCTTTTATGAGTTTAGGGCTGTATTGGATTCAGTCACATGATCGGACTGATCCAGTTTCACATGTTTTTGCGGCATCGAAGCGCTTTACAGCAGCTGTAAATAAAAACGCTGCCATGTCGCTGTGTGGGACTTTTCACTACAACAAAACAAGAGTCAAACTGCGACATGGAGGAACCAGCAGAGCCACTTTAACACAACCAATTTGATTTGTCACTTACCAAAGAATCATCTGGACGAGTTTGAGATTTACAAGCGCAAAGCGGCAAAGCCACAGCAACAAACACTGGAGGAGGCATTTCAAAGAAGAGAAAAGCTACGTCAAAATAGAGACAAGTCCAAGAAAATAATACAGAGGATTGTCGAATTCATCGCTTTAGATGATCAAGCACTGTCTGTCATGGAAAACATCGGCTTTTGACGTCTAATGGACTTTTTGGAGCCAAGGTACGAACTTCCTTCCTGACACTACACAAAAAGGTATCAGATCAGTATGGGATCAGTATTGGAAAGAGCACCCCTTAAAAAAATCGGAAGTCAAAAAAATTTGATTGGGACATCTCTAGTGGTAATGCAAAAAGGGCTGCATTGTGTTTTCACTAGAATCATTTTTTGGATAATTTCAGCCCTGGAATGACCCATCTCTACTGAACAAATGACCGCTCGACAAATGGTAGCTATAAACTTGCTTCATTACATCACAAAGTGGAACAGAGCATTTTGAGATGTAGACAGACAAATAATAACTGGTGAAATGTTGCCAATTAGGTAAGAAAAATGCTCCTCACTGACTATGAGGCCCAGCTAAATTTCAGTGTTGTTCAAGAAATTCAAATTGCTTTCTTAATGAAAACCGAGAGGACATCTGACAGAGCTGTGTAATCCCTCCTCCATCCAGGAGTGGTCCGTGCTACCAAAGGTTTCATGGGTACTTAATCAAGACTGAGCAAGAAAAAAACATTTCTAAGTGTGAAGATGTTGCTAGGGAACAGAGTGAAGCCACAATAGGACATTTTAGAGCATTGATTTTTGAGAAGAAACGTCGAGATATTATTGCTTTGTCTGGAATGGTACATGGTATTTTTTTTTCTATCTTCATGGAGAACAAATCAGACCAAGTTGCAAGTCAGATCTGTGAAGAGGCAACCCCACACCTCTACCCTCTACCTAGGGCCCCATCCACACTAGAAAGTATTCTAGTCATTTTCGTTGCAGATGCAGTATTCGTCCACACTAATGATGGAAAACGGCTCCAGAGAAAGAACAATCTGGTGCCACCAGCTCCCACGAATTCTTCTGAGTACGGATTTGATCCGGCACAGTGTGGATTCATGACATCGGACATGCTATTGCAGAAAACACAGACAAACACAGAAATAGAGACAAATAGAGAAATAGAGAAACTAAACCTTGTCATCGGTCCACAAAAAGACTGTTTTCACACTTGCCGTCTTCCTTCCACAAGACGAGATCAGACACGAGACTGGAGCTACGAGAATGATACAAGACTAGACTTTGACATGGTTTATATTCACCAACTCTTTTTTATCCAATATGGAAACGTAAAAACATGGGGGAAAATATCTCACGAGATCAAGTTCAGATTCAGTGTATGCGCTTAATCTCGTGGCAATTTTGTCTCGCAAGATCTGATCCGAGACATGATTTTGTCCCATCCCATCTGGTCGCCGGTGAATTTCCCTGAGTTCAAATGGGTGTGATTGACGGGTGGATTAGCCCATCAGGGTCACGCGTGGTCCATCTGTACCCAAACACAAAAATATGGCTGCTTGTGAAGAAAAATGAAAGGAAAAAATATCACAATGGACTGAAAAACAACACAGACGGGTTGATTTTGTTTGTAAATCATAGATGACCAATGAGTTCTTTTGTTTCGCACATGTTACTGGAATAAACAGTTCGTGCTCGAGAGATGTCATTATGGCAGTCCAACTACTTCCATTTGGGATTACTGACCTATAAAAGCAGATGCACAGACGACCATTGTGTTAAGACGTTATAAGCTGAAAAGAGCTGTAAGATGGCTCTTCCTCCAGATGACATCAACAGCATGAGTGTGTTTGGGAGAGTGATGAAGACGAGGGGGAATGAAGGTGAAGAATGAAGAGGTGTGAATGGAAAGACTCTGGTTACAACTCGCCGATCTGTGGACGTGTGGGCTCTTGTCGGCACATGTACAAGTGCAGCTGTGTTTGGAGTCGGCTCAGACGGAGGGAGGTGGGGGAAGCTGCGATGGGACCAAACACCTCAAATAAAGAACGTACAGAGGAAAGGGTAAACAAGAAACAAACTTTAAGATATTATTGCATTTATCTGGGTTGTAAAAGTATTGAAAATCATATACTAATGGAGAGTAGGGGCGGGAGGCTGGGGCGGTACCAAAGACGTCAAATAAAGAACGTACAGAGGAAAGATTATAGAAGAAATCAACAAACTGTAAGACTTTGTTGTGCCTCAAAATCAGATGCTAATCCATATTAAAACAATACTGAAACTAGATACTCATTTGAGCAGGGATCGAAAAAAAGTCGCATTCATAGGACAAAAATTAACTTTTCCTGTATCGCTTTATCTTGAGCTGTATCAGAACAAGTATAAGACCACATGTAAGCACACTGTAAACTGATAGGGCGTTAGTTTCAGAGTAGTTTCAATGTATTTAGCTCCTCCCTTCAGGCAGATAAAGACCATTTTAGGAGAAAAAAAAAAGATGCGCTCGCATTTTTGCAAAGGAAGTGACATTGTTCCCCGTTCATTCCGATTCATTCCGACTGAACACAGACAGAAGATAAAACATTTCCTGCTAAATGTCTGGTTGTTATGTGTGTGGTTGTCATAATCGATATTCTACTTGCGGACTAAAGTTTAAAGTTTTACTCACAAGGATCTGGCAGTCGGACACCATGTGTCAAAGTCGGCTTGTTGAGGAAATATTCGCGATCTTTTGACGCTAATCCTTTGGCAGAGCTTCCACCGTACTTCTGTTGCCAAAATGGGCGTTTACTCACACTAAAAGGGGCTATAAGGCAATGTCTACCAAAATTCTGACCAGAACTGAAGAAGCAGCTTGGATGATTTTTGACCGAAATAAACTTGATTGATTTTCTCCTTTGCCATGAATTCTACCTGGATGACCGAGGGCCTCTACACAGAACATAGATTAGTATACGCCCATGGACCACTATGGAACCTACCTGGACCACTGAGGAATTACACACATATAAATCCACATGGTAATATAAAAGAAAGTATCACAATTTAATCACATTCTGTTGTCTGAAGAAAGAGTATTTTTAATTATCATTGTGGTATCGGAAACAATATCGAGTATACACTGCATACGCAAAATCTAGCCAAGTTAAGATGACTTGAATTAAGAAAGTTTTACCGTGATTTTAGTAAAATTATCTGTAAGTGGAACAAGACTTTTTGCACTTAAAATAAGAAACAAAATCGAATATTGCTTGAATAATGAAAAAAAAAAACTTATTCCACTGGGAGATAATTTTACTTGTCGAGTTGAATCGACTCAAATAAAGTCAAATGTATTACTTAATTAAATTTTTCATTTTAACTTACCTAGATTGTTTTTTACCAGTTTATTCCTTAGTATCGAAATCAAGTTTGAAATTTCAGTTCGTGACAATCCGTATGGGTAATAGGGTTGTCCAAAAACGCTGCACTGAGAGTAGTATGGAATCATTTGAACAAACATGGTGATACTGATATTGACAGCAAGTATTGAACCTCTCGTCAGTATCAAAATTCAGTTTGGAATTTTAGTATTGTGACAACACTAATGGTGGTTGAGTTGAAATACTGAAGCGGAAACTCAAAATAAGAAAATCTATAGCCCCAAGCGATTCAAATCGGTTGCATGAGTAATAGGAAAAGTGAGCATAAAAGGTTGTAATTAATAACAATAAAACAGACTTGACACAAATACTGCCGAGACCTTTGGGTAGGGCTGCGTGCCTTTTCATTTTATTATGTGGTTCTGAATAGCAGATTTATTAAACCCGTACTTAAAGAGTATCACCATGCTTGTTCAAATGATTATCTAGTTTCCATACTACTTTCAGTGCAGCAATTTTTGGCAACTCTATTATCCATATGGATTGTCACGATACTGAAATTTCCCAAACTTGATTTTGATACTAAGGAATATACTCGATTAGGGTTGGGCAATTAGGGTTAGGGTGTCCAAATTTTGATACCGTTAAACCTTCTCAGCATTTTACCGGAGTATACAGTATTACCGTGACTAATTACCGTAATTTCACGACCATACGGCGCACCGTACGAAAAGGCGCAGTCTCAGTTTTGTGTGCCATTACTGTATTTAACACACACATAAAGCGCACCGTACGAAAAGGCGCACAAACAAGCATGCAAATGTGCGTATTGAAAAATATATAGGGAGCAAAACTGAGTTTGGTTGTGCTTTATTTAAGTACTAATTACAACAATATTAAACAATAGTCATTATTCAAATCCGTCAAAGTCCTCATCCTCTGTTTCGGAATCGAACAGCTGCGCAAAATCCATAGCAGGTCCACTTCGCTCCTCGCTGTCGGAGTCACTGTCTGTACCGTGCGGCTCCTCAAAAATTATACCGGCTTTTGCGACAGCTCGTTTTCCAGTCCCAGCCGACACGTTAGCGCAAGCATCGACAATCCAGTGGCAAACTGTAGCGTAACTCGCCCGGCGCTGCCTTCCACCCTTCGTGAAGCTGTGGTCTCCTTCGGTCATCCATCGCTCCCATGCCGCTCGCATCCTTACTTTGAACGGCCGGTTCACGCCGATGTCCAGCGGTTGGACTTCTTTCGTCAGCCCTCCCGGAATCACAGCAAGCGTAGCGTTCATTTGCTTCACTTGTTTTTTCACGTCAGCGGTGAGATGAGCACGCATAGAGTTATAAATTAGAAGCGATGGTGATGCGTGGAAAAAACCACCCACTCTCCGAACATACACCTCCCTCAGCCACTGTTTCATCATTTGCTCGTCCATCCAACCCTTTTCGTTTGCCTTAACAATGACTCCCGCTGGAAACTTCTCCTTAGGCAAAGTCTTTCTTTTAAAAATCACCATCGGGGGCAGTTTCTGTCCATCGGCGTGGCAGCCAAGCACAACAGTAAACGAAGCCCTTTCGCACCCCGTTGTGCGTATCGACACCGTGCTGGTCCCCGTCTTCTCTACCGTGTGACTATTCGGGATGTCGAACGTGAGCGGCACCTCGTCCATGTTAGTGATGTGGCTTGGTTGGATCCGTTTGTCGCTGATGTGCTTCCTGCAGTACGAGCGAAAGTTTGTCAGCTTTTCATTGTATTGCGTGTCTCTTTGCCATTTTCAGGGTTGTTAAAACAGCAATGTTGTGCATAAAGCACATACCTGTTCTTTTATACACAAGCCACGCCCACACTTCCCCCTTTAACGTTCTCATGCTTTTTCTAACACGTCCGCCTCACATAGCGCGCACCCCTTTTTCTATCACGTCCGCCTCACACAAGGCGCATTGCACGAAAGGGCGCGTGGCTCATTTTGAAGAAAATCTAAGACGTTTATATGCGCCTTATGGTCGTGAA
The DNA here is from genome assembly GCA_034769755.1 of Odontamblyopus lacepedii. NCBI lineage: Eukaryota > Metazoa > Chordata > Actinopteri > Gobiiformes > Gobiidae > Odontamblyopus > Odontamblyopus lacepedii. The sequence continues at coordinate 39,921,815 of CM068345.1, read as the reverse complement.
ATTACGGTAAGAATTATTTTGTAGTTGCACCTAAACTATTCATAAACAGAAGAGCAGCATTGTATTTGAAGATGAGGCACAAGTTCTGATCAAACCAAACTTCACCAGCACGTATCTCCCTCCATTTAATGATCTGGGATACGGCAAGACAAGAAAAGTGCAGAAGAGGCAGATTGAGAAAAAAAGTAAAAGGTGACAGTCCATGGCATGTGATATTTCCCACTGCAGCATGTTGCATCTGACAGACCTGCGCTCTCGGCACTCGGAGATGTTACCGTCTCCTCCGTGAAAGTCTGACTTCGCCCTCAAGCGGGAACTTTCTCCTCTTCAGCGCCTTATCCCCTCTCGACTCTTGCCGTTCAATAAAATGTCTCCATCACAAACTTTTGGACTCAACATCACACATGAAGCGTCAGTCAGGTTTTTTTCTTCTTCCTCGCTGCGTGTGGATGGAAATCTCGGAGCGTAATAACGTTTGAAGTGGAGAGAGAGTGGAGGGGAGAAAGTCGGCGCTGTGCCTCGTGTCTGAAGTGACTGTGGTGGGATCTCTGGCCTGACGCAGGGTCGTAGCTCCTCAACATTTGCGTCTCTCCCCTGTCATTTGGCCTGAAGACAAAATACATGACACTGGGGAGGAAAATGGCTAAATGGGCCCAATTTGGACATTTTCACTTAGGGGTGTACTCACTTTTGTTGCCAGCAGTTTAGACATTAATGGCTGTGCGTCGAGTTATTTTGAGGGGACAGTAAATTTACACTGTTATACAAGCTGTACATGGACTACCTTACATTGTATAAAAGTGTCAGTTCGTCAGTGTTGTCCCATGAAAAGATATCATTAAATGTTTGCAGAAGTGTGAGGGGTGTACTCACTTTTGTGAGATACTGTATATATATATATATATATATATATATATATATATATATATATATATATATATATATATATATATATATATATATATACCCTCCACCAGAAAAGTCACACAATGCATCTTTAAATAAATCATTTTAGGTAACTATACTGAGGCAATCATTACATACAAACACTTCACAAAGTTATAAGAGCCTGTATTTTTAAATGTGCAAATTTCTCTGATCTGGCCAAGATTTTCAAACTTATATCAGGTTATTCATCTTGTTTTCAGATTTATTATAGACTTACTAGTTCTGAGACTGCTTCATTCTAGTCTAGAGGTCGTTTACTTTAAGAGAACTTGTCCAGTAAAATGATCTTTCTGCAGGAACAGATCATTTCACTACTTTTAGGTCATTTTCTGATCGATTTAAGTGTTTATATCTTACATTTTAGCAGTGTACCACTATTTGTTGATGTTCTGATCCACTGCATACTGTGTGATGATAAAAGCTCTCCTGCCTCCTGTGGATAAATCAGCTCCTCCCTGTAAACTGTGATAGACTCAGGTTCAGAGACTGACCCCTGACCTCCATCTGAGCCCGGGTCACACCTCAGTGCAGAATCCACAAACCTGCCCTCCATATGAGCCCGACCACTTCACTGCCCCATTGTCCTGCTAAGGCAAAGACGCTCTCTCTCCAGGGCTATAATTCAACACTGCAATGTTTACTGAGGCCAGTCTTCAAGCAATTACGTGAATGGGTCTGAGGGGGCTGACCTCCTCTGCTCTTCAAACTGTGGAGTGGAGCTGCTGTTTGCTCTGCACGGCTTTGCAACTTCATAGAGCCACTACCTAATGCACAGAGCACACTATTCAGGGACTGCAGCGACCTGTTCATAGGCACCATTTAGAGGACTTCCATTTAAAAGGGTAGAATATTTAAATAATTGCTGTGGAAACCCTGATATTTTTTTTTACTTTTTCATCACTTTGAACCCTTACAGTTTATAGGCAACATTTTGAGGACTTCTGACCATTTGAAAGGTAGAATATTTGAATTGATAATTGCCATGGCAACTGTGGTGAATTTGCATGGATACAGTTATGGAACTGGATGATATTCCTTTGTCTATAATTACACAGTGTGACTTTAAACGGTGCTATTTCCATGGTGACAAGCAGGTGACATCTCTGAGCCAATGTTACGTTTACACTGAAACAAATCACTGGTTTACGCCTTAGTCACATGGCTAGGCTGGCGTCACGTTGTTACGAAATTACGTGTGCCGGAAAAACAAGGAAGTGGAGCACCGTGAAGTTACCGTAGTACTATGGAAGTTGCAGCAGCTGATTTCGAGCCGAGCAAGACGGCAAGTGTGAAAACAGTCTTTTCATGGACCAACACTGTTTCTCGTTTGTCTAGGGTTTGTTTAAACTGTTTTCCGCAATAGCATCACATGACCAAATCAGGAAGGCACAAGTCACAGTGACATGGTCCAGTAAGGATGGCAACTTGAGCTCTTACATCAGCATATCAACATTTTCGCTACTCAGGTGAATACGTAAGAGCTTGCGACTCCAGATTGTTCCGTCTCTGGAGCCGTTTTCCATCTGATTAGTGTGTACCAATACTGCATCCACAACGAAATCGACTCAAATACATACTAGTGTGGATGGGACCTAAGTTACAAGTCAGCCCTGTGGAGAGGTGATACCGCTCAAAAGAAGAATAAATGTCTATCAAGTGCAATAAAAACACCTTAGTAAAATAAATGGCAAATAGATATAAATAGATATTTTACTGCCATATTATGGAACATTAAAAACAGCAATAACCTCACCATGGAAACAAGCAGGTTGCAGACCTTCCAAGTGAAAAGTTACATAGTTTAAGTCAGAACATTGCCAGATAGAGGATCTTAGCAGTACTTAAATGTGCTCATTTCCAATACTTAGAATATCACTGGAGTTCACAGTGGGCAGAACTGGCAGCGGCCCCACACACAGAGACCAAACACTGTCTCCCTGATCATTTACCAAGCTCAGACTAAATACATCTCCCCCTCCAAGCACTTCAAGACACCACATTTAACACAAGATGAGACAGTTCACTCACAAACATCATAAAAACAATATAATCTGTCCCCACGACTACATCAACACACAGTACTACAGAGGTGATAGGAATCCAGGGCACCCTTCCCCCCATGCCCCACCGCCCCCAGCCGAGAGGTACTTGTGGCAGGCTAAACTCGGAGACAACTCTGGGCCAAACGCGTCAGTGAAAGTGCTCATACAAAACAACTGAATAAAGGCCAACGAAGCAGGACTCAGTAGCAGCTGAACAAGGCTATATATGCAATACATGAAGATTAAAGGAACATATAAACATCTCATATTTTACGCAAAACTGACTCTTGTGAGCTTTTAGCCCTGTTATATTCATATCAGTAAGAAGTTACCGATACAATACGTTTTTTGGAGCTAAAACATACTGTGGCTTTAAATCAGCAATAAGAGTAAGAGAACAAGAGAACAAAAGGCAACTCCAACAGCTAGTACCACTTTGTGTCTGAGTTTCATTTGACATTGCAAGAAAGAAAGAACATTTTAACAACCTGTGTCACCAAAAATGACTTTCTGTTAACTTCCAGTGCAAAGCTGAGCTGAAATGAAGCAAGCTGTTGTTAAAGAGCTACCCTATGTTTTATTTTTATTTTCTCATCTATAGGGATGTAACAATAACTGAAATATGATGATATCGTATCGTCAAAGGTCTCACAATAATATTGTGGACACACAATATATCAAATCCCAAGTCTTTTTGCTTAAATGAATAGTTCTGATGCAGAAATAGCTAAACAAAAACAGAGGGAACTACATAGACCATGATCCTTTGCTCCATTTCAGTGACTACATGAAGAAATAACTGTTCTCAGCACTTTGAAATCTTCACTCTTTGGATTAAGTCTTGTGAAGGCATTTTTAGAGGAAAAAGTAGCAGATGCACACTTTAAATATTGTAATAAATCTGGTACGGTGAGATGTATATGGTGAAAATATCGTACAGAGAGATTTGGATATCGTTACATCCCTAATGACAATAAATGTACCAAATGACTGGTCAAAGCATTTTAGAATGTCAGTCTTGTTATTCTGTAGAATATCGTAATATCGTGAGCCTCCCCAACATATCGTGAGCTCATATTGTGACAGTATCGTGAGACTTGGATATCATTACACCCCTACTCATCTATGGTTTCATGTAGTTTCCTCATCACAAACATACAGTATCTGGAGATGTGTTTTGTTTCATTCACACGTTTATCACACTAACCAGGCTTTAAACATTCAATATTTTTGCATGCCCCCATATGTATCGGTCTTTCTCTAAATTGTACAGTAAATAAACTCAATAACTGACGGTGAATGTTGTTTTCAAAATCCTTTAACACTTTCTAATGAGCTTAGCCTTACTTCACTTTTCACACATGCAGGTCTGGCCCCGCAGGATGCACCAACCCTACTTGTGATTGATATCTGCTTCCTGTGGTGTGATTTTATTGTCTGCGATTGTGCCGGGTGTGCGCGCATGATCCAAACTCGCACCTCTACGTGGGTCTGATTGAATTAAGCAGCAGCCCGGGCCCCGTCCTCTGCTCCGGTTCAAAGTCGTAATGTAAAAAACAGATGCAGCATGTGGCGTGCTGTAATTTAATTAACGGGGTATTGTTGGACAGGGGTCTGGTAGTCAAACAGGCCACTATCAGCGGAGAGCAGACGATAAGAGCACCCCGGGGATGCCATAGCTCTGGGGGGCTGATGACACTCGAGATATAGAGTTAAGCACAGCGCAGATAAAAAGTACTGTGAACAGAGGAAGAGCAGGCACGAAGAGGCACCAAATACTACTACTACTACTACTATTACTACTACTGCTACTACTACTACTACCACTAATACCAACTACAAACTACAACTACTACTACAAGATATAGAGTTAAGCACAGCACAGATAAAAAGTACTGTGAACAGAGGAAGAGCAGGCACAAAGAGGCACCAAATACTACTACTACTACTACTACTAATACTACTACTACTACTGCTACTACTACTACCACTAATACCAACTACAAACTACAACTACTACTACAAGATATAGAGTTAAGCACAGCGCAGATAAAAAGCACTGTGAACAGAGGAAGAGCAGGCACAAAGAGGCACCAAATACTACTACTACTACTACTACTAATACTACTACTACTACTGCTACTACTACTACCACTAATACCAACTACAAACTACAACTACTACTACAAGATATAGAGTTAAGCACAGCGCAGATAAAAAGCACTGTGAACAGAGGAAGAGCAGGTACCAAATACTACTACTACTACTACTACTACTACTACTACTACTACTACCTACTACAACTACTACAACCACCTACTACAGTGGAAGAACAGGCAGGGAGTCACCAAATAGTACTAATATTTACCTACCTACTACTACCTACTTCTATTACTACTAATGCTACCTACTACTACTACTATTCCTATTACTTACCTGCGTAGCTACTACTACTACTACGACCTATGATTACTACTACTAGTACCATTACTACCAACTACTTCTACTACTTACCTACCTACCTACTTGTATTACTACTATTACCTACTTATGTACTACTTACAACAACTACTACTACTACTACTACTATTACTACTACTACTACTACCTATTACTACTACCATTAAAACCTACAACTTCTACTACTTACGTACCTACTACTAATACTACTACTACCTCTATTACTACCCACTTACGTACTACTTACAACTACTACTTACTACTACTACTATCACCGCTATCTCGTACTTACCTACCTACCTACTACTAACACTACTACTAGTACAACCACCGCTACCTAGTACTTGAACCACCAGGATTATTTTGAAGAAAAAGAAACATTTGCATGATCAAGGAATACATTAATTTGGCTTTGAGTAAACCCCCCACTTACTTCAGAATTAAGTTGAATTCTGAATAATCATTTCACTGGTCAGTGTTTACATGGTCTTTTTAAAGCGGAATTAATTTTTATTCAGAATTAAATTATTTGGAATTAAAACTCTTATGTAAACGTGGCGATTGTTCTTTTGTAACTTTATTTGGACAACTCTTCCAGACATTCAATAGCAGCTCAGAGCCACTGTAACTTAAATACACCACAGAGTCATCAAAACCTTTAACTGTCTTCTCCTGAGCTGGACGTACCTTCAATGTGTCCAGGTGGAAGACTGACGCTCGCTGCCCAGTGCCACCGTGTCTCATCATTCTGGGGATTTGCTTCGAGATCAAATCAACGAGCAGTCACTGATATCTCAAGCATGACAGCTCTGTTTATTGGAGGCCATGAAGGTGAGAGCGGCAGACGGGATTTCCACAGGGCGGGGGCGGGATGAAACGGGGTCTATTCTGAGCGAGGGGGGCTTGTGTACTATATGCACCTTGGTTATGTTGACCGGGGATGTAGGACTAGGAATAAACAGGGATTAAACCGGGACAAAACCAGGGCTAAACTAGAACTAAACCAAAAATAATTCAACTAGAGATAGGGCAGTGACTGTATGCAAGAGATATTTTGCAGTGACATCATGCTGAAGATGTTCTACACGTATCTCTATGGTGGAATTAATGCTCACATTGGCAAACACAGACAAAAAGTATAAAGATTGTCTGAAAACTGAACAAAAAATACTAAATTGACTTAAACAGCACAGTTTTAGGAGCCTGTGATCAGTGCTTTCTGGTAGTGATGTGTCCTCCGTGTCGAGGCTTCGAAGTGTGTCCCGAGTAATCCACAAAGGCTTTGGTGAAGTGTGTATCGAGGCTCGTACTGGTGACGTTCGAAGTCTCGCGAACCGGCCGTACCACGTGACTGGTTGAAGAAATGGTTTGCGGGTTTGGCGTGTGATTTGAAACATAAGGGCCAGTGAAACACAATGGATTCCCCCTCACGTTTGTGGTTTTGGGTTATTACATTACATCCCTATCTCCAATTTGTTCCTACTTTTTCTTTTAACCTGACCACTGTATCATAAAAGACTCCATGTTAAGAAATTCACAATTTATGTTGATATCACAAACATTCAAATATTTAATCATTCATTTATTCAATACAAATATTTCCATCAGAACCACGATGATCATGTTAATTGTACTATTATCACTCTACCTGGTATACATTTTTTTTTGGACACTTGATGGCGCAGTGGAGCAAATGAAGCAACTTGAAGCATCGGCTCAAGAGTTGAACAATTGGATGGAACGCTTCAGTGCTTCATGGGGCTTCATCTCACCACCACTACTTTCTGGTCATATTGTGTTAGAATAAAGCTCCGATTAAAGCCTGATTTGAGAATCTTCAGACTGATTAGTGCCCGCAGTTAGCACCACACCCCCAGGGAGTGTTGATGACATCTGCTGACATTAGAACTAAACCATGAATATGCAAATGATTACACCAGGGAAGTAGGGATGTCTGGTCTATTCTCACCATTTGAATGTGCAAGAATCACAAATCATAAAGGCTGCTTCCATAATTTCCTTCACAAACAACAAAATATTGTATCTTATTCTCCTTAAAACTGCTAATCCTGTAGTTTAGATATGTACAGAGTTGTTCTAAAATATAATTCTTGAACTTTGAACAGAATCCTCTTATTAAAGCATGAATCATAACTGTAATCGTACAGCTTGTCAGACGAAAATGCAAATAGACATTGTTCAGAACTAGGGCTGGGTACTGTTTGATTTTTTTTCCATACCAGTACTCTAACGGTACCTGTTTTTCAATACCGGTTCCTCAATGGTTCTTTTTTCGGGGCCTGCATTTAAAAAAAATAGCCAATATTATTAAAGGGACAGTTGGGAATTTTGGACATAGGGCCTCATTTCCTCATGATCCAGAGTGTTGGAGACATGTGGAGACAGTTTTTTTTTTTAATCTTCCATCCAGTCCTTGTTTTTGGAGAGGTTGCTGGTGCTAGGCTAGTGCATGTCAATGGCCATAGTTGTCCTGCCACTAAAAACACATTCACACCGACAGTCTGGAGTTCTAATAGTTTTGCCTCGGGTGCACTGTGGAGTGGGTAAGACTGTTTTTACAACTATGGCCATTGACATGCACTAGTCTAGCACCAACAACCTCTCCAAATACAAGGACTGGGTGGAAGATTTCTCCACACGTCTTCAACACTCCTATGTCAAAATGCCCAAAATTCCGAACTGTTCCTTTAAGAAAATACTTTTCAATCCTTTAATTACGTTATAACTATGTTAATTCATATTTTAAAACATAGTACAAGGCTATACTATATTAAGTTATAACTCAAAACAAAATACATGCAAATGAACCAGAGCACACAGCTGATCCTCACACAAGTTTCACTTCTGTTTTTGCAGCTTATAGAACTTTATATTAAAGGCAGCACTCGGAGCACATGGTTTTGGTTTTGATAAATGAATATGAAGATTATGGAGAACTTTACGTGATCTCATTTGGATGAATCTTTACACACAGGTGCTCTACACTGAATTTTACGAGAGCTGATGAGGAGGAGAATTTTTGCAAAGTTTGGTTCATATCATCTGTTCGACGTTGGATATATGGACTATAACTCTACATTTGGGAATTACGCTTTTACCAGGACTGAAGAAGAGGAGGATTTTGGCAGGGTTTGGTTCAAGTTATTTGTTTGTCTTGACTTTATGACTACTCTACAGACTAGGGCTGGGCGATATGGACCAAAAAATATATCTCGATATATTTTTGCTATATCTCGATATACGATATATATCTCGATATCTTTACAGGAAAAATAACCCCCTCCCACACTACTGCAAAAACAACAAACAAATTTTATCTGATTAATATTCATTTAGTACAGCACTTAAACACTCTGCACCCCTTTTTGGACCCTCACCCACAGTTTAAGAACCTCTTCTTTAAGAGAACTACCACTGGTAAAAAGTGGCTAGGATTTTTAAACCTGTATTTTGACATTCCTAACTGGAGTTACATTCTCTTGTTTTAAAGTGATGTTTAGTCTCTGCACATTTACCAAATCAAACGCACATTGTGACAAATATGACCGCACTCAGTATTCAGACCTTGAATCCGTGACAAGACCGAGTCCAAATGCGCTCGAGTCCGAGACAAGACCAAGACAAAGCTCTCGCTTTAGAGAGGGAAGTCCAGCGGTGTGGGGGTGTTTACTGAGTGGTGGGGCAGGTGTGGGTCCTGCTGCGGGGCGCTCCTCGTTTAAGGGGGCGTGGGTGTGTTTTGAAGCGGAGTTTGTTCGTATGAGTGATATCGGCCACACGCGGAGCTTGTATGCTGGAGTCGTGCGCGGTTGGAGGTGTCATGCCCGGGCACTGTTCAGTTGCGCTCGCGCTGGGCAGGTGCATTTAGAAAGTTTAACTCATCATGTTACGTCTGTGCGCAGTTCTCCTTATTGTGGCTGCAGAAGCACTCGCACAGATGCTGTTTGTTTTCCCCGTTCGCACAACGAAATATTTGCTCGCAAATGCAAGTGAAATGGGCGCACTGTAGAGCCCTGGTCCTAGTCTTGGTTTAGTCCGCGACCGAGCCCCGGGCTCTGCGGCCGCGTTTAGTCCTGGTTTAGTCCTAGTCCTGGTTTAGTCTGCGGCCAGCTCCGGGCTCCGCGGAGGAGCTCGGGGAACAAAAGCAGGAGGCGGGGGCGAGCGTGGCACAGAGAAGGCAAAAACAAGCGAAGCGGCGAAACCAGAAGTAAACGTAAGCATTATAGCGATATATCGATATGCCATAATTCATATCGAGTTTCAAAAATATCTCGATATATTTAAAATATCGAGATATCGCCCACCCCTACTACAGACTGTGACTGATGTGGATTTGTTATTACGCACACTTAACAACACTTAGACTTTGAGACACTTTAAAGACCCTATACTGCTGTTTTTGGATATAAGTTTCACATAGAACTTACCGAACCTTTTCAATTGGTTCCTACTTAGAAACAAATTCCGGTACCCAGCCCTATTCATACAGTATGCGCGCCGAGAATATAGGACAAAAGTGGGATCAAACAAGGACAAAGCCAGACGTAGACAAAGACAAACCAAGATTATCTAAAGTGTTACATCAGGAAGGGATAGGGGCCTCCACAGGATGAGGGAGTAGACCTGTATACTTTGGTCTTTTTAAATATGGTGAATTTAACGACAAGAAGGAAAACGAGGACACCATGTCTAAACATGGACTAAGGCAAGAATGTTTAACGTATAAGTGAGCGGTGTGGCAGGTTGGGGTCTATTCTGAGAGTAGACTCGCATACCTTGGTCTATGCTGAATATGGTGAATGTAATAACCAGGAATAAACTAGGATTAAACCAGGATTAAACAACATCTCCAGGACAAAACCTGGTCTTAAAAATGCACTTTGTTACTTTTCTGGTGACCTATTCTTTCCATGAAGTGTGATTACTTTGCATCAGTGTTCCACAGTATAGAATAAACCTTTTACCCCTATAATAATAGCTATATTTATTGAAACACCTCATCTTTTTTGTCTGTTTTTCTTTTTTTAATGATTATTCTTACTTTTTTACATACTTGCTTATTATGAACCAGATATTATGGTGGTCATAATAAAGAATAAGGAGAAGAAAAGGCCAAAAAGGAACTGAATTTTCTTCAACTTTCAAGCCCAGTTTCAAGCCCCGTTTCACAGCTTTCAGGGGCAGTTTGAATGATTAAAATCGCACAAAGTAGCGAGGAGTTATGGTCATTTGAAATAGTAGGGTCACCGGTGATCCCTGTGGTAGTAAAAGGGTTTTAAACACAACTATCTCCACGGAGACAAGCAGGTAATGCCACGTTATAGATCCGATCTGTGGAGAACTGAGGTGATTTTTGAGCTGTACAAACTATAAATTGAATAAATACAAGATACAGAGTTTTAATGTCACGATGTTGATCAGTCTTGGCAAAGCAATGACCTCTCTGTGGCAAAAACTCCACCAAAAAGTTTACATAGTGCAACTTTAACCAAGATCAGGACCGGAACGGACTAAACCGGGAGTGTCAAACTACTACACCCAAAATGAAACTACATAGACTGAACGAAGTCTAAACTATGACTAAACCAGAGGCAATGAAAAAGAATGCATAAATAGAACTATGCCAGGACTATATATGGACAAAACCAGATCTAGCCCAGGACCAAACTCAGCCTGGACTTGGACTTAACCTGAACTACCCAAACAAGAACTAAACCAAGACCTGGCAAAAATCGAGTAACTAATATAAAACGTAAACTAGGGCTGTAGTCGACTCAAGACACGTCCTGTCAATCGGTTGGTCGACTAAAAAGAGGGAAAATCTTTTAAAACTATTCCGCTTCTCTGTGTATCTGACCCAAACTGCCCTCGCAAGACTGCACCTGCACAGGAAGTATATGTGTACACAACTATTTAAACAGAAAACGTACAAGGAAACGATGGATTTATGTAAAGACAGATTCAATTTGTGAATCGTGAGTCGAATCGGTCTTTTTTACGTACACCAAAAGTAGGAATGTAACAGTAACTGAAATCTGGTGATATCGTATCGTCAAAGGTCTCACAATAAGGTTTTATTTATATAGCGCTTTACACAGACACATGTCCCCAAAGTGCTTTACACAGCATTTTACAGAACATTCTTAATTCACTCCATACCCGGTGGTGGAAAGCTACTGTTGTAGCCACAGTTGCCCTGGGGCAGACTGACAGAGGTGCGGCTGCCAAACCAAGCGGCGCCAACGGTCCCTCCGACCACCACCAACACTCACTCACACAACTTTCACACCTACAGTGCATGTTTTGAGTTGATGGGGGAAACCGGAGCCCGGAGGAAACCCATCCAGACACAGGGAGAACATGCAAACTCCACACAGAGTGTACTCGGAGATCGAACCCGCAACCTTCTTGCTGTGAGGCATGAGTGCTAGCCACTCAGCCACCGTGCCGCAATAATATCATGGACCATCACAATATATCAAATCACAAGTCTCTTTGCTTAAATGAATAGTTCTGATGCAGAAATAGCTAAAAAAAACAAAAAAACAGAGGGAACTACATAGACCATGATCCGTTTCAGTGCAGACTACATGAAGAAACAACTGTTCTAAGCACTTTGAAATCTTCATTCTTTGGATTAAGTCTTGTGGAGACATTTTTAGAGGAGATGTACAGTTCTGTGCAAAAGTTTTAGGCAGGTGTGTAAAAATGCTGTAAACAAAGAATTCTTTCAAAAATATAAATAATGATGTTTGTTTTTATTAATTTACAAAATGCAAAGTGAGCGAACAAAAGAAAAAGCCAAAGTCCTTCAGAACTCTCTTGAGCAGAAGTTGTGTTGGTGATGGTCTGGCCCCACAGAGCCCTGACCTCAACATCATGGAGTGTGTCTGGGATTAACATGAAGAGACAGAAGGATGTGAGGAAGCTCCATCCACACAAGATATAATATTGATCTGATTTAGATTTCTCTTTTGTTTATTCACTGCATTTTGTTGACTGATGAAAATAAATGATTAATACTTCTAGCTTTGAAGCATTCCTACTTTACAGCATTTTTTCACACCTGCCTAAAACTTTTGCACACTACTGCATATGGTGAAAATATGGTACAGAGAGATTTGGATATTGTTCCATCACTAATGACAATAAATGTTGTACCAAATGACTGGTCAAAGCATTTTAGAATGTCAGTCTTGTTATTATGTAGAATATCGTAATATTCTGGGCTTTCCCACGATAGCGCAATAAATATCATACCGTGAGGTTCATACCGTGACAATATCGTATCGTATCGTGTATACTGTTACACTCCGACCGCTCAAGTAAGAAAACCTTAAAGAGTAATTGTCGGGGCGTAATATCTGATATATAATTTTAGATCATATTAAAGTTAATGTAATTTGACAAAACAAATAAGAAATATAAATAAAATCTGCTATTAAAGAACAGGACAGACACAAAAATGAGACAAAATGATATATGAAGGAGCGGTGCAAGGAACACAGATGTTCAAATCATTTCATATTGGCCTGAATCAAAATATCACTCAAGTAGGAGAGTAAAAGTATGCTGTTAGAAAAGTATAAAATATCGCAATAAATATCGTACCGTGATGATATAATATCGTGACACTTGGATATCGTACATATCAAATCTTTAGCTGACTCACTCACTCGTCCCACATAAATCCTTAGAATATACATAAAATTATTCATGGACTAAAGGACTCCAGCCCTAATGTAAACCAGGACCAAAGCGGATATGAGCCTCAGTGTTGAGTCTGTGAAGGGGCCTGAGTAAGAGCAGCAGCAGCAGCAGACGCAATAGAAAGTCTCCGCATGATTCATTCCATAGATAAGGCTAAAGTTAAGCAAACGCAAAGTGATGAACCACACCGTGATGGATTCCAAATGTTCCAGTGGCAGCGGGATAAAGTGAAGACAAGAGAAGCGTGAAATTTCAAAACGGGCAGTGCTATTCTTGTCCAAATTTCACCGCACAAACTAGAGCTTAAAGGCACACTGTGTAATTTTACTAGTTAGAGGGTCCAGCACCTGTTAGATGTTATTATATTGTCCTGAAACGTCCTACAGTATGACATTTACTATCTCCGTGGAGACGAGTGGGTCACATTACTATGCCAAGTTACAGGTCAGATCTGTCAAAAACTTTTATCAGGTTATTCATGTTGTTTTCAAATTTATTATCAATTTACTATTTCTGAAATGGCTTAATTCCAGTCTAGAGGTCGTTTATTTTAAGAAAATTTGACAAGTAAAATGATCTTGCTGTCATTTTCAAGTCATTTTCTGATAGATTTAAGTGTTTAGATCTTCAATTTTGGCCAAGAATGAGTCTTGGCAGTAGTTTTGAGAAATAAAAACACCTGAAACGAGATCAATTTGTTTAATGCCATCCCAAGCAAAGCAATGACATCACGTTGAGGCAAGCAGAGGCAAGTATTGGACCCTTCTCCAGAAAAGTTACACCATACACCTTTAAATAAGAAAGACAACCAAAAGTTTACAACACCTACAAGCAGTGGAGAAGTTATATTCTTGCCTAAACTGGCTGTAGCTTCTTGAATTCCCAAGTTTGTGCATGTAATTTAGGGTGATCAGACGTCCCTATTTACCCAGGACAGTCCCAGTTTGGAGCCCCGTGTCCCCTGCCCCAGCAGATTTACCCAAAACCACTGATTTGTCCCAGTTTTATACAAGAAATGTCCCATGTGTCCCAATTTTTGACCGATTTGATCCCTGTAAACAGTAAAGAGAGGCAGTCATTTGTTTAGGTAAAATACAGAAAAGCTGCTTAAAAATGACCAAAACACAAAGAAAACGTGACTATACTGACACACACTGACTCACATGAATGGTCTCTGTATAACAATTTTCCTTTATTACACATTTAATGACGGATTTCCCAGTTTTTTTATGTTGAAATCCTGGTCAGCCTACATGTAATCCCACACTAAAAATCAATGCAATTCACAGACTTAATGGGTTCAAGATTGAGCAGTGTTTCCCCATCCTATTTGCACAAACTATGGCAAGAATGACTCTATTTAGATTTTAAGCGCAAATGTCACATGAATTCACGTGTAATAGCCAGGGGCGAGCCATGCAGTGCAGCCCAGCTAAGTTTTAGGACTCCTGGGGGACTATGAATAGCTTGTTCCTATGGACAAACTTAGCCACTTCACTCAACAGGAGGTTAGTTTGTCATATTGCTTTTAAAATACCTTTACGGTGGTTTGAGTCTAATATTGTGTAAAATCAACCTCACCTGCATTGTACTTTTAACTATACCTGTGCGCAAGGCTCAAATCACAGTTACGCATAGTTTTTTTTGCGTAAAGATTACTAAAGTTTGCAGCCTTACCGTAACCAAGTGGCATAAGACGAGCAGGCACAGGGTTAGTCCATAAAACGAAGCGGTCCGAGTCCTGGAAGCGGTCATTTTTCCAACTGCAACCCAGCACCGCGCTGTTAATGCCGGGGGGATTGAAGCGAAAACGTCCCGAGTCTCTTCACCGCTCCTGCCCGGCGGAGTGGTGCCTCTTTCAGACTTTTCTACCGTCCCACACCCGGCAGGACCACATCAACAGGTAAAAAAGACGGATCCTTCGTGCAAAAACGCGGGAATAACCCAGCAGAAATGGAGAAAACCGCGGCGGGGTCTTCTTCGTGGCGCAGCGTAAAAGTAACTTGGACTTGCGAGCTGGTGGAACGCGGTGCCGTAGGTGAGTGACTGGAGCCGGGGCAGTGTGGGCAAAAAGGCGGAGTGGAATTCAGGGAGTGCTTCTACTACTGAAAGGGAAGAAGCTAATCCCGAAGAGGAGGGAACAGACGCCACCTAGAAGAGCCGAGACCCCGCTGCGGCTGCTCCAAGTGGGCTATTCTCACCGTGTCACCCCCTCCCGCTGTTGTAAAAGTTTGGGCATGGCTCGTTTAAAAACTTTGACCCATCCCCACCCAAAACACTTGAGACTTTTAACTTTTTACTGTAGGATAAATTTGAAACGAGATAGCTTCCAAAAACAGTCCAAAAACATTCCAAAAACGGGCATTTAACTAAAAACTGTAGCGTAATTAAAGCTGCACTATGTTCATGCAGATGGGGGGGGTCGCCATGTGATTCTCTAAATGAAAATGAAATTGTTTTGGCTGGAATGTTTCACAGTATGGCATTAAACATCTCAATCTCCAAGGATACAACTGCGTATCCTTGGAGATAAGATGAGTTAAAGGTCAGATCTGTGGAGAAGCGATCCTGCTCACTGTAAGAATACATGTTTTTCAAGGTGCAAGATGGATTAAGCAAATGCCATATGGTGGGACATTCCAGTTAAAGCAAAGACACCATGGAGACAAGATCCTCATGAAACAGTCACTTTTGGCCAGTGGTATACATGTTTTTTAATCTTTATCAAGTCGATTTAAGGTGAACAGATTAATTACTGGCTAGTCTAGGCAGGTGATATTATGCAGAGTGTTAAATGGAAATATGCACGCCCGTAGGCTACACGTTTTTCACTTCTACTGAGAATAAAATTGAAAGTTAGAATGTAAAATTGGTATGAAATCATAAATTAGCTATCAGCAGAGAGGGCTGTGATCTGAAAAAAAAAAACAGTGACTAGTTTTATGCTTTAAAAGGAATAATAAAGCTGTCTTAAAGTGGTGGGGTTTACATGGACGTTTGGCGCTCTCTTGTGCAATGTGACGGTACTGCACTTAACAAAATCCACATCCTATGAAGACATGTGCTTAATATGACTTTATACAGGGTGTCCCAAAAAATGTGACATAATTTTAAAAGCAATTATCTTGAAAACTAGAAAGTCCAGCTCAATGATGATGTTGGTCTACCAGATCCTTTAGTCCTGCAAAATCAGCCTTCCTCTTTAAATTTTTGGTAAGTCCAAATTTGTTTGCCAATTGGTGAAGTTTTTCCAAATTTTGCACTGAAGGCTGCCCATTGACTATGTGTGAGCATGTTCCAAGACACAAAATGACTTCTCTTTGGAGGTGAACGGCTCAACCTTAAAACAGAATAAAAATAAAACATTCAGTATCAACTCATGATCTGTTTCTATACATTCTGTGAAAATTTGAGGTTATTTCTACAAGAATTGCCAAAATGATTGGCCTGCGAAATGATCACTTTTCTGGGACACCCTGTAATATGGATATAGTATTATTAGGGCCAGGAGCCAGGTCCACTCCTCAGGATGTTTTTTGCTCCCTTTTTTCACTATCATTTCCTGTTATCTTATATCTTGGGCCATCATAAGTTCATACGGACCACCCCCAACTCGGCCCTGTTTGGTCTCAGGGCCCAAAAAATATATTAGTGGAATTATGTGGAGTTTGCATGTTCTCCCTGTGTCTGGATGGGTTTCCTCCGGGCTTCGGTTTCCCCCATCACCTCAAAACATGCAGCACCTGAACTAACATCAAGGGCCATGACGTCCACCCTCCTGTGGGCTCACCACCTGCAGAGGGGTTCATAGGGGGGGTCAGGTGCTATGAGGATTGGGCAGCAAGCTGCCCCCGCAACCCAGCCGGATAAAGTGGAAGAAGATGGATGAATAAGTATTAAGGTGCTGAAACTGCATAAATGGTCAGATAACCCTAAAATTTTGCATGGTGTATCCTGAAACATAGGGGAACTAGCAGAAAACATATTCTGGGGCTTGCTACCGTTTTACTGTGAAATATCACCCTCAACAAACCCCAAAGGACAAAAAAATATCTGTCCTCCTGACAAATTATCATCAAAAGTTATCATTTTCAAGTATTTTATTACATGCATCAGTGCCTAAATAAAAAACAAAAAACAAAAACTCAACTGTTGAACCCTGACACCTGACCACCTTTAATATTATTCTCTTTTAATGTAATTCACTTCATATAGTATAGCAGTACATAAGCCAACTCTTTTAAAATATTGTTTATATGAAAAAATCCCATATGAAATGGAAATGCCTGAAAGTTCTGTTTTCTGCCGATTTGAGGTACAGTGAAGATCTTTGGTCATAGCAGCTGTTCTCCTCTAGATACAAAGGTCATCTTGGATTGAAATTGAAGCTTATAAATTTGGGAAGTTTTTATGTACATTTGAGGCACTGACACATGTAAGAAAATGTTGGAAAATGATCACTTTTGATGATCATTTGTCAGACGGACAGACATTTTTTGTCCTTTGAGGTATGTTGAGGTGATATTTCACAGTAGAAAGGCCCCAGAATATTTTTCTACTAGTTTCCCCTATGTGTCAGGATGCACCATGCAAAATTTTAGGGTTTGTGACCATTTATGCAGTTGCAGCACCTTAATATTTACAATTAGATCATTTCACCAATAGCTTTTCCTAAATAAGGTATTTTTTGGGCCCCGAGACTAAACAGGGCCAAGTTGGGGATGGTCCCTATCAACTTGTGATGGCCCAAGATATAAGAAAACAGGAAACTAAACTAAAACTAGAAACTAACACAAGAATCACATTTTAGAACTAGATCTAAATGAGAGAATTAGCGATTTTATGCAGAATAAAACAGCATATTTTATTGTTAGTGGAGGAAATGATGCTACCTCAAAGATGGCAGCTTTTGCAATTCGCCAACTACAACTACGTCCATTAACATAGAGATTTTGATGCAATGTGAATTAATTCTGTGGCCGTATATACTATTGTGAAATGTAAAAATGTATTATGCATCTTGACGCTTGACATTTTATGAACCGGGTTTGTCATTAACTTGAACGCTTTACCAAAGTCCAAATTCACTGAAGCGAGAAGCAACAAAGAAGAGAGGAAGGAGCTAAAATTTCTAGTCGACTGACAGAGATGTGGCTGTAATTCTGTGTGAAAGGCCTCTCCTCCAGTTCCTTTAAATATAGTGCAAATCGTGTCATCTGAAGTGTGGAGAACTTCACTGCAACACCACAAAAAACAGATTGGACGGATGAAAAACATCTGTAATATAACGCAAAATGGAAGCTTTGAATACTACTTAGAGGTTTGTAGGAAGTAACAGTTGGCTGTAAATAAGTGTCCATTGTCTCAAAATAAAAACAACTATCATAGAAATAACTCAATGGATTGATTTATTGATTTGTCTGTCACATTTGAAAGTGCATTTCATGTTTTTATTCCTTCAGTTTTATTTTCATCCGAAGTCTTTGGCAACACTATAAAATGGATCACTAAAGCGTAGCGGTTTTGAATCATATTTGTAAAGATAAAAATGATTGCAACTGTAATAATCATCAATAGTTTTTAGTAATATTTGACCATCGGGAGGGCACACAACATCTCGAAAAGTAGGTTGGCTGCCGTTAAAGCGGTGTTCCCTGTTAAAATGGAAAAAGACGTGTTGTTAATAGTGTCTTTATGTATTTTTACACGCAGACGAATGAGACGCGGAGTTACCTGTTGTGTCGAATGGAGGCGAAACTTCCACCAAGTCACATCCGACCAGGTTCATACCACGGCACCCACGGATAATCTCCACTCCCTAAAGAGACGGCACAGAGGAGAAAATCATTTGTCAGGGATGTTACAATATCCTAAATGATCAGTCGACTAAAGACACGCCCACTGCGACTGAACAAAAGTGGGCTTGATGTGGTACAGGCAAAACAATCTCAAAATGAAGATTTGAAGAGATGTACAAGTATACAGAGAACTACAAGTATACAGAGATGTACAAGTATACAGAGAACTACAAGTATACAGAGATGTACAAGTATACAGAGAACTACAAGTATACAGAGATGTACAAGTATACAGAGAACTACAAGTATACAGAGATGTACAAGTACACAGACGTACAAGTACACAGATGTACAAGTATACAGAGATGTACAAGTTTACTGAGAAGTACAAGTACAAGTATACAGACAAATACAAGTATACAGAGAACTAGGGATGTCATTTTTGAGTCATTTGATTTTGAGTGTCTGCTGATACCGAGTCCTGATCTGATACTTCTATAAAACGTTATAAAATGAACTAAGAGCAAAGAATAAGATCCAGGATGTCCCTTAGTTTTATTTTTTTCACCAATAGCTCTGGTATTATTATCATGTAACACAGGACTAAACCAGAACTGAACCAGGACTTAACCAGAACTGAACCAGTACTAAACCAGAACTAAACCAGAACTGAACCAGTACTAAACCAGAACTGAACCAGGACTAATCTTAAATTTGAAAGCGAGAGAACCAAGTCTGTGGAGCAGGGTGTCCGCAAAGTGTGATCGGCTGTGCTCAGCCCCGTGTTGCCTGGAGCTCTGCGCTGGTCCGTTTGTGTTTTCACCAGTGCCGGTAACTCCGGTTTGACATTTAAGTTGTGGCTATTTTATATTTGTTATTTTTGTATATCTCACGTGGGGAGAAGTGGGTGGACGGCGTACCCTAGCGTACCACACTCACTACACCCCTGCCGCTTCACGTTGCCACTATTAGAAAAAAATACATGGAATTCCTGGGCATGCAAGGTCACATGGCATAAAACAGACTGCTGTGGATCCATTGTGCAGTGAGACTTTGTAATGACATGGATGAACTCCAGAAGTCTATGGTGAACGCCACATCAGACGCCTCTGATAATTGCACAAGAGGATCACAGATCCGTTTCTGTAGTGCTGGCACTGCTTTTTCATGTAGTGACGTGAGGGCATGTCATACTGTGTCGTACTGAGGTTCCAGGTGCTCTATAAGCAGAGAAATCCAGCGTCCTCTACAGGGAGAATGTCTGGTGCTGTGTGTCCTGTGGGAGCTGTTCAGTCTGTGCAGACACAGACCTGCACTGTGAACATTGGGAGTTTAAAAAAAAAAATACAATTTAATTCTTATTTATTTATCACTAATAGCCCATATATTGTAAATGAGATTTTAAAAAAATACACATATATTATTTACACTGCTGTTCAAAAGTTTGGGGTCACCCAGACAATTTTGTGTTTTCCATGAAAAGTCACACTTTTATTTACCACCACGAGTTGCAAAATGAACTATAGTCAAGACATTGACAAGGTTAGAAATAATTATTTGTATTTGAAATAATAATTTTTTCCTTTAAAATTTGCTTGCGTCAGAGAATCCTCCATTTGCAGCAGTTACAGCATTGCAGACCTTTGGCCTCAAGCTGTTAATTTGTTGAATGATCTGGAAAAATTTCCTCCACACTTCTAGAAGCTTCTCCCACAAGTTGGATTGTCTGGATGGGCACTTCTTACGTATCAGACGGTCAAGCTGCTCCCACAACAGCTCAGTGGGGTCTGTCCATAACACTTCGTTCCAACCTTCCTCTCTCCAATGTCTGTGTTCTTTTGCCCATGTTAATCTTTTTCTTTTATTGGCCAGTCTCAGATATTCCTTTGTTACTTTGCCCTGAAGCTGCATCCCGGAGTCACCTCTTCACTGTAGATGTTGACACTGGTGTTCTGCGGGTACTATTTAATGAAGCTGCCAGTTGAGGACCTGTGAGGCGTCTATTTCTTAAACTAGAGACTCTAATGTGTGTATCTTCTTGCTCTGTTGTGCAGCGGGGCCTCCCACTTCTCTTTCTACTCTGGTTAGAGCCTCTTTGTGCTGTTCTCTGAAGGGAGTAGTGCACACCGTTGTAGGAAATTTTCAGTTTCTTGGCAATTTCTTGCATGGAATAACCTTCATTTCTAAGAACAAGAATAGACTGTCGAGTTTCACATGAATGTTCTCTTTTTCTGGCCATTTTGAGCGTTTAATTGACCCCACAAATGTGATGCTCCAGATACTCAACCTGCTCAAAGAAGGTCAGTTTTATAGCTTCTCTAACCAGCTAAACTGTTTCCATCTGTGCTAACGTGACTGCACAAGGGTTTTCTAATCATCCATTAGCCTTCTGACACAATGAGCAAACACATTGTACCGTTAGAACACTGAAGTGACTGTTGCTGGAAATGGGCCTCTATACACCTATGTAGATATTGCACCAAAAACCAGACATATTGCAGCTAGAATAGTCATTTACCACATTAGCAATGTATAGAGTGTATTTCTGATTAGTTTAAAGTTATCTTCATTGAAAAAAACAGTTTCTAAGTGACCCCAAACTTTTGAACGGTAGTGTATCTGCTACCTAATCGGAACATAACATCTGAGTCCACAGTCACGTGATTAGCCCCGATTTCTGATCACATGATCGGATCGGGACAACCCTATAGCGAACTACAAGTATACAGAGAAAACTATAAGTATACAGAGATGTACAAATATACAGAGAAATGCGAGTATACAGAGATGTACAAGTATACAGATGCAGAGCTCATTTTATCTAGAGGTATTCTTTATCAATATTCAATTAATTTTTTTGTAGCGCCCAAAATCGCAACAACAGTTGCCTCTAAGGGCGTTCCAAGATATGGATGACTAAAACATACACAGAGACATATCAAAACAGGAATAAACAACATTCATGTAAGGCAGCAAATGAAACATTGTCCAGTCATCCCCTGTCCTTAGACCCTCCTTCTCAGCAAGGAAAAACTCCAAAAAACCCAGGGTCCTGGGAAAAAGAAGAAACCTCGGGGAGAACTACAGTGAAGGAGAGATCCACTCCCATGGACGGACAAGCTATAGATGTCCAGGCCCGTGGGCCAGTTCGGTATGGCCACATCTACCCAGGTGGGGAAGGAGCCAGGCAGGGTGCCCCTTTATGTCCTAAAGAGGCTTCCCTTTTATTTTATTGTTTGTCAAATCGAATATTCACAGGCCCCTGAAATTCAGACTAATTGATTCATGTTAAATCACGGCTAAAACAAAGCAGTAATCAGATTTGGTTCCATAACAACACTGCACCGGGAGATCTGGATACTGTTTTATTAAAAGACTGCCTGTATTTGTACCTGTATGGAGGTGAGTCCAGCGATCTCTGGAGTCCCAGTCCCTGGAGCAAATGCCGGATCCAGACCATCGATGTCAAAGCTCAGATAAACCGGACCAGAGCCCATCTGAGTCCGGACCTCAGCCATCAGAGGAGCCAGGGACTTGAACCAGCAATCCTGCGCCTCCACCACCCGGAAACCCTGACGGCATAAACGTATGTGCTATTGTAAAATGTGATTCTTTACATTATCATCAAATATTACCCACAAAAAAGTCATTTGTGTGGTTTTAGACTTTGTAACCCTGAGACAACGGACACATACAATTGCTATTATGTGCATAACTATGGAAATGTACAAGTTTATAAAATGTACTATACAAAAAACAGAAGTTAGGTTGGAAGGTGAACTGAATAATAATATGATGATAATACAAATGTCTTACACTTAATACGGCCTCTGTATCATTATTCAATCACTCCATACTTCACACATTCACTCCAAACACTCCAATCTCTCACTCACACAAAACATTTATGCATAAGTGTGGTGGGCAAAGGATACAACAGCATCTCTTATTCCTGTCTGATTTATAACAACACAAATAAATAAATGAACTACATCTGAATAAAATGCATTTCATTTAAATGTGTAAAAGTGGCCATATTTACAGCCACAACAGCTCATCAAAATCACAGTTTAAAATGCAATCGGGTTATAATTTTACACAATTTATACATACAGCGACGTGGGGCCATCCTCTGGTGGACCCACCATCCGCGAGAGGAGCCATAGGGGCCGGGTGCAGAGAGATCTGGGCAGCAATCGAAGGCGGGGGCCTCGACGACCGGATCTCCGGACATGGAGACATGGAATGTCACCTCGCTGGGGGGAAGGAGCCTGAGCTTGTGTCGGAGCTTGAGCGTTACTAGCTAGATATAGTCGGCCTCACCTCCACGCACAGCTTGGGCTCTGGAACCCAACTCCTTGAGAGGGGTTGGACTCTCCATTTCTCTGGCGTTGGCCGCGGGGAGCGGCGGCGAGCTGGTGTGGGCCTGCTCATTGCCCCACAGCTCAGCTGCTGCGTGTTGGAGTTCACCCCAGTGACCGAGAGGGTCGTGTCCCTGCGCCTTCGGGTCGGGGACAGGTCTCTCACTGTGGGGTCGGCCTACGGGCCGAACAGCAGTGCAGAGTACCTGGCCTTCTTGGAGTCCCTGGGAGGGGTACTGGACAGTGCACCGACCGGGGACTCCATTGTTCTACTGGGGGACTTCAACGCCCACGTGGGCAACGACAGTGACACTTGGAGAGGGGTGATTGGGAGGAACGGCCTCCCTGATCTGAACCTGAGCGGTGTTCTGTTATTGGACTTCTGTGCTAGTCACAGTTTGTCCATAACAAACACCATGTTCGAGCACAAGGGGGTCCATTGGTGCACGTGGCACCAGGACTCCCTAGGCCTGAGGTCGATGATCAACTTTGTTGTCATGTCATCTGACCTCCGGCCGTGTGTCTTGGACACTCGGGTGAAGAGAGGGGCAGAGCTGTCAACTGATCACCACCTGGTGGTGAGTTGGGTCCGCTGGCGGAGGAGGAAAGACCTGGCAGGCCCAAGTGTATCGTGAGGGTCTGTTGGGAACATCTGGTGGAACCCTCTGTTAGTGCGGCCTTCAACTCACATCCCGGGGGAGGCTGGGGACATGGAGTCCGAGTGGGCTTCGTTCTCGGCCTCTATTGTCGTAGCTCGTAGCTGTGGCCGTAAGGTCTGTGGTGACTGTCGCGGCAGCAATCCCCGAACCCGGTGATGGACACCGGAAGTAAGGGATGCCGTCAAGCTGAAGAAGGAGTCTTACCGGGCCTTGCTGGCTCGGGGGACTCCTGAGGCAGCTGACGGGTACCGCCGTGCTGCAGCCCGGGCGGTTGCAGAGGCAAAAACTCGGGTTTGGGAGGAGTTTGGGGAGGCCATGGAGGAGGACATGGAGGAGGACTATCGGACAGCCCCAAGAAAATTCTGGCAAACCGTCCAGCACCTCAGGAGGGGGAAGCAGTACTTCACCAACACTGTTTACAGTGTGGGGGGAGAGCTGCTGACCTCGACTGGGGATGTTGTTGGACGGTGGAAGGAATACTTTGGGGATCTCCTCAATCCCACCGTCACGTCCTCCAAAGAGGAGGCCGAGGCTGGGGACCCAGAAGCGGACTCGTCCATCACCCTGGCCGAAGTCACTGAGGTGGTTGGAAAGCTCCTTGGTGGCAAGGCTCCGGGGGTGGATGAGATCCGTCCTGAGTACCTTAAGTCTCTGGATGTTGTGGGGCTGTCTTGGCTGACACGCCTCTGCAACATCGCGTGGCAGTCAGGAACAGTACCTCTGGACCACCGGGGTGGTGGTCCCTCTGTATAAGAAGGGGGACCGGAGGGTGTGTTCCAACTACAGGGGAATCACACTCCTCAGCCTCCCTGGTAAAGTCTATGCCAGGGTACTGGAGAGGAGAGTTCAGCTGATAGTCAAACCTTGGATCCAGGAGGAGCAGTGTGGTTTTCGGCCTGGTCGTGGAACACTGGACCAGCTCTACACCCTCCATCGGGTGCTCGAGGGTTCATGGGAGTTTGCCCAACCAGTCCACATGTGCTTTGTGGACCTGGAGAAGGCATTCGATCGTGTCCCTCGTGGTGCCCTGTGGGGGGTGCTCCGGGTGTATGGGGTCCGGGGCCCTTTGCTAAGGGCTGTCCGGTCCCTGTATGACCGGAGCAGGAGCTGTGTTCGCATTGCCGATGGGAGGAGCTCGGAGTAGAGTCACTGCTCCTCCACGTCGAGAGGAGCCAGCTGAGGTGGCTCGGGCATCTGGTCCGGATGCCTCCTGGACGCCTCCCTCGGGAGGTGTTCCGGGCATGTCCCACCGGTAGGAGGCCCCGGGGAAGACCCAGGACACGCTGGAGGGACTGTGTCTCTCGGCTGGCCTGGGAACGCCTCGGGGTCCGTCCGGAGGAGCTGGAGGAAGTGGCTGGAGAGAGGAAAGCTTGGGAACCCCTGCTTAGACTGCTGCCCCCGCGACCCGGCCCCGGATAAGAGGAGGAAGAAGATGGATGGATGGATGGATAGATGGATAAAATTCAATTCCAGTGTATTTATGTAGCACAGTTAAAATGTGTCATGTTACCAAAGTGCTTCAAATAACAGACAGAACAAAAACAGAAGAAACAGATACATACATAAAACTAAAACTTTGGAAAACTACAATAAAACACCAAGACATCCTGTTGTTGTGGAAAAAATGATGTATTTCTCTTGATAAATAATGCATCCATTTGTGAAGCCCGATGAGTTTTTGGGATACAAACTAAGGTTTACTCTCGTTACAGCAGATATGGACTGGGACTAGGCCTCTCCTGAGTCTCCTCTGTCCAGTCACCACTTCTCTCCATCTCCTCCATCTACCCCCAGAGCATCTGAGTATTTATACACAAATACAAGTACATACATATCAAAGCAGAGTGACTTCTGTTTCACAGGCTTGTGCTAATCAGCTTAACTTTTGAGGACAGGAAGACAACACAGAGCTGTGGGGTGGGGACAGTTGTGTCTGCTGAGCCTTTACACATGTTAATGACTGATCTGGTGTCAGATACAAATCACACTCATTTACACAAGTCCACTATCAACAAAGCTCCCAGTCTCTCCATTTCCAATGACAATTCCTCCATCTGTCCCTCCCCTCAAGAAAAGAGCCATGGCGTCATCAACAATATCACCAAGTCTTGGTATTTTCACCTGAGAAACATCAACCACCTGGTCACCTCTAGACTCGACTACTGAAACTCCCTTCTCCATGGACTCCCTCACAAATCTCTCCAGAGGTTACAACTCTCACAGAACTAAATAAGCCGACCCTCACTAATGTCCTGATGTTTTAGAACCTGTCATGTACTGTTTGATTGTTTTTAGTTATGTGTCTTAATTGTTGTTTGTACAGTGTACTTGAGTGCCCAGAAATACGGCTTTAAATAAAATGCATTTATTATTTTCATGTACCCTATTTTTTGGACTATAAGTCGCAGCTTTTTCATGGTTTGGGTGGTCCTGCGACTTGTATATGAAATTTTTCACAGTGACAGCCCATAGACCGTATATATGAATGGACATAGTGCTTAGGATCTTGTTACTCCTCTGTAACTACTGCTGTGGTTTTGTCATTTGGGTCTTAAAATGTCCGTATGAACCCGCTCTACATGGTCCTGAATTTTTAAATTTTTTTTGGTATTTTGTCCGTCCAAAAAAACCTCTTCGTAACATGGCTCCAGCTTCGCTCCTGTAACCATGAGCATCGAGAGCTTCATTTGAGCGGAGCTGAACATTTAATTCCTATAAATTGCCTTTCAAGATGACAAGTCGGTTCTTGGTCTCTGATTTTATAAAATAAATTTCCCTCAAAAGTGCGATTTATAGTCCGGTGCGACTTATAGTCCGAAAAATATGGTACAAGTAGATGTCATGTACCATCTTTGCTCATGTTCACCAGCAGTACCAGTACAAATGTGTCACTGTACCTGTGATCTGCTCCACTCAAAGGAGTCTGCAGAGTAACCTGGACCACGCAGTCCGATCTGCACCACCCGGCGACAGTCCAGCAGCCCCTCCTCCACGCAGCGCCTGAACGGGGTCCCATGACCGATCTTCTCCCCCAAAATTGTATCGCTCACATCTGAGTGGGCATCGACGTGCACCAAGCCCACCGGACCGTGCCTACACAGGGCAAAATGTTTAGATAGTGAATTATCTGAGCAGATTTGTGTTGTAAAGTACGATAACAATATATTAGTCTTAGAAAACGCTTTTCCACATACTCCACTGATCTCACACACCACATTTATACTACGAAAGTTGGCTGAAGTGTCTTGCTTAAGGATACAACAACAGTATACGCACTAGAGCAGTGACTCTTAAACATAGGGCCCAAAACTTAGGCCTGAAGTGCCACCTAGATGGTCACAAAAAAACGCATTTAGCTTTTTAACTCGCTTTAGAGTAAATAAAATCTAAATATCTGTTGTTATTATTAATAAGCCTGACTGAACCATTTACATTTTTTCTTGCTTGATTTGTTCCATGAATTATTAGCAAAAGTTACTATAGGTTTAATAAAAATCTTTGTGGTGATCACATTTTATCATGTCATGTTATTATTCATTCAAATTTATTCAGGTTTCAGCTTGTTCGCTTGTTAAAGTGTGAGTGGATTTGATTTATTATTGAACACAAATGAGTGAGATCAGTTAAATGTATACAGTGTTAATATTTAATGGGCCCCGGGACCACTCTGGACTGGAAAAATCGTGTCTCAGTGTCTAAAAGGTTAAGAACCCCTGAACTAGAGCTGCTGTCGCCCCACGATGGCACCTGATCCACAGTGTGGTAAAACAAGCTTTTATCAACTACGTCTTTTATCGAAACCTGTAAGTATAGCCTTTTTTAAATCACACTGACCTTGAAAAGACGATTCACGCTTTTATCAGCTGCAGAATAGACTATTTTAATGCACTTCATGTGTGTGTCTGTCTGCCCTCAGGCGCCACCAGCTCGTGCAGAACACTGCTGCCCGTTTTCTAACCAATGCCCCCAGACGTCAGCACATCAGCCCGGTTGTTTAATCTCTTCATTGGCTTCCAGTTTCTTTTAGAACTGATTTTAAAATGGTATTGTTTGTTTTTAAAGCTCTTAACGGCTTTACACCTCCCTACTTGACTAAATGTTTGTCTGTTCCCGGTTCAAACAGGGCCTGAAGGTCAAGCAACCAGCTCTTGGTGTTTGAGCTTCCAGATTCAGACACTGTGGTGATCGGACACTCTCTGTCACTAACCCTTGACCCTGAAACAAACTGCCCCTCCAGGATGCCACCATTACAGACTTTGGCTAAAAACTCATTTAGACTGGATTTTGACACTCAGCAATGCACTCTGCAAAATGTGTTTTATTTTATTTATTGTTTAATGCTTTGGATGGTTTTATATTGTGTTGGTTTTAATGTGAAGCATTTTGGTCACTTTGAGTGTTGTAAAAGGCTCTATAAATAAAGTTTGGTTGATTAGAATTCCCAGTGATCTAAAATAAATGTAATGACTTTTTCTCCTTGTGTCAAGCTGCTCTTCTTCTATATCAGAGGTTTTCAACTGGTGAGGCATGAGTCCCCTGGGGGCGCCAAAGAGCCACTGCAGAGGCACGACACACATGAAAAAAAATCACAGTCCACATGTGTACACATCTACAGCAATACGGATATGGGTAATGGTGCGTGTGTATTAGCTGTAAAATGCATCGTTTTCTGATTCCATCTCATCAGAAATCAGCAGCGACGGAGGAGACAGGACCCAGCAAAACACGTAGGAAATCTGATCCTGATTATTTAAAGTTGGGTTTCACCTGGTCATTTTCTGAGACCGCACCTCTGCCACAACATCATGGAACCAGCAGGAGCAGCTCTGGTTCAGGCCGGGCTCAGATGAGCTGGAGAGGCAAGTGGTCCGGTGCCTCAGCCTGAGAAGACCTTTCCCCAGGAAAAACCAAGAGAACGGAGGACGGACTGCTCAGAACAAGATATAACGAACCAAACTAGATTCACACTTCTGTCTGGATGCTTTGCACCACCTCCGAACTAGCCGCACTCCTCGAGCACGGAGGACCAGAGCAACCCCCCCGGATCTATATTCCACTGCACATTCTGGCTTTCCCCACACGGAGCCAGCGTGCAGAGGATGGACCCGCTCAGACTCTGTACACTGATCCTGTTCGTCCCCGGCTGGAACCAGCACATGGAGGACGGAGCTTCCGGACCGATGTGACCAACGCGGTCGTAGGCACAAGACCAAGGACCAGAACCCCAATCCAGGTCCGGGGAAGCGGTAGAGCTTAATCTAAGGCCCAGACATGTGACGATTTCAGCATCAGATGTGGTCAGTGGGAGTTTTGGCACCGATTACAAATGTTAAACATGTTCTGTTGATTTGGATCTTTTTAAAAAATATGAAAATACAATCTTAAAAATATTTTATCAGTTGTTATTGAAACTCATCATTGCAGGAACACAAAAGCTGCATTTACTTCAAAAGCCTGTGTGGAGGAGGGCAGGATGGGATTTTGGGTAAGGGGGGAAACTTGACTGTCTTTACCTCCTCTAAGGGGAGGCTCACAGTCACCCAAGTTTAAAACCCCTGTTCTATACTATACT
The DNA here is from genome assembly GCA_034769755.1 of Odontamblyopus lacepedii. NCBI lineage: Eukaryota > Metazoa > Chordata > Actinopteri > Gobiiformes > Gobiidae > Odontamblyopus > Odontamblyopus lacepedii. The sequence goes on along the minus strand of CM068345.1, from coordinate 39,892,247 downwards.
TACTTTTCAGCAACAGCTTGAAGAATGGGGTATGCGATTGTGTGATCTCCACCTACAAATGGTAAAAACATAACACATTTGATCAAATATTAGCCACATGTTATAACAACGACTTATCCATCACCGACTCACCCATAGTCAGGGGTATACAGCCTGTAGCCACTATCTTCCTGTAGGCCTCTCGGATGCGTTTACATGTGTCTTTCAGGTCGAACATATTTACATTGACATCCCCGATATCGGCCACCATCACAGACTCATAAGGAGCGGCTTTGGTCCCACTGTTACAGGCTCTGAGCATGGCTGACTCCACTCGGATCTGACGAGGACCAAACCTGAAGGCGACAGGTGAACAGATTCATTCATGACCAACGTGTGAGTGAGTATAATCACATTTTCTTTGTGTTTTGGTCATTTTAAAGCAGCTTTTCTGTATTTTACCTGAACAAATGATAATTTATGCTCCTCTTTACTGTACTGATTAGTCTAAAATTGTGATAGTCCTGTTTTAATCTTAGTTTAGTCCTGGTTTAGATCAAATTGGTCAAAAATAGGGAGACCTGGGACATTTCTTGTATGTGGGACAATGACATGACGCCTACATTTTCTGTCCAATTGCAATTTCCTCAGTTAAAAAGGTTCAAATTTCATAATAATTCTCCACATTTCTGTAGCACCTCTGACCTCCATGGAACCAAATAATTTTTTTTCTTCCAGAAATTATGAGTTATTCTGCATGTTTTTTTGTACTTAAAGTGTTCAAATGTCATGTGGTGCGACCGTGCATCATGTGGTGCGACTAATAACAGCAGGAATTCTATGGCTGGCGTTTGAATAACAGACAAAGTCGACTTGGGTGAATGGCATTATTTAGGCATTTTTCTTCATGTGATGCATTTTATAGGGTAGAAGTTTGTTCATTAAACACGAGCAGGTGACTGTCATATTGGACAGCAAAAGAAAATATCAATATGCATTAAAAATCCAAAGAAATGCAACAGTTTGTTTCTATACACTTCATATTACTCACAGCTTAAATTAATATCCCAACCATGTTTTAGAAAATAAAACCATTTAAAAGATATTCTCGGTCGAACCACGTTTTAGTTCTTTTTAATTCCCTACTTCTTTTTATTATATATTTATTTTATCTGTCTTTATTTACTAGAATTAATCTGATTTGTTGCATCATTGACTGTTTTCTTTGTTTTACGTGCTATTTCTGTGTTTTGTATTGCTCATTACTGCTTGTACAGCACTTTGTAAACCTTGTTTATAAAAGCACTTTATAAATAAAGATTTATTATTTATTATTATGACATTTTTTAAGGTTACAGCCAATTCATGTGCATAAAAAAAACACTAAAAATGCTTAATATAAATGTTAAACATAGATTTATGCACCTGACACTGTACATATTAGAAAAAGTTCAATAGGAACACATTTAAAAAAAAAAAAAAAAAAAAAAAAAATTAAAATTTGCCCTGTTGAAAATCCTTATACGTCATTGACCTAAAACTGGGACAAATCAGTGATTTTTAATAAATCCGCTGGGACAGGGGACACGGCTCAAAACTGGGACTGTCCCGGGTAAATAGGGACCTCTGGTCATTCTATTATTGTGCAAAGTATGTACTGTATGCTATATATACTGTAGTCACATTTTTATTGTGTTTTTGGTGGTTTTTAAGCAGCTTTTCTGTATTTTACCTTTAAAAAATGACAATTTATGCCTCTCTTTACTGTTGGCAGGGATCAGATTTGTCCAAAATAGAAACATTTGGAACATTTTTTGTATAAAACTGGGACAAATCACTGATTTTGGATAAATCTGTTGGGACAAGGGACATAGGGCTCAAAACTTGGACTGGTCTGGTCACCCTATTATTGAGCAAAGTATGTACAGTTATAAGTATAAGTTAAAAGCGCCATTATTATGTACAGTAGGCTCCAAGCACAACAGCTCTGCAACTAAAATCAAGAGGAAAGTGGCTGCACCTTGCTCCGGGTCTGTTGGAAGTTCCAGTATCGATAGGGACCCCCACAAACGCCGCCTGGAGCCCCTCCGCAGTCTCCTGGTACGGCAGCTTGGCCATGGTCGGGATCCCGGAGACGCGCGCCACGAACTCCGCACTCGGGGGCACGTTGAAGCGGCTTCCCGAGCACTTTCGCTTCGGGTTTACGCACAAAGCCGGCGTGCGTAATCCGCTGCCCAAAATCCATGTTTGGGGCTTCAAAGATCGTGCAAAACGGGACGGGATTGCGCCATGAGAAAGATAAGTGAAGTTTTTCAGCGCGGACTGCATGTTGGAGAGTTGGGTCTGTCAAAAATGAAGCAGCGGCGCGACACTTGAGCGCATGCGTTGGACTGGACAGGCCCAACTGCGATTACGGAAACTGACTGTTAAATATCCAATCCACTTTATTTCTGTAGCACATTTCATAAAGGAATCGTTCCAAAGTGCTGCACAAATACACAGTAAGAACTACAATGATATTAAATAAAAATAACCACTTAGATTTGATGTACTAGTCTTAAAACAATAAAATAAGAGCAAAAACATACACTCAGATTAAATCACACAAGTCCTAAAACAATAAAACCATTCAAATAAGATAAGAGCAACACTGCCCTACAAAGGCAGAACACTGTAGTATCATGTTCGGTCAAAAACGAGTTCACGTAAGGTCATTTTGGGGGGATTCAAGACCTCCTTTATGTTCTTGGTTGTTCACTCTTTTATGTCATCTCGTTTAGATTTTTTGAATTCTCTTTTTACTTGTTTTAATGGTTCTACATTTAAGCGTCTGCAACTGGTAGAAAATGCAGCTGCACGATTTTTAACAGGAGCAAACAGGCGAACACACATTAAGCCAGTCTTATCCTTTTAAAATTTTGGTTCTAACGTACAAACCTTTGAATGAACCGACACCTCAGTACATTAGGGACTTACTGCACCCCGATACTTCAGGACGTGCCCTTCGCTCCACAGTCAGGGCCTCTTGATGATCCCAAAAGCCCGATTTAAAACACGGGGGAACCTGTGCTTTCAGGCAGTGACTCCTAAAAGATGGAATGCTCCTGGCCTGAGCCCTCCATGTGGCAGACTCCATAGACTCTTTTAAAAACAGCTTAAGACATTGCTTTTTAGACAGGCTTTTAGTTGACTCTGTATTCTCCTGTTTTTGTTTTTTCGTCCGTTCTAGTTTTTTCCTCTGTTCTAGTGACTTTTATCTGTGAAAGGTGCTATTTAAATAAAGATTTACTTACTTTACCTACTTATTTATCATGTGAATAAATATTGTGAAAAATATTGAGCCCAAAATGGATCTTTGGCCCTTATTTGGCAGTTCCTGTACTCTGCTCTGTGGCCTTTGCACGACTCCTTATTTTTGGCACATGATACAAAGGCAGAGTAGAGCAACTGCCAAATAAGGGTCAAAGGTCCATTTTGAGCTCAATATTTTTCACATATAAATATTTCTTCTTTTGTCCGGACAAAACAGAAACTCTGAAGTCATTTTTCTCAGTTTCACACTCGGGCGAGTTAAGGTCTTTTGTCTTTGTAGGGCAGAATAAATTGATAAAAGTAATAAAATAAATGCAGTTAATATGATTAACTAGCATGCCTAATAAAAAATATTAGTTTCTATTGAACTTTTTCAAATATTTACTGTGTCAGGTGCATAAATCTGTGTTTAACATTTATATGAAACATTTTTAGTGTAAAATGTCATGTGGTGTGACTGAGAATAGCCTTAAAATTGTTTTATTTTCTAAAACATCGTTGGGATATTAATCTAAGTTCTGAGTAATATGAAGTGTATAGAAACAAACTGCTGGCGTTTCATTAGATTTTTAATGCATATTGATATTTTCTTTTGCTGTCCAATATGACAGTCGCCTGCTTGTGTTTAATGAACAAACTACTGCCCTGGAAAATGCATCAAATGAAGAAAAATGCCTAAAGAACCATTCACCCAAGTCGACTTTGTCTGTTATTCAAACTCCAGCCATAGAATTCCTGCTGTTATTAGTCGCACCACATGATGCACGGTCGCACCACATGACATTTTAACACAGTACAAAAAACATGCAGAATAAATGTAGTTAATATGATTAACTTAGGTTCAGGAGCAAGACCACGCCTCAGCCGCCCTCGCCTCCTCTCTAGCGAATCACAGCTCACTTCTACCACACCTCAATTTCTCAGAAAGCCTGTTTGTAACTGCCTATCCCAGCAACCCAGTTTGTCCCGAATAACTCGACCTCACCCTCCTAACCCCGATCTGTTCACTTCCGTGGCCATACCTTGTCAAAGCCTGATCCCGTCAGATCTCAGAAGCTAAGCAGGGCCAGGCCTGGTTAGTACTTGGATGGGAGACCTACTGGGAATTCCAGGTGCCACACCCAGGTCGTCGTTGAAAATGAGAATTGGTTTTCAACTGACCTACCTGGTAAAATAAAGGTTAAATAAAATAAATAAAACTTCCAGACATAAGATGCCTACGAGGGAGGTCCCGTGCTCCTGAGCCATGTGAAGATTGAGATTGAACCCCCACCCTGAGTCTCAACCCAGCCGACCCGCCTCGTCTCAATATAATAAAGTCTATTCGCTCTGCACATATGTTGTTGGCGTGGTCAACAACACGTGCAGAAGTAAAACATAAATAACACAGAGGAGCACAACTCATGAGGTGTAAAAAGTCAGAGAGTAAAAGTGGGTCTTAAGACGAGACTAACACTGCACTGTGGGGGCTGTCCGCACACAGCAGAACGTGTGAATGAAACAAAACACAACTTCAGGTATGTTTTTGATGCAGAAAAAAACGCTATAACAGAGATCAGAAAATAGAAAAATATTGGCTCTTTGAATCCCACAGTGCCAAACTAGTAAAACAATCATTTATGGAAAGTAAGCAGTCCTGGATGATCAACTGAGATGTTTTATCAGTAACACTGTATCAGTAACACTGTGTCACATAACAATCACAACACAAGAAGGAGCTTTTCATGACACATATGACAAACAAATGAAAACAGTTGAATAGTGTGAACCCAAATTGAGCAAATAGTTGTGTTTCTATGTGATGACGGGCAATATACTACTATAACCACAAAAGCTCTGTATAACCAACATTAGGTGGTCATAATCATAGTAGACGAACAACAATTAAACACTTGCTTTGTCTTGAAATTACTGCATTTCAGGTGACATGTAAACGTAGGGTGACCAGACTTCCATATTTACCCAGGATGGTCCCAGTTTTGAGCCCTGTGTCCCATGTCCCAACAGATTTATCAAAAACCATTGATCTGTCCCAGTTCTATACAAGAAATATCCTAGAGTCCCTATTTTTGACCAGCCTGATCCTTGCCAACAGTAAAGAGAGGCATAAATTGTCATTTGTTTAGATAAAATACAGAAAAGCTGCTTAAAAATGGCCAAAACACAAAGAAATGTGACTATACTGACTCACATTACTGCTGAGTGCAGGAAAATTTTCCTTAATGACGTACTCGTGTCACAATTATATTATTACCAGCCAACCCAAACCAGGGATGTCCCAGTTTTGAAAATCTGGTCACCCCATGCAAACGGGTAATGTAGTGCTGCAGTTTACTTCAGTCAAACTTTATTTATAAAGTGCTTTTCATACAAAAAAGTAAGACAAAGTGCTTTACAGTGATTAAAACAAGCCCACATTTCCTTCCACCCACAAAGGAAACACTGGAAATCCCAAAAATCTGCCTAAAATAAATAAATATAATAACATGTGTTATAAAAACAACTAAAAGTAAGTTTAGTAAGCTAAACAGGTGGGTCTTGAGCCTACTCTTAAAAACATGAACATTCTCTTTGTCCCTGAGCTCCTCCGGCTGTTCCATAGACCAGGGCCTTGGTACTGGAAAGATGCCTCACCGTGAGTGAGTGTCCTGCCTCTGGGAATGACCAGGAGCTGCTGGAGGAGAGCGGGAGCGTGCCTGTTCCCTCAGCCCTATGTTCCCTAAGCCCTATGTTTCCTCAGCCCTATGTTCCCTTAGCCCTATGTTCCCTTAGCCCTATGTTCCCTCAGCTCTATGTTCCCTCAGCCCTATGTTCCCTCAGCCCTATGTTCCCTTAGCCCTATATTCCCTCAGCCCTATGTTCCCTTAGCCCTATGTTCCCTTAGCCCTATGTTCCCTCAGCCCTATGTTCCCTCAGCCCTATGTTCCCTCAGCCCTATGTTCCCTTAGCCCTATGTTCCCTTAGCCCTATGTTCCCTCAGCTCTATGTTCCCTCAGCCCTATGTTCCCTTAGCCCTATATTCCCTCAGCCCTATGTTCCCTTAGCCCTATGTTCCCTCAGCTCTATGTTCCCTCAGCCCTATGTTCCCTCAGCTCTGTTTCCTCAGCCCTATGTTCCCTCAGTTCTATGTTCCCTCAGCTCTGTTTCCTCAGCCTTATGTTCCCTCAGCCCTATGTTCCCTTAGCCCTATGTTCCCTTAGCCCTATGTTCCCTTAGCCCTATGTTCCCTCAGCCCTATGTTCCCTCAGCTCTATGTTCCCTCAGCCCTATGTTCCCTCAGCTCTATGTTTCCTCAGCCCTTTGTTCCCTCACCTCTGTTTCCTCAGCCCTATGCTCCCTCAGTCCTATGTTCCTTCAGCTCTATGTTCCCTCAGCCCTATGTTCCCTTAGCCCTATGTTCCCTTAGCCCTATGTTCCCTTAGCCCTATGTTCCCTTAGGCCTATGTTCCCTCAGCTCTATGTTCCCTCAGCCTTATGTTCCCTTAGCCCTATATTCCCTCAGCCCTATGTTCCCTTAGCCCTATGTTCCCTTAGCCTTATGTTCACTCAGCCCTATGTTCCCTCAGCTCTATGTTCCCTCAGCCCTATGTTCCCTCAGCTCTATGTTTCCTCAGCCCTATGTTCCCTCAGCTCTATGTTCCCTCATCTCTGTTTCCTCAGCCCTATGTTCCCTCAGCCCTATCTTCCCATAGCCCTATGTTCCCTTAGCCCTATGTTCCCTTAGCCCTATGTTCCCTCAGCCCTATGTTCCCTCAGCTCTATGTTCCCTCAGCCCTATGTTCCCTCAGCCCTATGTTCCCTCAGCCCTATGTTCCCTTAGCCCTATGTTCCCTTAGCCCTATGTTCCCTTAGCCCTATGTTCCCTCAGCTCTATGTTCCCTCAGCCCTATCTTCCCTCAGCTCTATGTTCCCTCAGTCCTATGTTCCCTCAGTTCTATGTTCCCTCAGCTCTATGTTCCCTCAGCCCTATGTTCCCTCAGCTCTATGTTTCCTCAGTCCTATGTTCCCTCAGCCGTATGTTCCCTTAGCCCTATGTTCCCTTAGCCCTATGTTCCCTCAGCTCTATGTTCCCTCAGCCCTATGTTCCCTTAGCCCTATATTCCCTCAGCCCTATGTTCCCTTAGCCCTATGTTCCCTTAGCCTTATGTTCCCTCAGCCCTATGTTCCCTCAGCCCTATGTTCCCTCAGCCCTTTGTTCCCTCAGCCCTATGTTCCCTCAGCCCTATGTTCCCTTAGCCCTATGTTCTCTTAGCCCTATGTTCCCTCAGCTCTATGTTCCTTCAGCCCTATGTTCCCTTAGCCCTATTTTCCCTCAGCCCTATGTTCCCTTAGCCCTATGTTCCCTTAGCCTTATGTTCCCTCAGCTCGATGTTCCCTCAGCTCTATGTTCCCTCAGCCCTATGTTCCCTCAGCTCTATGTTTCCTCAGCCCTATGTTCCCTCAGCTCTATGTTCCCTCAGCTCTGTTTCCTCAGCCCTATGTTCCCTTAGCCCTATGTTCCCTTAGCCCTATGTTCCCTTAGCCCTATGTTCCCTCAGCCCTATGTTCCCTCAGCTCTATGTTCCCTCAGCCCTATGTTCCCTCAGCTCTATGTTTCCTCAGCCCTATGTTCCCTCACCTCTGTTTCCTCAGCCCTATGCTCCCTCAGTCCTATGTTCCTTCAGCTCTATGTTCCCTCAGCCCTATGTTCCCTTAGCGCTATGTTCCCTTAGCCCTATGTTCCTCAGTCATGTTCCCTCAGCTCTATGTTCCCTTAGCCCTATGTTCCCTTAGCCCTATGTTCCCTTAGGCCTATGTTCCCTCAGCTCTATGTTCCCTCAGCCCTATGTTCCCTTAGCCCTATATTCCCTCAGCCCTATGTTCCCTTAGCCCTATGTTCCCTTAGCCTTATGTTCACTCAGCCCTATGTTCCCTCAGCTCTATGTTTCCTCAGCCCTATGTTCCCTCAGCTCTATGTTCCCTCAGCTGTTTCCTCAGCCCTATGTTCCCTCAGCCCCATGTTCCCTTAGCCCTATGTTCCCTTAGCCCTATGTTCCCTTTGCCCTATGTTCCCTCAGCCCTATGTTCCCTCAGCTCTATGTTCCCTCAGCCCTATGTTCCCTCAGCTCTATGTTTCTTTAGCCCTATGCTCCCTCAGCTCTATGTTCCCTCAGCTCTGTTTCCTCAGCCCTATGTTCCCTCAGCCCTATGTTCCCTTAGCCCTATGTTCCCTTAGCCCTATGTTCCCTCAGCCCTATGTTCCCTCAGCTCTATGTTCCCTCAGCCCTATGTTCCCTCAGCTCTATGTTCCCTCAGTTCTATGTTCCCTCAGCCCTATGTTCCCTCAGCTCTATGTTTCCTCAGTCCTATGTTCCCTCAGCCCTATGTTCCTTTAGCCCTATGTTCCCTTAGCCCTATGTTCCCTCAGCTCTATGTTCCCTCAGCCCTATGTTCCCTTAGCCCTATATTCCCTCAGCTCTATGTTCCCTTAGCCCTATGTTCCCTTAGCCTTATGTTCCCTCAGCCCTATGTTCCCTCAGCCCTATGTTCCCTCAGTTCTATGTTCCCTCAGCCCTATGTTCCCTAAGTCTTATGTTCCCTCAGTTCTATGTTCCCTCACCCCTATGTTCCCTAAGCTCTATGTTCCCTCAGCCCTATGTTCCCTCAACTCTGTTTCCTCAGCCCTATGTTCCCTCAGCTGTTTCCTCAGCCCTATGTTACCTCAGCTCTATGTTCCCTCAGCTCTATGTTCCCTCAGTCCTATGTTCCCTCAGCTCTATGTTTCCTCAGCCCTATGTTCCCTCAGCTATATGTTCCCTCAGCTCTGTTTCCTCAGCCCTATGTTCCCTCAGCCCTATGTTCCTTTAGCCCTATGTTCCCTTAGCCCTATGTTCCCTCAGCCCTATGTTCCCTCAGCTCTATGTTCCCTCAGCTCTATGTTCCCTCAGCTCTGTTTCCTCAGCCCTATGTTCCCTCAGCCCTATGTTCCCTTAGCCCTATGTTCCCTTAGCCCTATGTTTCCTTAGCCCAGGGGTTGGCAACCCACGGCTCCGGAGCCGCATGCGGCTCTTTAGCCTCCTTGTAGTGGCTCCCGATGGCCATGACAAAAAAACACGGAAATCAATAAAGGTTATATCTTAATTTATTTGTTATTTATATATTGTCACTATACGTTCATTTTGTTTCACGATTACCTTGGAGTTTGAATTGATACTAGAATGCCTTTTGTTGTCACTATTCATATGTACAATTTACATATATACATACATACATACTCACAATGAGATTGAAAACGTAACGTAACGTAACGTCAACAGCCTTCGAATTTAGTTGTTAGCTAGCTGTTTTTGGAAGACCCGAGTACCGTAACAATGAAAAGAGCCCAAAAAAGAAAAGTGTCAGAAGAAAATAGAGAATTTAATTCAGCGTGGACATGTGCGTTTGCCTTCACCGCCAACGACGCGGGATTACCTGTGTGCCTTATATGTAGCGAGAAACTATCAAACAGCAAAAAATCTAACGTCGAAAGACATTTTCAAAACAAGCACTTAGCATTTGCTGAAAAATACCCAACCGAAGATGAGCGAAAGAGAGCAATTTCGGAACTCCAACGTCAAGCTGAAGAGAGAAAACTATCTTTCAAAAAATGGATCAGCTCTCCACAGTCAACTACAACTGCTAGTTTTGTGGCAGCTCAGGAGATAGTAAAGAGCGGGAAGCCGTTCACAGACGGAGAATACATAAAAGAAACGCTTATTAAAATATCAGAGCATCTATTCTCCGACTTTAAAAACAAACAGGAAATTGTCCAGAAAATTAAAGAAATGCCTCTCTCTGCTAAGACAGTTAAAGACAGGACCATAAAAATGGCAGCAAACATCAGCAATAGCCTAAGCAAATTGATGACATCAATTCAGCTCAAGCATCTCAATTGCCTGTGATGAGTCAACTGATGTAAACGACGTGGCGCAGACAGCTCTATTATGCAGGTATGTCAACTCTGATGGGCTGCAGGAAGAGCTGATTGAACTCATACCACTAAAGGGCCAAACGCGGGGGCAGGACATTTGTGAGGCTGTTGTGAGTTGTCTCAAAGATAAAGGAATAAACACCACTCACCTAGTGTCAGTGTCCACTGACGGAGCGCCCAGTATGAGAGGAGCACACAAGGGCTTTGCGAATTTATTTCAAAAGTCACTCGGCCGAGATCTGATGACGTTTCATTGCCTCATCCACCAAGAAGCCCTTTGCTCACAAACTTTTCCGCTTGAATGTGTGGAAGTAATGAACCTTGTTATAAAGATAGTGAACAAAAATAATTGCGAACGGGTTAAGCCACCGACAATTTTGTTCATTATTAGAAGAAGTGGAAAACACATATTCAAATCTCCTGCTGCACAACAGAGTCCGGTGGCTTTCCAGGGGAGAGGTGCTGAAACGCTTCGCTGCCTGTCTGGAACACGTGAAAACCTTCTTGGGAAGCAAAGGCCTCAGCTATCCTGAACTGGAAGACCCAGATTGGCTGGAAAAGTTTTACTTTATGGTGGATATGACAAGTCACTTGAACATGCTGAATAAAAATCTCCAAGGAAAGGGAAGCACGGCCGTGCAGATGCTGGAGGAGGTTTTGTCATTTGAGCGCAAGATGACAGTGTTCGCCAGAGATGTCCAGAAAGGCGCACTCTCTCACTTCCCCTTCCTAAGAGAGTTCAAAGAAGCCAACAATCACATAAATTGTGATTATTTTCACCGAGCCATTATTGCAATGCAAGCTGCATTTGGAGAAAGATTCAGTGAATTCAGAAAGGAGAAACAGACGCTTTCTTTTCCTGTCACACCGCTAGACAGCGACCCGTCCCTGCTAAACACATCTGCATTCACAGGAGTAAGTAAGCCTGATCTAGAACTCGAACTGGCCGACATAGCGGATAAAGATTTGTGGGTTAACAAGTTCAAATCCCTGTCAGCGGATCTTGAAGAAGTCGCCCGTCAGAGAGCTACGCTCGCTAAAGAGCACAAATGGAGCGATATGGAAAAACTACCCCGACCTGACAAACTTATTTTTGCAACATGGAGTGCCATTCCGGACACCTATATTAACATGAAAAGGTGCGCATTTGGGGTCCTGTCCATTTTTGGCTCAACGTACTTATGTGAGCAAGTTTTCTCAAGCATGAACTTTATTAAGTCCAGATACCGCTCCCGTCTCACTAATGAGACTCTACAGTGCTGCTTGAAAATGAAAGTCACAACTTACAGCCCTGATATAGGGAAGATCGGCAGCGAAGTGCAGACCCAGAAGTCTCACTAAAAAGGTAAGAACAACATAATTTAATAAACTATTATTATATTATTATTTTTATTTCAGACTCCGAGCTGATGCAAGTTTTTTTGTATGTTAAGGTGCTTCGACTGATCACTGGCTTGCTGCGCAAAACCCTGAAGAGGACGGCAGCATGCGTGGAATTGGTACTGTTAAACATATTATTTTTAAAGTGGGCTAGTTTGTTGTATTCAGTGGTTACAACTGTTTGAATTTGAATAAGAATTACCGTAAAAGTTTTAGCCCTATGTTCCCTCAGTCCTATGTTCCCTCAGTTCTATGTTCCCTCAGCTTTATGTTCCCTCAGCCCTATGTTCCCTCAGTGCTATGTTCCCTCAGTTCTATGTTCCCTCAGTCCTATGTTCCCTCAGCTTTATGTTCCCTCAACAATATGTTCCCTCAGCTCTGTTTCCTCAGCCCTATGTTCCCTCAGTCCTATGTTCCTTCAGCTGTATTTTCCCTCAGCTCTATGTTCCCTTAGCCCTATGTTCCCTCAGTCCTATGTTCCCTCAGTTCTATGTTCCGTCAGTCCTATGTTCCCTCAGTTCTATGTTCCCTCAGCTCTATTTTCCCTCAGTCCTATGTTCCCTCAGTTCTATGTTCCCTCAAGCTCTGTTTCCTCAGCCCTATGTTCCCTCAGCTCTATGTTCCCTCAACTCTATGTTCCCTCAGCCCTATGTTCCCTCAGCTCTGTTCCCTCAGTCTTATGTTCCCTCAGCCCTATGTTCTCTCAGCCCTATGTTCCCTCAGCATTATGTTCCCTCAGCTCTATGTTCCCTCAGCCCTAAGTTCCCGCAGCTCTATGTTTCCTCAGCCCTATGTTCCCTCAATCCTATGTTCCCTCAGTTCTATGTTCCCTCAGCTCTATGTTCCCTCAGCTCTATGTTCCCTCAGCCCTATGTTCCCTCAGTCCTATGTTCCCTCAGCTCTACGTTCCCTCAGCTCTACGTTCCCTCAGCCCTATGTTCCCTCAGTCCTATGTTCCCTCAGCCCTGTGTTCCCTCAGTCCTATGTTCCCTCAGTTCTATGTCCTTTTAGCCCTATGTTCCCTCAGCTCTGTTTCCTCAGCCCTATCTTCCCTCAGTCCTATGTTCTATCAGCCCTATGTTTCCTCACCTCTGTTTCCTCAGCCCTATGTTCCCTCAGCTCTGTTTCCTCAGCCCTATGTTCCCTCAGCTCTATGTTCCCTCAGCTCGATGTTCCCTCAGCACTATGTTCCGTCAGCTCTATGTTCCCTCAGCTGTTTCGTCAGCCCTATGTTCCCTCAGCTCTATGTTCCCTCAGTCCTATGTTCCCTCAGTCTATGTTCCCTCAGCCCTATGTTCCCTCAGCTCTATGTTCCCTCAGCCCTATGTTCCATCAGCTCTATGTTTCCTCAGCCCTATGTTCCCTCAGTCCTATGTTCCCTCAGTTCTATGTTTCCTCAGCTCTGTTCCCTCAGCCCTATGTTCCCTCAGTCCTATGTTCCCTCAGTCCTATGTTCCCTCTGCTTTATGTTCCCTCAGCCCTATGTTCCCTCAGGTCTATGTTTCCTCAGCCGTATGTTCCCTCAGCCCTATGTTCCCTCAGTCCTATGTTTCCTCAGCTCTATGTTCCCTCAGCCCTGTTACCTCAGTCCTATGTTCCCTCAGTTCTATGTTCCCTCAGCCCTATGTTCCCTCAGTTCTATGTTCCCTCAGCCCTATGTTCCCTCAGTCTCATGTTCCCTTAGTTCTTTGTTCCCTCAGCCCTATTTTTCCTCAGCCCTATGTTCCCTCAGCCCTATGTTCCCTCAGCTCTGTTTCCTCAGCCCTATGTTCCCTCAGTTCTATGTTCCCTCAGTCCTATGTTCCCTCAAATCTATGTTCCCTCAGCCCTATGTTCCCTCAGCTCTGTTTCCTCAGCCCCATGTTCCCTCAGTCCTATGTTCCCTCAGCCCTTTGTTCCCTCAGCTCTGTTTCCTCAGCCCTATGTTCCCTCAGCTCTGTTTCCTCAGCCCTATGTTCCCTCAGCTCTTTGTTCCCTCAGCACTATGTTCCCTCAGTCCTATGTTCCCTCAGTTCTATGTTCCCTCAGTCCTATGTTCCCTCAGCTCTATGTTCCCTCAGCCCTATGTTCCCTCAGCTCTGTTTCCTCAGCCCTATGTTCCCTCAGTCCTATGTTCCCTCAGCCCTATGTTCCCTCAGCTCTACGTTCCCTCAGCCCTATGTTCCCTCAGCTCGATGTTCCCTCAGCCCTATGTTCCCTCAGTCCTATGTTCCCTCAGTTCTATTTTCCCCCAGCCCTATGTTCCGTCAGTTCTATGTTCCCTCAGCCCTATGTTCCCTCAGTTCTATGTTCCCTCAGCCCTATGTTCCCTCAGTCCTATGTTCCCTCAGTTCTATATTCCCTCAGCCCTATGTTCCCTCAGCTCTATGTTCCCTCAGCCCTATGTTCCCTCAGCTCTGTTTCCTCAGTCCTAATTTCCCTCAGTCCTATGTTCCCTCAGTTCTATGTTCCCTCAGCTCTGTGTTCTCTCAGCCCTATGTTCCCTCAGCTCTGTTTCCTCAGCCCTATGTTCCCTCAGCTCTATGTTCCCTCAGCCCTATGTTCCCTCAGTCCTATGTTCCCTCAGTTCTATGTTCCCTCAGCCCTATGTTCCCTCAGTTCTATGTTCCCTCAGCCCTATGTTCCCTCAGCTCTATGTTCGCTCAGCCCTATGTTCCCTCAGCTCTATATTTCCTCAGCCCTATGTTCCCTCAGCTCTATGTTCCCTCAGCCCTATGTTCCCTCAGTCCTATGTTCCCTCAGTTCTATGTTCCCTCAGCCGTATGTTCCCTCAGTTCTATGTTCCCTCAGCCCTATGTTCCCTCAGCTCTATGTTCCCTCAGCCCTATGTTCCCTCAGCTCTATGTTTCCTCAGCCCTATGTTCCCTCAGTCCTATGTTCCCTCAGTTCTATGTTCCCTCAGCTCTATGTTCCCTCAGCCCTATGTTCCCTCAGCTCTGTTTCCTCAGCCCTATGTTCCCTCAGTCCTATGTTCCCTCAGCCCTATGTTCCCTCAGCTCTATGTTCCCTCAGCCCTATGTTCCCTCAGTCCTATGTTCCCTCAGCCCTATGTTCCCTCAGTCCTATGTTCCCTCAGTTCTATGTTCCCTCAGCCCTATGTTCCCTCAGCTCTGTTTCCTCAGCCCTATCTTCCCTCAGTCCTATGTTCCCTCAGCCCTATGTTCCCGCAGCTCGATGTTCCCTCAGCACTATGTTCCCTCAGTCTATGTTCCCTCAGCTGTATGTTCCCTCAGCCCTATTTTCCATCAGCTCTATGTTTCCTCAGCCCTATGTTCCCTCAGTCCTATGTTCCCTCAGTTCTATGTTTCCTCAGCTCTGTTCCCTCAAAACTATGTACCCTCAATTTTATGTTCCCTCAGATTTATGTTCCCTCAGCCCTATGTTCCCTCAGGTCTATGTTTCCTCAGCCGTATGTTCCCTCAGCGCTATGTTCCCTCAGTCCTATGTTCCCTCAGTCCTATAATCCCTCAGCTCTATGTTCCCTCAGCCCTGTTCCCTCAGTTCTATGTTTCCTCAGCCCTATGTTCTCTCAGTCCTATGTTCCCTCAGTCCTATGTTCCCTCAGTTCTATGTTCCCTCAGCTCTATGTTCCCTCAGCACTATGTTCCCTCAGCTCTGTTTCCTCAGCCCTATGTTTCCTCAGTCCTAAGTTCCCTCAGCCCTATGTTCCCTCAGCTCTGTTTCCTCAGCCCTATGTTCCCTCAGCTCTATATTCCCTCAGCTCTATGTTCCCTCAGTCGTATGTTCCCTTAGTTCTATGTTCCCTCAGCCCTATGTTCCCTCAGCTCTCTGTTCCCTCAGCCCTATGTTCCCTCAGCTCTGTTTCCTCAGCCCTATGTTCCCTCAGTCCTATGTTCCCTCAGTTCTATGTTCCCTCAGCTTTATGCTCCCTCAGCCCTATGTTCCCTCAGTCCTATGTTCCCTCAGTTCTATGTTCCCTCAGTCCAATGTTCCCTCAGCTTTATGTTCCCTCAGCCCTATGTTCCCTCAGCTCTGTTTCCTCAGCCCGATGTTCCCTCAGTCCTATGTTCCCTCAGCTCTGTTCCCTCAGCTCTATGTTCCCTCAGGCCTATGTTCCCTCAGTCCTATGTTCCCTCAGTTCTATGTTCCGTCAGTCCTATGTTCCCTCAGTTCTATGTTCCCTCAGCCCTATGTTCCCTCAGTCCTATGTTCCCTCAGTTCTATGTTCCCTCAGCTCTGTTTCCTCAGCCCTATGTTCCCTCAGCCCTTTGTTCCCTCAACTCTATGTTCCCTCAGCCCTATGTTCCCTCAGCTCTGTTCCCTCAGTCCTATGTTCCCTCAGCCCTATGTTCCCTCAGTCTATGTTCCCTCAGCTCTATGTTCCCTCAGCCCTATTTTCCATCAGCTCTATGTTTCCTCAGCCCTATGTTCCCTCAGTCATATGTTCCCTCAGTTCTATGTTTCCTCAGCTCTGTTCCCTCACAACTATGTTCCCTCAGTTTTATGTTCCCTCGGCTTTATGTTCCCTCAGCCCTATGTTCCCTCAGGTCTATGTTTCCGCAGCCGTATGTTCCCTCAGCCCTATGTTCCCTCAGTCCTATGTTCCCTCAGTCCTATGTTCCCTCAGCTCTATGTTCCCTCAGCCCTGTTCCCTCAGTTCTATGTTTCCTCAGCCCTATGTTCTCTCAGTCCTATGTTCCCTCAGTCCTATGTTCCTTCAGTTCTATGTTCCCTCAGCTCTATGTTCCCTTAGCCCTATGTTCCCTCAGCTCTGTTTCCTCAGCCCTATGTTTCCTCAGTCCTAAGTTCCCTCAGCCCTATGTTCCCTCAGCTCTGCTTCCTCAGCCCTATGTTCCCTCAGCTCTATGTTCCCTCAGTCGTATGTTCCCTTAGTTCTATATTCCCTCAGCCCTATGTTCCCTCAGCTCTCTGTTCCCTCAGCCCTATGTTCCCTCAGCTCTGTTTCCTCAGCCCTATGTTCCCTCAGTCCTATGTTCCGTCAGTTCTATGTTCCCTCAGCTTTATGTTCCCTCAGCCCTATGTTCCCTCAGTACTATGTTCCCTCAGTTCTATGTTCCCTCAGTCCTATGTTCCCTCAGCTTTATGTTCCCTCAGCAATATGTTCCCTCAGCTCTGTTTCCTCAGCCCTATGTTCCCTCAGTCCTCTGTTCCTTCAGCTGTATGTTCCCTCAGCTCTATGTTCCCTCAGGCCTATGTTCCCTCAGTCCTATGTTCCCTCAGTTCTATGTTCCGTCAGTCCTATGTTCCCTCAGTTCTATGTTCCCTCAGCCCTATGTTCCCTCAGTCCTATGTTCCCTCAGTTCTATGTTCCCTCAGCTCTGTTTCCTCAGCCCTATGTTCCCTCAGCCCTTTGTTCCTTCAACTCTATGTTCCCTCAGCCCTATGTTCCCTCAGCTCTGTTCCCTCAGTCCTATGTTCCCTCAGCCCTATGTTCCCTCAGCCTTATGTTCCCTCAGCTCTATGTTCCCTTAGCCCTATGTTCCCGCAGCTCTATGTTTCCTCAACCCTATGTTCCCTCAATCCTATGTTCCCTCAGTTCTATGTTCCCTCAGCCCTATGTTCCCTCAGCCCTATGTTCCCTCAGTCCTATGTTCCCTCAGCCCTACGTTCCCTCAGCTCTACGTTCCCTCAGCCCTATGTTCCCTCTGTTCTGAGGTGTGAATGAGATTTTTATATTTCCTTCTTTCTGACGAATGACCAAAAGGGAAAAGTTATTTTATTTTGAGTTTTATATTTTTCTGTTTTGATTCCATTAATGATAATTGTGAGATCTCATGATGTAATTCATTTTATTGTTAATTCATTTTATTGTTCATTCATTTTATTGATAATTCATTTTATTGATACATTTTATTACTCATGAATTAAATTCATTATTCATTTTATTGTTTTATTCATTTTATTAATAATTCATTTCATTGTTCATTCATTTTATTGATAATTCATTTCATTGTTCATTCATTTTATTGATAATTCATTTTATTGTACATTTTATTACTCATGAATTAAATTCATTATTCATTTTATTGTTTTATTCATTTTTTTATTATTCATTTTTATTTCATCTTCTGATTTTATGTAAGGCACATTGTAATTTAACTTTTGAACCCCTTTTGTAGTTTTTGCATGCATAAGCTAAAGACAAGCAGAGGTGTTAACCACAAAGTAATCTTACTTGAATGAAAACCAACAAGAAGTCTAGACTGAATCCGTTGAAGAAAACCACCTGAAACCTGTGACATGTGACTAATGATGTAATGCCATGAAAGATGTTTAATTTGTGATTGGTTGAGTCTAAAAAGACAAATAAGGCATTGATTTGTATTTGTAAAATTTAATTGGTTGAGCCTAAGGACCGGTGGGTGTTTACCGGCGCGGGGCTCAATAAAAGCTGGAGTCTGAGAATAGTCTTCGGCCTTTTGCCATTTGTACCACTGATGTACGGTAATTGTGCCCGGTAAGGTAATAGCCCTTGGTTTTTGGGGGTGAGGTGAGCTCTATTGGGTGAAGTGTGTTTTCACGAAAAGTTGCATTTCTGGACAACCTAAATTAGTCTGAATAACCTAACGGTTAGGTGCAACCAAGTAGTGGACAGAGGACCTTGATGTTTTGCTGTGAACTTCGTAAAAAGTTCTAAATCTCTTAACTAAAAACTTGGTCATTTACTCTCACTTCATCTTTTAGAACACCTTAAGAAATCGGTAAGACCTCTCAGACGACCAGATGTTTATCTTGTGTAAGGGAAATAAATATTTCTTGAAATGAGTATTGTTCCCTGAAATTGATTTCATCTGTGTTCATTGTCTGATTGAGACCTCACACCCAGAGCTGCCACACACATCACATCCTCGTGGTCGTCACATCTGAGACAGTGTGAGTATGAATACACATGAAAGAGTAGCAATATTAATGCTGATTAACTGTGTAGTCTAAGCTTTGAATCATTGTTGATGTTATTCTGATTATGGTTTAAGTATTGAATTGTTTGTTGGTATTAATTTAAGGTATGATTCAGAATTGAGAAAGATTAAATATAAGTCAGAGGTTGGTGGTAATCTCAGCAAGACTCATTCTGTTAAAGTGGCTGTCAGTGTCAATTAGGGTAAATTAAGTGGCAATATCAATATCAGTTTAATATGATATAAAATAAAAAGGTTAAAGTAATTAGTGGTGAAATCAAAGGTATTTAAAAATAATTTAATCAGTGATAATAAAAGGTACAGGATATAAAAAAGGGGATATGATCCAAAAGTAACAGAGATCAGAGTTATCAGTGAGAATATTAGCATGGTTTATGTTGTCGAATGGCCTATGTGAGTAGATTGTGAGCGTAGGGTGACAGGGCGTAGTACTGGTATGATAAAAGAGGTCATAGGGCAAATTAAATTATCATACAGGTATTTCGAGAATCTAAAAACTCCATCCCTGGTAATCCTAGGATAAGACTAATTAGTTAACAACAAAACATTAGCAATAGGATTATTCTCAGAAGTATAAACTGAGCTCTCACCCCGGGAGTTATTAAAAGGCTCTCGTGCTATCTAAGCAGCGCAAGCTCCGACATGGCGCCCGAACAGGGACAGGGTATCGTAAAACTAGGTCGTGTCTGATTAAAGGGAAGCGGGCGCGTTGATAAAATCCTGTCCCAAGGTTAACGGAAGTCTGTTGACCCTCAGATAATTAGGTTCGTTAGTTATCCTCGTTGATTAACTATATATCGGTTATATATTTATTGTATTATTTTTCTTCATGATAAAATAATGGAATAAAGATAGATAAAATAAAAATAAATAAAATAAAATAATAAAGTGATAAAATAATCATAATAATAAAAATAAAATAAAAATAGATAAAATAAAAATAAATAAAATAAAATAATAAAGTGATAAAATAATAATAACAAAAATAAAATAAAGATAGATAAAATAAAAATAAATAGAATAAAAAAAAAAAAATTAATAATAATAATAATAATAATAATAATAATAATAAAATAAAAATAGGTGAGTCTAATAGGAATGATCCGAAAGGAACTGGCCACTCCGACTAGGGTCATTCCGGTCAGGAAACTTGTAATGAGGCACCCCAAAGTTTTCGTGAAGGCTACGTTTCCAAAGATCGAATACTGGTCTGATATTTATTAGTGGTAAAGGTACGCATAGTAGATATTAGAAATAAGGGGGCCGATTGCCTCATTTTACAAGCAGTGTGTAGGAGACGTAAAATCGGTAAAACCGTCTTACACAAAACCTTGACGTGTCCGAAAACGTGCGTCATTGTATTTGAGTGTAAAAAATTGTGCGGGACTGACCCGAGAAAAACAGCATATGTAAACCTTGACGTGTCCGAAAACGTGCGTCATTGTATTTGAGTGTAAAAAATTGTGCGGGACTGACCCGAGAAAAACAGCATATGTAAACCTTGACGTGTCCGAAAACGTGCGTCATTGTATTTGAGTGTAAAAGATTGCGCGGGACTGACCCGAGAAAAACAGCCTATGTAACCCTTGACGTGTCCGAAAAAGTGCGTCATTGTATTTGAGTGTAAAAAATTGTGCGGGACTGACCCGAGAAAAACAGCCTATGTAACCCTTGACGTGTCCAAAAAAGTGCGTCATTGTATTTGAGTGTAAAAAATTGTGCGGGACTGACCCGAGAAAAACAGCCTATGTAACCCTTGACGTGTCCGAAAACGTGCGTCATTGTATTTGAGTGTAAAAAATTGTGCGGGACTGACCCGAGAAAAACAGCCTATGTAACCCTTGACGTGTCCAAAAAAGTGCGTCATTGTATTTGAGTGTAAAACATTGTGCGGGACTGACCCGAGAAAAACAGCCTATGTAACCCTTGACGTGTCCGAAAAAGTGCGTCACTGTATTTGAGTGTAAAAAATTGTGCGGGACTGACCCGAGAAAAACAGCCTATGTAAACCTTGACGTGTCCGAAAAAGTGCGTCATTGTATTTGAGTGTAAAAAATTGTGCGGGACTGACCCGAGAAAAACAGCCTATGTAAACCTTGACGTGTCCGAAAACGTGCGTCATTGTATTTGAGTGTAAAAAATTGCGCGGGACTGACCCGAGAAAAACAGCCTATGTAAACCTTGACGTGTCCGAAAAAGTGCGTCACTGTATTTGAGTGTAAAAAATTGTGCGGGACTGACCCGAGAAAAACAGCCTATGTAAACCTTGACGTGTCCGAAAACGTGCGTCATTGTATTTGAGTGTAAAAAATTGTGCGGGACTGACCCGAGAAAAACAGCCTATGTAACCCTTGACGTGTCCGAAAACGTGCGTCATTGTATTTGAGTGTAAAAAATTGTGCGGGACTGACCCGAGAAAAACAGCCTATGTAAACCTTGACGTGTCCGAAAACGTGCGTCATTGTATTTGAGTGTAAAAAATTGCGCGGGACTGACCCGAGAAAAACAGCCTATGTAAACCTTGACGTGTCCGAAAACGAGCGTCATTGTAATTGAGTGTAAAAAATTGAGCGGGACTGACCCGAGAAAAACAGCCTATGTAACCCTTGACGTGTCCGAAAACGTGCGTCATTGTATTTGAGTGTAAAAAATTGTGCGGGACTGACCCGAGAAAAACAGCCTATGTAAACCTTGACGTGTCCGAAAAGTAAAAACGTGCGTCAGTGTATTTGAGAGTAAAAATCGTGTGGACCAATCCCGAGTAAAACGGTGACGTAACTAAAGTAGTAAGTAAATTAGTCAGAAGGAAACGAGGAGCAGAGGAGGAAGGGGACTAGAGCAGAGACCAAACCAGATCCTCAGTTGTATCAGAGAATGTACTCTAAATTAACTCAGTTAGATTCCTACGTAGAAAACCCGGAGAATAGTCCCGGAGTAGAGAAGATGGAAAATCCCCAGAAGGATAATCGGGAAATGAGCGATGTGGCTCGGGTACAGATGTTGCACGTAATAAATCCGGGACAGACCAGTTGTCCAGGAGTAATAATAATAATACCTCATGCCTGGGAAATAAGGAGGGATAGTTGGACAGATGAGCAGAGTATCCCCAGACCGCAGCAGCAGTATCAGGGGGGGCAGCAATATCAGGAAAGCCCCAGAGTAGGATTTCAAGATCAGGGACAAGTACAGAGAGGAAATGTACCCAGATCTTCTCCCAAAAGGATCACACAGGCTAACCAAATGAGACAAGTGCAGCCCAGAGTAGAGTCCCAAGAAATGAGCAGATTGTCTCCTAGAGCCAGGGACTTTCAACCCAGGAACAGCCAAGAACCAGTGCAGGATCAGGGCCTCAGACAGTTAAGAAAGCCACCAGTATGGTATCTGAAACACAGAATTAAACCTGGAGCCCCTGCCCCTTCCATATTTATGACCCAGACAGAGTATCTAAAGTTGAGCGGGGAACAAAAACAGACTAAAGCAAGAAAGAGACGATATATAAAAATTATTGTGAGCCCAGGGTTTAAACGAGATAAAAGAGTTAAATATAATAATGCAAGTTCCAGAGGAGGAAATTGATCATATAATAAAAGTTATACCTTAAAGTGTAGGCCATGTAGGTTGGGTAAGAATGAGGAAATGGATTCTCAAGGAATTAAGGAAAAAGAATGACAGAGGGATGATGTTGAGGGACCACCAACCTAAAAAGCTAGGGTTGAGGAGGATGAGATAGTAAGTAATGATCATAGTATAGATGGACATATGAAATGGTTGAAAACACAATAGGCAGAGAGGGATAAAAGAGAAGGGACACTCTCCACCCAAAAATACAGTCCAATTAAATCCAGAAATAATTCTGTTGTCCGCAGCAAATGTAAATTCTAATACGTGTTCCATTAAGGGTGGGAAAAATGCATCCCTTAGCAAAGCGAGGAGAGCTCTTAGATTGGGAAGTGTCAGGTACATGTGTCATTTGTGGACTAGAGGTATTTAGGATAATAAAAGAAGGAGTTAGGGAACCAGGATTTGCTAATGTATCCTATAAATTATATAGGGAAAGAGAAGTTAAAGGCTTAGAATTGGATGGGAAGTATAAAGTAAGTTTTTGTTGGAGATGCTGGGGAAAGCATAAAATTAGATATAGTATAGGAAGATGTGATGACCACGATGTGACACGTACATGTCAATTGGCAGCGCTGGACCTTACCTTATAATTGTATATAATATTCCTTATGTGCAATTATAAAATATTTATAAGTGTAAATATTATGATTGTAATATTTATAACATACTATAATTGTAATAATCTAATAATTTCATATTATGAATGATAATAATGATAATATGATAATTTCATAGTTGTAATAGTAGTTGATTGTGATTATAACCATAGTATTCCGTATATATATATAAGACCAGCAATTTTCTCCTAGGCTTGATTCCTATTAGTAACCTTGAAGATGAATTATTTGGTGTTGGCATTCTCAATTGGATTTGGAGTAGGAATAGCTGTAGTGCTCTTAGAGGAGAGGTATACTGAAAAGGGTATAATAAAGAGTCATTGGAAATTAGAGAAAGGAGCTGAATACAGGGAATAGTAGATAAGCATAAATAAATACCCAGTGCCATTCTGTTATCAGGATAAAGTGATAAATGAAACGCAGTGGACCATGGGGTTCATAAGAAATATGAGGAATGGGAATGAGTCCTATGCATTGGAAGCACAGGATATTTTGAATTATACTGGTAGAAATCTAACAGAGGTGTTTGAAAAGTTAAGGGATAGTTCCGGGTCAAAATGTCCTTATTGGCGCACCTGGGAAAACCTTAACGCAAAAATCCACAGTAAAGGAAAGAGGATTGGTGATAATACAGGGCCTAATAGAGGAATATACAAATACGTGCCAGATAAAGGAGCGATTGTAATTATTGTGACCTGAGTGAAAAGGGAGAAATAGTTTGAAGAAAGTAAACATTTTGTGATAAAGTAGAAGAGAAGGATATATGGGCCTGTTGTACGAGCTTAGTTGTAAATGCAATAAAAAATATTATAAGTTGAAGAGCAAGGCTCCAGATTATAACCAGTATTGTAGCTTCTGCGGTTGAGAGCATAACAGCAGCTACTTCCGTTAGCACCTTGACTACAGTAACCATGGCTACAACTGCTGCTACTTCAAGTTCTAGCACCGAGGCAGGAAACTTAACCACAATGCAAAACCTAAAAGAGAGAGCAGAATTAATAGATGCGAGAGTAACTTTGCAATCCCAGTTAACAGATTTAACATTACTTTCGACCAATATCGTGCAATATGCCTAGAAACCGAGTTAATGAAAGTTTTTATAAATATGTCAATAAAAGCATATGAGCAAGCTTGTGACAACTCAGCTAGTGACGTGGCGTGGGAAGACTTAGAGCAAAGTTATGGTGCAGAGTCTCAAACGCTGAAAATTGTTCAGGTAGACTGGACTGCGGATAATTTGTTATACATGGATGGTTTCTCAATGAAGCAGAATCTGAATGTTACATGTACCAAGAAGGCCTTCGCCCAAACAGGAAGGAGGGGCTGGGAAATGAGCTCAGCAAGGCATGTAATGCTGGAAACTTGCCAAAAGATTAACAAAACTTATGTCTAAGATCAGATATATAGAAGCCGAAAAATACCAGCAGAAAGACTGGCCGGAAGAAATATGGAGGAAGAATCCATATTTAAAAAGGATGATAGAGGAAAAGACCTCTCTAATGAGGTCAACCAGCTGCTAATAGAAGGAGCTCCAATACCATTCCTATTGAATCCAGAATTTCAGGACCAGGGAAGGGTTAGAGAGCGAAGAACAGGGAGCGAATGGCTCTACTCCACCGAATGTTCAGTGGAAAAATTCCAGAATATGGAACAGTATTAAGGCAAAAATAGTTGATCATGTACGAAGTATTCTCAATAACAACAGGCGTATATAATATGACAAATTGCACCACGCTAAGAGTGGGCACTTTTAATGACCCCGGAAAAGCTAATGAAAGCAACTCAATGATCAGCATTGATAACAGTAAATGTAAGATACTCGTTAACAACAACTCCTATGGTCTAAACTGGGAGTCGTCTAAAAACTGTTTGTATATATTGACCAATGATTCGGTACCTATGTGGGCGGCGAGCCCTAATAGAGACTGGCACCATAATATGAGGACCAAGTATCCAGGCCCTGAAAGACTAAAATCAATTAAAAGTAACTCGTCTAATGCAACATGCACCCCTAAAGGAGTGTACTGGCGCTGGAACTTAATGACAATAAGAGATACAAGATCCAAGGGTAAACGAATGATATTCACGGATCCAGACAAAACCCTAGAGACAATATTAAAAAGACTCTCGAGTGTCCAGAGAAGGTTAACCTATTACTTATTAAACCAATACCAACGAAATCATTTATTGTGTCAAACAAAGAATACGCCAGGAGCACAGGACAATTTTTGTGTGCGATCAGTAATGGCAATAGTCGTGTTGTCAGAATTAATGTCTGTACTTAGATGCTTGTGTTGGCCTTGCAGGAGATATAAGAGGAGAAGAGATGCCCGAGACAGAGAGTTCATGTATAGGGCTCTAATACAGGAGGAGCGAGGGGTGGATCAGATTTTTGCACCCTGTGTGAGGACAGGAAGTACTAAAAATAGACAGAAAACACAGCACCTGAAACTTAGTCTGTCACAAGGGGCACAGAGTGAGAGAAGGAGAAGTCTTTTTTCGATCATGTCTAACACGAGTGAAAATTACATGGCGCCACTTGAGTCCAGTGATACGGACGATAACGAAATTTTGCAGGTATGGTTGCTATGGATTCTCACTATTATGAGTTTGTTAGTGATATTTTTGCAAAAGAAGGAGAATTTAAAAATGGTTAGACCTAGGTCGTTATTATTGAGTGTATTAATACTTAGTGTGATTATGGGGTTGGTAAAGCAGTTTAAGATAGGAATAGCTAGACAAATGGCACTGTTTTATTGTAGTCACTTATGTTGTGTATTTGTTAGGCAGAATCAAACCATCGGGATCAAAGTCACGAGGGACGAAGACGCAGGTCTACGTTAACTCTAACCCGTCATCCATATGATTTTACACATACACGGATCCCGGGAATCCTGACGAACCCAATTCCATTGAACATATGTAGATTACAACCTGACGGATTATGCTTGGTACATTTTTTAATATTTAGAGATAAGGTGATACCAACAGAGAGAACCAAATGCTGGATTCCCTATATTTTGAAGCTCTAATAAAGAATTGAGGTAGAAAACAAAGGAAGGCCAGACGATACGGAGCAGGATACGGTAGCACAGGGAAGCACAATTTGTGTCGAACAGAGAGGAAGGGACGATTCAGGAAGAGAGACTGGGTTCGTGAAAGTGTGTTGTGATTATGGAATATAAGAAAAAGAGAGAGGACAGTGATAGTGATGAGGATGTACTAGTGATAGATCTGGGATCTGAGGAGGAGATGGAACAAAATGGAGAATTGCCAAGTTGCTCAAATAACTTAAATATGGCTGAGTTAACTGGTAAACAGGAAAAAGAATTAATAAATCCTGAAGGAATAGATCAAAATCAAAAAGGTAGTACAATGGGGGATTTAGTTAGGAGAGGAAGTGATATGCCCTTGAGGTTTTGGGATGAATTTTGGCCAGCAAAATATTTAGAGCCATGTAGAGAGAATATACAGTAAATGCATTTTTAAAGCAACAGCGGAAGAATATGTTTGGTATGCATGCCCAGCTCCAGATTGGAGTGAATTTTCAGAAGAGTTTAAAAATCATGTAGTCCAGGTGTTTGGGCTGAATGTGTGATACTAAATGCACTGAAAGTGATCAGAGGACCGGAAAACTGTAACAAATTCACTGACATGAAACTCATGAAGCTTGTAGATTGTTCTTAATTTCCAGTGGGCCTGAAATTGATGTAAATGAGAAATGTTAAGGATAAAAATCTCAGAGGAGGATGTTCTGAGGTGTGAATGAGATTTTTATATTTCCTTCTTTCTGGCGAATGACCAAAAGGGAAAAGTTATTTTATTTTGAGTTTTATATTTTTCTGTTTTGATTCCATTAATGATAATTGTGAGATCTCATGATGTAATTCATTTTATTGTTAATTCATTTTATTGTTCATTCATTTTATTGATAATTCATTTTATTGATACATTTTATTACTCATGAATTAAATTCATTATTCATTTTATTGTTTTATTCATTTTATTAATAATTCATTTCATTGTTCATTCATTTTATTGATAATTCATTTCATTGTTCATTCATTTTATTGATAATTCATTTTATTGTACATTTTATTACTCATGAATTAAATTCATTATTCATTTTATTGTTTTATTCATTTTTTTATTATTCATTTTTATTTCATCTTCTGATTTTATGTAAGGCACATTGTAATTTAACTTTTGAACCCCTTTTGTAGTTTTTGCATGCATAAGCTAAAGACAAGCAGAGGTGTTAACCACAAAGTAATCTTACTTGAATGAAAACCAGCAAGAAGTCTAGACTGAATCCGTTGAAGAAAACCACCTGAAACCTGTGACATGTGACTAATGATGTAATGCCATGAAAGATGTTTAATTTGTGATTGGTTGAGTCTAAAAAGACAAATAAGGCATTGATTTGTATTTGTAAAATTTAATTGGTTGAGCCTAAGGACCGGTGGGTGTTTACCGGCGCGGGGCTCAATAAAAGCTGGAGTCTGAGAATAGTCTTCGGCCTTTTGCCATTTGTACCACTGATGTACGGTAATTGTGCCCGGTAAGGTAATAGCCCTTGGTTTTTGGGGTGAGATGAGCTCTATTGGGTGAAGTGTGTTTTCACGAAAAGTTGCATTTCTGGACAACCTAAATTAGTCTGAATAACCTAACGGTTAGGTGCAACCAAGTAGTGGACAGAGGACCTTGATGTTTTGCTGTGAACTTCGTAAAAAGTTCTAAATCTCTTAACTAAAAACTTGGTCATTTACTCTCACTTCATCTTTTAGAACACCTTAAGAAATCGGTAAGACCTCTCAGACGACCAGATGTTTATCTTGTGTAAGGGAAATAAATATTTCTTGAAATGAGTATTGTTCCCTGAAATTGATTTCATCTGTGTTCATTGTCTGATTGAGACCTCACACCCAGAGCTGCCACACACATCACATCCTCGTGGTCGTCACATCTGAGACAGTGTGAGTATGAATACACATGAAAGTGTAGCAATATTAATGCTGATTAACTGTGTAGTCTAAGCTTTGAATCATTGTTGATGTTATTCTGATTATGGTTTAAGTATTGAATTGTTTGTTGGTATTAATTTAAGGTATGATTCAGAATTGAGAAAGATTAAATATAAGTCAGAGGTTGGTGGTAATCTCAGCAAGACTCATTCTGTTAAAGTGGCTGTCAGTGTCAATTAGGGTAAATTAAGTGGCAATATCAATATCAGTTTAATATGATATAAAATAAAAAGGTTAAAGTAATTAGTGGTGAAATCAAAGGTATTTAAAAATAATTTAATCAGTGATAATAAAAGGTACAGGATATAAAAAAGGGGATATGATCCAAAAGTAACAGAGATCAGAGTTATCAGTGAGAATATTAGCATGGTTTATGTTGTCGAATGGCCTATGTGAGTAGATTGTGAGCGTAGGGTGACAGGGCGTAGTACTGGTATGATAAAAGAGGTCATAGGGCAAATTAAATTATCATACAGGTATTTCGAGAATCTAAAAACTCCATCCCTGGTAATCCTAGGATAAGACTAATTAGTTAACAACAAAACATTAGCAATAGGATTATTCTCAGAAGTATAAACTGAGCTCTCACCCCGGGAGTTATTAAAAGGCTCTCGTGCTATCTAAGCAGCGCAAGCTCCGACACCCTCAGTCCTATGTTCCCTCAGCCCTGTGTTCCCTCAGTCCTATGTTCCCTTAGTTCTATGTTCCCTCAGCCCTATGTTCCCTCAGCTCTGTTTCCTCAGCCCTATCTTCCCTCAGTCCTATGTTCCCTCAGCCCTATGTTTCCTCACCTCTGTTTCCTCAGCCCTATGTTCCCTCAGCTCTGTTTCCTCAGCCCTATGTTCCCTCAGCTCTATGTTCCCTCAGCTCGATGTTCCCTCAGCACTATGTTCCCTCAGCTCTATGTTCCCTCAGCTCTGTTTCCTCAGCCCTATGTTCCCTCAGCTCTATGTTCCCTCAGTCCTATGTTCCCTCAGTCTATGTTCCCTCAGCCCTATGTTCCCTCAGCTCTATGTTCCCTCAGCCCTATGTTCCCTCAGCTCTATGTTTCCTCTGCCCCATGTTCCCTCAGTCCTATGTTCCCTCAGTTCTATGTTCCCTCAGCTCTGTTCCCTCAGCCCTATGTTCCCTCAGTCCTATGTTCCCTCAGTCCTATGTTCCCTCTGCTTTATGTTCCCTCAGCCCTATGAACCCTCAGGTCTATGTTTCCTCAGCCTTATGTTCCCTCAGCCCTATGTTCCCTCAGTCCTATGTTTCCTCAGCTCTATTGTCCCTCAGCTCTGTTACCTCATTCCTATGTTCCCTCAGTTCTATGTTCCCTCAGTCCAATGTTCCCTCAGTTCTATGTTCCCTCAGCCCTATGTTCCCTCAGCTCTATGTTCCCTCAGCCCTATGTTCCCTCAGCTGTTTCCTCAGCCCTATGTTCCCTCAGTTCTATGTTCCCTCAGCCTTATGTTCCCTCAGCTCTATGTTCCCTCAGCCCTATTTTCCCTCAGCTCTCTTTCCTCAGCCCCATGTTCCCTCAGTCCTATGTTCCCTCAGCCCTATGTTCCCTCAGCTCTATGTTCCCTCAGCCCTATTTTCCCTCAGCTCTCTTTCCTCAGCCCCATGTTCCCTCAGTCCTATGTTCCCTCAGCCCTATGTTCCCTCAGCTCTGTTTCCTCAGCCCTATGTTCCCTCAGCCCTGTTTCCTCAGCCCTATGTTCCCTCAGTTCTATGTTCCCTCAGCCCTATGTTCCCTCAGCTCTGTTTCCTCAGCCCTATGTTCCCTGAGTCCTATGTTCCCTCAGTTCTATGTTCCTTCAGTCCTATGTTCCCTTAGCCCTATGTTCCCTCAGTCCTATGTTCCCTCAGCTTTGTTCCCTCAGCTCTGTTCCCTCAGCCCTATGTTCCCTCAGTCCTATGTTCCCTCAGTTCTATGTTCCTTCAGTCCTATGTTCCCTCAGCTCTTTGTTCCCTCAGCCCTATGTTCCCTCAGCCCTATGTTCCCTCAGTCCTATGTTCCCTCAGTTCTATGTTCCCTCAGCTCTGTTTCCTCAGCCCTATGTTCCCTCAGTCCTATGTTCCTTCAGCTCTATGTTCCCTCAGCTCTATGTTCCCTCAGCTCTATGTTCCCTCAGCTCTATGTTCCCTCAGTCCAGCTCGAGGTCCTGGTGCAAAGGAAAGTAGGTTGAAATATCTCTGAATCATCCCTTTAAATACAGTATAAAAATGAAATTGACCTGACTTAGAGTTAATCCACATCACTGAAAGCTGATTAAAAATAACAGGGACAGTTTTTTGGGCTCTATGTGGAAAACAAAAATGTGTTTTTTAAATGTTTTTAGAAGGTTTAATAAATGTAGCCACTATTGTCCCCAGGCCTGACCAAAAGGACCTGAGGTGCACCAAGAGGAGGTCTTTGTGTACTGGTGGGAGTAGTTTATTCATGACACAAAAATGTCTCGATTTTGATACTAAGAACTTCACTCAGTTTTGTTTAGAAGACAAGGAGGAGGACTATGAGGAGGATGAGGAGTAAATGATCCCAGTCCAATGGCGGATGTAAAAAATAAAGTAAAAACCACAAATGAATGCTGCTAATTCATGTGCCTTTATTTAGAAACATACAGTACCTAAATATCATGTCTCTCCAAAAATATTTCTCCATCAGATAAAGTTAACTAAACCACTGATTCACCATACACCTGCTGACTGTGTTACGGCTGAGCATTTATTTTTTTTTTAACTCACTAAAACCCACAAAACAATAAAAGCAGCCCCAAAAAGTGCAAATGACATGATAAAGTGCAAATCACAGGCGCAAAAAACATGCATTTATAGCATTTTCCACTGTTTCTACCTATACAGAGCTAGTTTAAAGAGAACTGCAAACATGACTGGTTTAAATATCCAGATTTAAATGAGATACTGTCTGGTGAATATGTACATGTGTGGAAGTATCTCTCAACAGGATTAGAATCTTACCTGCACTCTTAAAGGCTTCATTTAGATTTAATTACTCATGATGGCCAAATTATTTCACTTTCTTCTAACATTTTTTGACCATTTTCTTTTCTTACATAAAAGGTGCACTGTGGAACTTTTCTGATATAGTTAATCATTGCTTTATCTATGTTCCATTGTTATCTACAGGCATTAAGCGCATCTATTTTCACGGACACATTTCTTGGCAATAAAACCACTGGTAATTGCGTAAATGCAAGATAGTGAGCTCGACAGTTAATGCTGTATTGTAAAACATTCCAGACAAAGCAATGGCATCAACACGGAGATAAGGAGGTGAAGGGCCCCCAGAAAAGAAACATAGTTCACCTGTAATCAAAATTATCTGCCAGTGAAAAAATAAAATGTAGTTAATATGATTAACTTAGGACCACGCCTCAACCGGCCTCGCCTCCTCTCCAGCGAATCACAGCTCACTTCTATCATACCTCAATTTCCCAGAAGCCTATTTATGGCAGCCTATCCCGGCAACCCAGTTTGTCCTGAATAACTCGACCCCACCCTCCCAACCCCGATCTGTTCACTTCCAGACATAAGACCCAGGTCCCGTCCTGCTGGACCATGTGAAGACTGAGACTGAATCCCCACCCCGAGTCTCAACCCAGCTGACCCACCTCAACTTCACATAATAAACTCTTTTCTTTTTGCACATGTATTGCTGGTGTGGTCCTTGCTAGTGAAATTGCACTTAAAACTACCATCTGTAATTAGATTGGCCAACCTGCTTTTGTTGCTTTCTCACATCGACACAAAATGTTATCTACATTACTGCAGTCTGATAATAGTCTGATAATAGTGTTCCATCTTTGGACAGACAGAAGAAGATCAGAGAGCACAGGTGATTCTGCACAAAGGGGAAGTATGGAGGATAGGATTCACATCTGCCATCTACTGGTAAAGAAAAAAAATCCAATAAAGTTGCAGATGGTAGCTTTAAAAGAGGAAAATCCCTACTTCACTTGCAGATAATATTTCTAAATTCAAGAAAATACAGTCAAACATACGTAATCTAACGAACTAATCATAAAATATATACCTAACAAATTAATATGTTATTTATTGTATCTATTAAAGTTGAACTCCGGCACATTTGAAGCTAAAGTCCGTTGCTAGAGGTGTGCCGAATTCTGTCAGAATCCAAAAAACGGCACAGATCAGTGTTGCCTCGGTGGAGATCTCGCTGTGGCAGTGAGTCTGTC
Organism: Odontamblyopus lacepedii; assembly: GCA_034769755.1. Taxonomy (NCBI): domain Eukaryota; kingdom Metazoa; phylum Chordata; class Actinopteri; order Gobiiformes; family Gobiidae; genus Odontamblyopus; species Odontamblyopus lacepedii. The sequence continues at coordinate 39,860,258 of CM068345.1, read as the reverse complement.
AAGGCAACACACTAGTGTAGTGATGGGGGCAAGTTCTTAACTTCCACGTAAAACTACGATTTGCTTCACACTGAAGAAGCTTAACACCACTTTAACCCATCTTACAACAGCCTTGAATCTAACAAACAAAACGCTCTGCCTGGCTCACTCATCTGGAAACGTTACAAAACAACTGATTGACTGATTTCCCACTGCACATGCAAAAGCCCAAAAGACTCGATTGTCGACTCCAGCGGCGGCGAGAGGCTCGAGCCAGAAGCAACAAATGAGGATCGACTACTGACGGTGAAGAAGAAGAGAAACTGAAAGTTGTTGAAAGAAAATGGTTCAGGAATGTATTTTTTAGCATTTTTCAAAAAATATAATTCACTCATGAATAAATGTGATTAGAAATGACATCGGCAGTCAAGTCTTTTGGGCTTTGGCCTGTGCAGTGGGAATACGACAGAGGGAAGTGTAAGGTGCTTATAAAGTTGTTTTCTAACGTTTCCAGACACTAATGAGTGAGCCAGGCAGAGCGTTTTGTTTGTTAGACTCGTGGCTGTTGTAAAATGGGTTAAAGTTGTGTTAAGCTTCTTCAGTGTGAAGCAAATTGGCGTTTTATGTGGAAGTTCAGAACTTGCCCCCATCACTACACTAGTTTGTTAGTTTGCCTTGACAGACTCACTGCCACAGTGAGATCTCTACCGAGGAAACACTGATCTGTGCTGTTTTTTTGCTTCTGACTGAATTCCACCACCTCTAGGAACAGACTTTAGCTTCAAACGTGCTGGAGTTCCCTTTAAGTCAGAACTTTCTCAAACCGGGGTTAATATTATGAATCCATCACTCCTCATGTAAATAAAACCCTTCTTTACAGTGATACGGTGAACTTAAGCAGACATGACGCACAGGTCCTCATTGTTCTGCCCATAGAGGAGGAACCCCACCGCCGTACGCAGCTCCTCCAGCTCCAGGTGAGACAGGAAGCTCCTCTGCAGCTCTGCCTCCACAGTGCTGCCTCCAGGCCCCCTGCAGCTCAGGAGAACTACAGCAGACTGACACAGGAGCCAGTCCACCAGCCTCTTCATGGCCTCACTGCCCTGGATGGACAGAGCCCTCCTGCCCCACAGGCTCAGGTGCAGCATGTTGGCGGCTACTCGGGCACTGGGACGCTACAGAAACGACAGACAATATGTTTAAGGACCAGAAAATATCAAAAACTTATCAGATATGACAAAAGCCTAATGTTTTCACTATATTTTTGTTTTAAGGTCGGTTAAATGAAGACTAAAATATCAAACTATCACATTTTTTACTCTATCTTCCATTCCATTCAAAGCAAATACATCACCATGGAGACAAGCAGGTTGCAGACCTTTTACCAGAAAAGTTACAGTGTGCCTTGAATTCACTAGTCACCAAATAAAAGCTTCATCAACAACTGACAATAATTATAAAATCGAATCATTTATTTTAGTTGCACCTACAGTACAGCATAAAACTGTATTGAGACTGTAAGAATGCAGGTTTTTTTTCTTTCCTTTAAAAATAAATAAATGGTAGTGTTACACCTTAGTACTTTTAACCTTACCTTGTGTGGGTTCCTTCTGAGCAGCAGTCGTGTCACCAGCTCCACCTCGGCTGAGGCAGAAGGGGGCAGTGGGGGCAGATCGTACTCGTGGTATTTACGGCTCTCCAGACCCACGGCTCTGTAGAAGGGGTTGGGCTGACCACAGATCTCATACGCGATAGCTCCCACTGCCCAAGCGTCAGCCTTACTGTAGTCTATCACTACATCAGGACCAGGGACAGCGGTAGCCACCTGACACAGGGACGATGTGCAGGTTTAGAAATCAGATTCAGTCATCATTTTATGCACTTATAGGCCGACTTGAGTCATTGAAAACATGGACATGCAATAAAAGATTACAAGCATTATCTGATTTGTTTAGTAAGCACTTACCTGTTTTTAAGTGACTTTAAAGACTCCATACTTTTCAGTATTGAAGTTTGAGGTTGCAGGGCTTATGTGGTAATATAATAACTAGGGCTGTCAACGTTAATGCGTTAATGCATGAGATTAATCACAAAAAATATCAGACTCATGTTTTTTTTAAATGCAGATTAATCACACAATTTATTTTGAAAGCACATGCTCCTCTATCGAAAGCGCGATGTGACCTGAAAGGCGGCGCAGGTTATTAGGTCAGTGATCAGGTCTGTCCATATGGGACTTTAGATAAAACTAAAGTAGTTTGCACATATTGCAGCGATGAACTCTCCACAGAAGCACAAGTTTAAAATACCATCTTAAAGCAACTTGTCCGCTACTTGTACAACAAGCTGAGCACGACAAACAACGGCAATGTCAACAAAACTACCAGCGATAGAAAAATGTCAATAAAATAACTTTTGATAATAAATTACATTTTTGTCAAAATATTTTGCTCTTCTTATGATGAATAATTAAATGTGATTAATCGTGATTAATCAAAATTCTAAAGTGTGATTAATCTGATTTAAAAATTGTTTGACAGCACTAACGCATTATTGTATAGTTATAAAGAGCTTTTCCACATTTTACAATGTATTTGAGAACATTGTTCAATCACTCGCTGCTGATACATAGACAATAATAAAAGATGAATTTTTTGAACCTGTCACTTTACAGAATGCTTTTTTTCCATCGCAATTCGGAACCAGGGTGGGCATGAGTGTCATTTATTACGGGATTCAGGACAACAGCTTAGATTTCAGGACGTCTGGTCACTTTACTTGCATCCAGTACAACATTCAAACAGTCTTTGTGTTGGTAGACGACCACTCTACCCCTGAACCACTACCACCCTAATCATTATATTATCTAAAGAAATTCAGTCTTCAGAGTTCTTTGCTTTATCACAAAGTTATCTTACATATGAGAAGTACTGCCTACCTCTGGTGCCATAAGCGATGCGTTCCCTCCTCTGTTCACCCACACACTGTTGAACGGCAGCTCTAGACTTGTGTCTCTCTGGGTCAGGCAGCAGCCGAAGTCAGAGATCACCAACCTGGGACAACCATCTGTGAGTATACACAAATGATGTAATTAACCATAGTAATACATAGAGGTGTAATAATAACCAAAATTTGGTAATATCGTATTGTCAATGGTCTCACAATAATATCGAATCACAAGTCTCTTTGCTTAAATGAATAGTTCTGATGCAGAAATAGCTAAAAAAAAAACAGAGGGAATTACATAGACCATGATCCTTTGCTCCGTTTCAGTGCAGACTACATGAAGAAATAACTGTTCTAAGCACTTTGAAATCTTTATTCTTTGGATTAAGTCTTGTGAAGGCATTTTTAGAGGAAAAAGTAGCAGATTCACAGTTTTGTGCCTCCACAAAATATTGCAATAAATGTGGTACGGTGAAATGTATAAAATATTGTACAGAGAGATTTGGATATTGTTCCATCCCTAATGATAATAAATGTTGTACCAAATGACTGGTCAGAGCATTTTAGAATGTCAGTCTTGTTATTATGTAGAATATCGTAATAATGTGAGCTTTCCCACGATATCGCAATAAATATCATACTGTGAGGTTCATATCGTGATGATATCGCATCATTAGACTTGGATATCATTACACCCGTAGTAATTCCTCATTTGGATCCACATAGCGAAATTGGTTTCACTACAGTTTTTACCTCACGATACAAAAGTTACTACAATATTGTGCATTATTAAGGTTTACTGTATTTTTAAATCATCCCTAAACAACATTTTCCTCATCAGGGGAGTGGAGTAAAATTACAGTCGATGTAGTTCTCTAAGCTACATCAAAACAGTGCATTTTTCTTCATCTTTAATCTTCATGATAATACTGACAGACATTTGATTTTCCATGATCACAAATATATAAAAACAACTTGCTTACTTACACGAAAGACTATCCTTCAAGTTTTTAATCAGCTCTTTTTGCATCCTTAAAACAGCTTTATTTTCCAATTTTGCATAAATCCAAACAACAACTGCACTGTGATCCTTTTTTGATAATTGATTTTTTGTATTGTTTCATATTTCTGTCCTCATTTATTCCATCCATCCTTTCTGTAGAGTTTATGTTTACCAGAGTCAAACTCGAGCAAGACGTTGTCGGTCTTTAGGTCGCGGTGAGCCACTCCCTCTCTGCACAGATGGTCCACTCCCTCAAGCAGCTGGAGAAGCAGCAGAGAACTATGTCTGCGGCTGGGAGTGCACACCTCCAGGTACCGCCTCAGAGTGAACGGGTAACTGCAAGAAACACACACTCGTTCGATATAAAGAACCTCACCCACATCCAAAGTTCCAAATAACATGAACAGTGGAGTGTATCAAGGTTCGTCTTCAGATCCACTTTTATTCTCTTACAGGCAGCGTATGGAAAATGTGTAGTTCAGATTTCATAGACATGATGAGATCTCCTGTTCAGCCTCTTGGCATACATGAATACAGATGCCATCTTGGAACAGGCTTCCATGGTCTAGAGCAGAGGTACTCAATTGGCGGACTCCAGTCCGGATCCGGACCCAAACGCAATGACATCCGGACCGAGACAAAAATCTCTCTCTCTAGCTTTTTTGTCATAGCGTTCCGGATCCATGCAGTATTTCATTGGCATGTGCTTTGCTGTGAAGCCGTGTTCTCCAGCCCCGCCCGACCGGTTACAAGCTAGAGGACTGTGATTTTTTCAGTCCCGCTCCCGCCCACATTTGTAATGTTTTGTCCCGCTCCTGCCCGCAAATCCCGCAAGATGGGGACGGAAGGCTGTTTCATTGGCCAGGAGAAAAAAAACACGCCCGCACATAATTCCTCAAGTGGAAACTGGGTAACAGTTATTGTTCAGCCAACATTAAATAGGCCTCAGTAACGTTTGACATTTGACATTTCGATAGGCCTATAATGGGCCATGAACATTCCTAAAATTAGCCTATGAGCCTTGAGTCTCCGTTGTTCACTGTTGAGGGCTTCAGTACTACGTCTCTCCTCCAGTCTGTGACCACATACGCTGAACGCCCTCGGATGGTGCTGGAGCCTGGAACGCGTAGCACGTGCCGTGGACTGTCTATTTTACTTATATGGGCCCACTTACTTTTTATCTTACTTTTATTTGACTCAGTTCAGTTTGCGGGACTGCTGTTTATCGTCGCGCCCGCAATGAGCTTTCAGAATGTGTCCCGCGCCGCACTGTTTTGTGTTGAGATGCAGCTCTATTACACGCTGCCATTCCGACACACCACCACTCTGACATCCACGTCTAATTATCAGAGTGGCGGGACGTCCATTAGATCTGGTTTAGACCTGGTTTAGTCCTGGTTTAGTCCTGGTTTAGTCCTTGTTTAGTCCTTGTTTAGTCCTTGTTTAGTCCTTGTTTAGTCCTGGTTTAATTTTAGACCTGGTTTAGTCCTGGTTTTAGTCCTGTTATAGACCTGGTTTAGATCTGGTTTAAATCTGGTTTAGACCTGGTTTTAGTCTTGTTATAGATCTGGTTTAGATCTGGTTTAGACCTGGTTTAGTCCTGGTTTAGTCCTGGTTTAGACCTGGTTTGAGTCCTGATTTTAGTCCCGATTTTAGTCCCGATTTTAGTCCTGGTTTAGTTTTAGACCTGGTTTAGTCCTGGTTTTAGTCCTGTTTTAGACCTGGTTTTAGTCCTGTTATAGACCTGGTTTAGTCCTGGTTTAGTCCTGGTTTAGACCTGGTTTAGACCTGGTTTAGACCTGGTTTAGACCTGGTTTTAGTCCTGTTATAGATCTGGTTTAGACCTGGTTTAGTCCTGGTTTAGTCCTGGTTTAGTCCTGGTTTAGTCCTGGTTTAGTCCTGGTTTTAGTCCTGTTATAGATCTGGTTTAGACCTGGTTTAGTCCTGGTTTAGTCCTGGTTTAGTCCTGGTTTTCGTCCTGTTATAGACCTGGTTTAGTCCTGGTTTAGATCTGGTTTAGACCTGGTTTATGATCTTGGTCTTAATCAGGACTAAACCAGGTCTAAACCAGGACTAAAATCAGGTCTAAAACCAGTCACAGTCCTTATTGTCTGTGTTGTTTTGATGCGTAGTTAGAAAATTTCGGAGGTGCACACAGAGAAATATAATAAAATCTTATTTTACACCCATGGGTGCACGGCGGTCGACACAGTTTTGACTCAGAACCATAAATTGGCCTTAAATCAGCTTTTCACACTGATTCGGACAGAACACACAATACTTTGTGCACAGTTCAAATGTTCCATGTGGATTTACACATTTTTTTGTTAGAAGTTCTAAGTTTGAAAATCCACCGTCACTTTTTCGGACCCTGAAACTCTATAAATTTGGTAAGTGGACCTTTTGAGTTTGTAATTGAGTACCCCTGGTCTACCCCTGGTCTTCGGTCGAAGCTTTTTCACAGGATCAGCGAGTGGAGATGCCGGATTTTAACACCGGATACAGATTGAACCAGGACTGAACCAGGAGGACTAAACCAGGACTAAACCAGGACTGAACCAGGAGGACTAAACCAGGACTGAACCAGAAGGACTAAACCAGGACTGAACCAGGAGGACTAAACCAGGACTAAACCAGGACTGAAACAGGACAAAACCAGGACTGAACCAGAAGGACTAAACCAGGACTGAACCAGAAGGACTAAACCAGGACTAAACCAGGACTGAACCAGGAGGACTAAACCAGGACTGAACCAGAAGGACTAAACCAGGACTAAACCAGGACTGAACCAGGAGGACTAAACCAGGACTAAACCAGGACTGAAACAGGACAAAACCAGGACTAAAACCAGGACTGAACCAGGACGAAACCAGGACGAAACCAGGACTGAACCAGGACTGAACCAGGACTGAAAAAGGACAAAACCAGGACTAAACCAGGAGTGAACCCGGGACTAAACCAGGACTAAACCATGACTGAAACAGGACTAAACCACTTCTAAACCAGGTCTCAACCAGGATTGAAACAGGACTAAAACAGGACTAAACCTGGACTAAACCTGGACTTGAGAGAGAGAAAAAGAGAGCCTGTGGAACACAGTGTCCACACAGGTTTCTGGAGGTTCTGAGCTTTCACATAAGAACTAATCTAGGTCCTCTCCCTCCAGAACAGTTCCTCAGTTCCTCAGACCAGTGCTTTCAGAATGATATTTGTCCTGACAACTACCTTTGAACCCGTTTGAACCATACACTAGACATGTGACTGAATACAAGTTTTCTGTTTACGGGACAATAATTAGGACATTTTCAGTACAATTTGACATGGACCATCCCAAGAGAATATCAGTTGTCCTTGATATGGTAATTGCATATGATAACAAGATTTAAAAAGCAAAAGCAAAACACAATCAATATGTAGTGGCGTATCTTACTTCTTCATGACCAGAAAGAGCGTGCGGTTGTTGCCGAGGCCGTGTGGGTTGAGCCTGGTGGGCAGAACAGCGGGATACTCCTCCTGAGCTCCGGGCAGCAGAGGCACATCTGCAGTGAAGGCGCGATACACCCGGATCACATTAGGGTGTGCTGTCACTCTTCTGGGTACCACACCAAATTTTCTAAAAAACAAACAAACAGACAAATAATTACTTTAGCTCATGAATCAGGTTACAGATTAATTAATTAATTTATTCTTTCTTATTTGATGCCACCTTTATTCATATTTTCATAACATTAAAAACTTGCTTCTCTCTCTCTCACATTTGGACATCTTACAGGGACCGGGTTGAAACCATGTCTAGCCTGGTCTACATATACTTAACTGATACTTAAATATCTAGAGGTGTAACAAAATCCAAGTATCACGATACAATATTGTCACAGTATGAAGCTCACAATATGATATTTATTGTGATATCATGGGAAAGCTCACGATATGGTGGGAAAGCTCACGATATGGTGGGGAGGCTCACGATATTATGATATTCTACAGAATAACAAGACTGACATTCTAAAATGCTTTGACCAGTCACAGAATAGAATAGAAAGCCTTTATTGTCATTATACACAGTATAATGAGATGAGAAGCTGCTCCTTCAAAGTGCACGTAAAAATTAATAAAACTACAAGCTAATACACATAAACTACTCTACAATAAAATGTGTGCAAAACCCTCCAGGGGTACAAGGGCAGACACATAACAGAGAAACAGACTTGGGACTAAAGTGTTCAGCAGTGACAGTGCAAACGCTGCAGTTTTCAGTGCACAGACAGAGGGCACATGGACATTGACAGTGCAAATTGACAAACAGATCAGAGCTACTTGGCTCCAAGTGGCTCGCAGAATAAGTTCTGAGTGCAAACTTGAGTTTAATTTGGTGACAGCTTTGGGAAAGAAGGTGTCCCTGAGTCTATTTGTTCTGGCTGGAATGGACCTGAAGCACCTGCCAGAAGAAAACAGGCAGAAGAGATGGAAGCCGGGATGGGGATTGTCCTTTATGATGTTCCTGGCCCTGCTGAGAGAGCGGGTCATTTGGTATTTATTGTCATTATGGATATCCAAATCTCTTTGTACGATATTTTCACCATATACATCTCACCGTACCAGATTTATTACAATATTTTGTGGAGGCACAAAACTGTGAATCTGCTCCTTTTTCCTCTAAAATGCTTCACAAGACTTAATCCAAAGAATGAAGATTTCAAAGTGCTTAGAACAGTTATTTCTTCATGTCGTCTGCACTGAAACGGAGCAAAGGATCATGGTCTATGTAGTTCCCTCTGTGTGTCAGAACTATTCATTTAAGCAAAGAGACTTGGGATTCAATATATTGTGATGGGCCATGATATTACTGTGACAACTCTGACGATACGATATCACCAGATTTCGTGATATCGTATCAGCTGCTCCATTTTCAGCCACTACTTTGGGGATGAACTGCATTTGTTCCTCTGATTTTGTCTGCAGCCCCATCATATTCCTGACCCAGGGCTACTCCTCTATCTGCTGTGTCATTCCTAACGCAAAGGTTCCCAATGGTTTTCTGGGCATCAGTGTGTGATGACAGATCAGACCATAAAGCAGGATCCTTTTCTAGGAAGTCAGTTGATATGTTCAAAGTATCAAAGAATTTCTTAGTGTTTTTTGTGACAAAGTCAAAGATTTTTTTGTCCTTATATCATGGTTGGACAGATTGATTCACTTGGCTTGATCTTCTGCTCCTTCTTTGTCATGGATGGATCACAAAATCACCAAAATGGCCCATTAATAGGGGAGAACTTTAGGGACATTGAACATAACTTAAAAATTATTTTATTGGAAAAATCTTGTTAGGTGTTTAATTTTTATGCAAACTGAACCCTTTTAGGCGCCTGCTTTAAAATTCAAAAATAAGGACCACTCTACTGTGTCTACAGGCACCATGACCAAACTGGGACACTCAAAAAACAGATCATGACTGGGACACTGATGTGCAGGTAAACGCACTCTGAGGGATACAGTGATCTCCAAGGAGCGTATGGACTGTGGGGCCGTAACTCCAGTGTTTGCGCCCTGTCTCCTTACATTATGCACAGCAACCTGCATTCAGTTTGTCGATTAAAAATGAACTTTATCAACAAAATTCTTAATGATCAATTATCAATTAGTCGACTAATCAGGCCCATCCCTACTAAGAAGCGCAGTGTAAATGTTGCTGCAGCTGAACTTGAATTTTCATCAGTAAATGTATCCATCCATCCATGTACCAATCTATCTTATTTATTTACTTACTTACTATCTAATAATCACATCAGCACAAGCAATACAGGAACATGGATGTGTGACTTACCCGTCCAAGCTTAAGTGCTCTATCTCCTGCTTCACCGCCGTCGGCACAGCAGGCACCAGCTCCTGAGACATGGATTTCAAAATGGATTCACTTGACGAACCGGCCTAGAAAACAAAATGTAAACGTATATTCTTATTACAGCAGCATGAAGTTAGAAGTGGTCAAAATACATGTAGCCTACAGCACAAATGTTACACATGAAACAAATAGCAGTTTGAAAACTTGTGTACCAAATTCAAATATTAGACTAAATGTTGAATGGTTGCTAAGATTTTTTATGATTTACTATGATTTAATGTTGATAATGACTCTCTATTGACTAAAGAAAGAGTGTTTGTCATTATCATCATGGCATCACAATCAATATTGAGTGTCATTATAAAGACACTACAAATGGATTACCTACCCCAAAGTTCCACATCATTTTAATGGCCAAAGGGAAGTTTCTCAGAGAGCAGCAGGTTATGGAGCGGTGGTCATGTTTTTCCTCCTCTTCTGTCAGCTCCACACGAGGGCTCTTTGTGGGGTTAGTGGGATGGAGCGGGGCGACGCGTGCAGCCGCCTCATACACCGCAGCATTCGAGCCTTTTCCGATCTGATTCCCAATGAGGTAATCATCCAGTTTGTACCCGGAGAGGTTCAGAGGTTTTAATGGAGGCTCAAAGCGTTTCTTTCGGAACACAGCCTGAGAAATACAGTCAGAATAATATTAGGAAAATATCGTATAAAATAAAAGTCATGGAACCAGAATTATTCCAATGCACACAACTGGCATCTTAAGTAAAATAATAATAATAATAATAATAAAAATAAAAATAAAAAAAATAAAAAAATAAAGTGGTCAGTATTACAGGAGTTTGTCATAAAATATCAATACATGAAATACAAAAATTGGCAACTATGGTCCCTTCAACACTCCGGAGAGGATGGGCACTTTTGGGGTTTTTGGGCATGTCACCTCAATATCAACATGAGTAAAAAGTTAGGGGGCAGTCACTCACACTTTCTTAACTATTTTTCAACTATTATCTGTTAATAATAGTTGAAAATCATGGTTCCAGTGCATATCCATTTTTTTTTTTTTAATCTTACCTTACAGTATGGTTTTTACAGGGGAAAACTACGGCAGGTCCATGCTGTTTAGCCCAGATGCCAGCCTGTATAGTCCTTAAACCGTATATATGATATATACCTCATATATACGGTATATGGTACAGTCTCTAACAGGAGCATTATTCCCATACACCATATTAATATTTGGATCCTTACCTGGATCTCCCGGCAGGTGGCTGCGCTCTTCCTGTCCTCCTCCAGCTGCTGTTCGATCAGCCCCAGGCCGAGTCCAAACGCGAGGAACACGGCTCTGTTCCGGGCAACCCCCCCGCCGAACCTCCTGAAGCCGGCGGCCTGGAGCTGTGCGGCCAGGCCCCGCAGAGAGGTGCGGTAATAGCGGTACCGATGCGGCAGGAAAGCCTGAGGCTGAGCGCAGCGCACCGAGGGCCCCGCGGCCCCGCGGAAGCGCTCAGCTCGGAGCTTCGCTGCGACACGTCCGCCGGATTTAAGCAGCCCCGTCTGCAGGAGGGACCGGCCCAGCTCCAGGCCGCGGCTCAACGCGTGTTTCACGGACATTATTGGGAAAGAAAGGCGCAGGTTTAAACACACTTCCCCAGCGCCAGAACTGCGCTGTTTACAAGAGAGCAACTGCTACAGAGCATGCGCACACCGGTCACATGGGCTGAGGTCACCAGGGCACCGATGGCACAAAAAACAAAACATGAGACTTTTCTTCAGATTGAAGTCTTCAGTTGACCGCATAACCTATTTGTATTATTTTAGAAAAGTATTGAAGTAGGAAAATCTCTAAAGCTCCAAACATGAGCTTAATATGACGAGTAGACCGTATCTTTACTCATATGTACTATGGCCTACGATATGAACACGATAAAGCGCTGCAATGACACCCCCTCGTGGCGCAACAATGAAATAAAAGTGGAAAGAGAAAGCCAGAATACCGTAAGACAGTTAGAAAAGATGTGAAATAAAAAAAACAAGAACTCCTCCAGCGGGGCAAAATACGCCCGTACTTTGAATTATTGTATATAGAATTCTAGAATCGGAATTCCACCAATCAGATTGCAGCAACAGAACTTAAAGACACTACAAGGCTTTGAAGTGTCCACAGACGGATAGACGGACGGACGGACGGCGCCATACCATAATACGTCCCGTCTTATTACAACGGGCGTATAACAAGTGAAAAGCAGCATTACAGCGGCCTCTATGATTTTACAGATACATGATTAATGACAGTTGTTGCGTTGTGATCCAAAACACAGAGATTAAAATCACCTAGAATTAAAACTTTGTTACACTGGGATAACTAAAACAAACACAGGTTTTTTGCTGGCCAGAATAAAAGAGACCAATTCAAAATTCTAGGTTGATAAAGGAATGAGTAAGTCAAGACCTGTGTAGTCTCCTGGTATTTACCAAGTTTCAGTTTAAAATAAAAAGTCTACATCATTTGAATCATTTGAAACAGAAATAAACTCCAGGTAATTTAGTTAATACTTGTACAAGGATTCTGCGTCGACATTCTCATGCAGAGACTCAATGTTTACGCCTATACAATAAGTTTTATACACAAACTATAGACTTCCATGGTTTAGACTTAGCGCCTCATCGTTGGTACGCAGTCCAATCAGACTCCATCTGGGTGTTATCTGGCCAACAAGTCATGTCATCATCCCCATCAATAGTTCTTCTCCTATTAGGTTAGTTTGCTATTAGATTAATTGGATTATCATACATTTGTCTGGACATATATCTGTGAGTCTCACTGCTGTTATCAGAGCCATAAACAGATCCACCTGGAGTCAGAGCTTCACTGCTGAAAGTTGAGTTTGGGATGTAAGGTGCACAAATCTGCTGCTGTGAATCTGCAGGGACAGACTGATCTGCAGCTTTATCTGTCACTAAACTTTGACATCAAGTAGGACAGGGGTGTCCAAACTATTTTCAACAAGGGCCACATAATAAAACACAGACCAGCGTGAGGCCGATCGAGGGTCATAGACAGATGGTCAAAACAGTGAGTTATTCAAATCTGTGCATTTATAACAGGTCTGAATGACCCTCTAGACCTTTGTTCAGGCTTAGACTCTCAGAAGGACACACTACATTTGTTTGATCGAGGTAGATTTCAAAAACATGCAGTAAAAAGTACTACTTGTGGTAGTATGGGCCAATTCACCTGGAAGCCTGAAGCCCAAAACAATTGGTCTGAGGGCCACATTTAACCCCTGGGCCATAGTTTGCACATGTCTGAAGTAGGAGGCTGCAAAATATCATTTCGTGGACCACAATTGGACCCTGGGCTGTGAATTTGAGACCCCTGATGTAGATGTTACTGTTTTTTGGAACTATCTCCATGGAGACAGGCAGACCACACCACCAGGCCAAGTTACAGATCAGATCTATGGAGAAGTGGGTCCGCTCACAGTAAGAATGAATGTCTTTGCAGTAGTTTGGAGAAATAAAAAGACCTTCAAATGCATAAACACAAGATATATTTGTTTAATGCCATACTGTGGAACATCTCAGGCAAAACAATGACATCATCATGAGACAAGTAGATAGCAGACCCGCCACCAGAAAAGTTACATAGTGCACCTTTAAAAAGACAAAGTTGAAGAATACTGGTAGAATATCTGTCAGAGTTTCAGACATCTGCTGGAATATGAGAATACACCATTCACGCTCCCTGAGGACCTGCTGTGAGGACCTGCTGTGAGGACCTGCTGTGAGAACCTACTGTGAGGACCTGCTGTGAGGACCTGCTGTGAGGACCTGCTGTGAGGACCTGCTGTGGTGAGGACACTCTGTGACGCCCAGTGCACTTCACCGTTCATTCTTCATTCACACTCGGGTGGTAAGAAACTACTGGTGCAGAGTGACGAAAGGGGCACTGCCCATCTGTGCCAACGGCTTCTGTGACCACCATCATCACACACATACGTTCTACTTTCACACTAGGAAATGTGGGTGAAGTGTCTTACATAAGCCAGTTTTTGTGACTGTGGCACCTCATTTTCCCAGTGGTCTCCCATCCAAGTACTAACTAGACCCGGCCTTGCTGAACTTCTCTTATCTGAAGAGATCAGGCTTTGACAAGGAGGTATGGACACTTTGCAAAGCCTTTCCTTCTTTTGTGTCACATTTGTGCTCAATCTGGTATCAGACTATTTTTTTACACTATATTTACATTTCTCCACGCAGCAGTTATTTTACATTGTCCAAACTTCAAACTTCAGTATTTGAGCATCTCCTCCAGTCATTTGGTACAGAACTAAAAACTGATTTTAAGGGATTCAATCAATTTCTTAATTTGTGTGTATTTGTGTTTGGTTTACTCAAAGTTAGGACTTTAAATCAAATTAAATGTGCTAAAAAGTCTAGTCATTTCAGCAGGTCTCAAACCATAAACAAAAGTACTTTTTACTTTTCAGTCCAGATCTAAAATGTAATGATTAGAAAGTATAGATACATGGTCTCAAATGTAGTGAAATAAAAGTAGAAAGTAAAGTAAGTAAAGTACAGATACATAAACTACAGTATGTACTTAAATATTGTTCTTTTACTTTTACATTCTACCACTGATAGTGAGACATAGGCCTGGAGCAGTGGATAATTAGATTTTGATATATTTTATAGGTTTTATTTGGAGTTTGGAGTTAATGAAGAACTCAGGGGCTCTTACCCTGTTGACAGTTTTTAAATCCAAGGGTGATTTCATGATGTTTAACATTCTGACTCAAACAAATCACGTTTAGTTAATCATATATTATTTTATTTAAGAGGAAACTTACTTATAATTTTTATATTTCATAGCACACATGCAATCCTACGGCTTTGTCACATTTCATAAATACAATAATTACAACCATCAACACAAGGTAACTTTTATTTGGCTTTATAAGGACAGAATGACCTCAGTACAAATTAGACATTTAACTTTACAATCTGCTCAACTGACTGATGTTTGGAGAAAAATGGTAATTAAAGGTGTTCTCTGCACGACGTCTATATTGTCTTATGTATATATATATATATGTATATATGTATAAATGTCTGCTAAATATCCATGGGTTTCAGCATCCTGTTATATGGTGCCATTTTGAGAACTTTCAATCATTCAAAAGACTCTCATTTTGTCTTGATTTGCTGTTATTGATTATTCTTTTTTGATCTGATAATAGGTCTGGCAACAGTTCGGCCTTTTTATCATTCTGAAACCCATCGTCTAATAACTGAAGCAGATTTATATGTCATTCGCCATCAGCCAGTAGACCCAGTTGACATAGTTTCTCATTCTTGTGTAGACTCCAGGAAAATAGGGGTTGGCACAGCTGATGCCCCAGGACACAATGCCCTCCAGGTATCCATTACACATCAGCGGTCCCCCGGAGTCTCCCTGGAAACCAGAAGGACAAACCGGTAAGATCAGTGCAGCACACTGAATTTTTCACTGTTGCATCCAGATGAAATGACTTTTACTAGACCTCTGCTGTTCTCAAGTTGATACTTTGCAAAGACTTTACACTGGGGATGTTCTACGCACATCACTATTCAGCAGTTACCAACCTCCGTGACGATGCCTCCCATCAAACGCAAACCTACACAAAAACTACCGGTATGTCAATCGTTTGTGCTTCGTTTGTGCTGTTTTGTGCTGCAAAAAGTTTCTTTTGTGCTTCTTTACTTTTGGAGAAATTAATGATTCTTTTATAGGTCAAATTGGGGTCAGCCCCACAGGAAGCTTAAAATACTCTAAAACATCCAAAATGGTGTCAATCGTTTGTGCTTCGTTTGTGCTGTTTTGTGCTGCAAAAAGTTTTGTTTGTGCGATTCTGGTTCTTAAGATATTTGCAGTTTTATTTTCGGCCGATGACGTCATCCAGCCCCTCAAAATGTTAAATAGCCTCAAAACAGGCAGAAAATTATAGAAAGCCTCAGATCATTTATCTTCACTAGTTTTGGGGAGTTTGCCGCCGTTAGCTTAGTGGAAATGACGTCCTATAATTACCTTAGAAATAATAATTAATAATTTTAGAAATAAACTTGCACAAATGAAAATTGTCACTGCACAAAACAGCACAAATGAAATACAAACGTTTTCTATAATTTTATGCCTGTTTTGAGGCTATTTAACATTTTGAGGGGCTGGATGACGTCATCGGCCAAAAATAAAACTGCAAATATCTTAAGAACCAGAATCGCACAAACGAAGCACAAACGACTGACTCCATTTTGTTTAAGAGCATTTTTAAGCTTCCTGGGGGCTGACCCCAGTTTGACCTATAAAAGAATCGTTAATTTCTCCAAAACTAAAGAAGCACAAACAAAACTTTTTGCAGCATAAAACAACACAAATGAAGCACAAACGATTGACATAGTTTTTGTGTAGGTTTGCGTTTGATGTCAAGTCAAAAAGGCCTGCTCCTAACCTCCTCCCTGCTCCTAACCTCCTCCCTGCTCCTAACCTCCTCCCTGCTCCTAACCTCCTCCCTGCTCCTAACCTCCTCCCTGCTCCTAACCTCCTCCCTGCTCCTAACCTCCTCTCTGCTCCTAACCTCCTCTCTGCTCCTAACCTCCTCCCTGCTCCTAACCTCCTTCCTGCTCCTAACCTCCTCTCTGCTCCTAACCTCCTCTCTGCTCCTAACCTCCTCTCTGCTCCTAACCTCCTCCCTGCTCCTAACCTCCTCCCTGCTCCTAACCTCCTCTCTGCTCCTAACCTCCTCTCTGCTCCTAACCTCCTCCCTGCTCCTAACCTCCTCTCTGCTCCTAACCTCCTCCCTGCTCCTAACCTCCTCCCTGCTCCTAACCTCCTCTCTGCTCCTAACCTCCTCTCTGCTCCTAACCTCCTCCCTGCTCCTAACCTCCTCCCTGCTCCTAACCTCCTCCCTGCTCCTAACCTCCTCTCTGCTCCTAACCTCCTCTCTGCTCCTAACCTCCTCCCTGCTCCTAACCTGCTCTCTGCTCCTAACCTCCTCTCTGCTCCTAACCTCCTCTCTGCTCCTAACCTCCTCCTTGCTCCTAACCTCCTCCCTGCTCCTAACCTCCTCCCTGCTCCTAACCTGCTCTCTGCTCCTAACCTCCTCTCTGCTCCTAACCTCCTCTCTGCTCCTAACCTCCTCCCTGCTCCTAACCTCCTCCCTGCTCCGAACCTCCTCTCTGCTCCTAACCTCCTCTCTGCTCCTAACCTCCTCCCTGCTCCTAACCTGCTCTCTGCTCCTAACCTCCTCTGTGCTCCTAACCTCCTCTCTGCTCCTAACCTCCTCCCTGCTCCTAACCTCCTCTCTGCTCCTAACCTCCTCCCTGCTCCTAACCTCCTCCCTGCTCCTAACCTCCTCCCTGCTCCTAACCTCCTCTCTGCTCCTAACCTCCTCCCTGCTCCTAACCTCCTCCCTGCTCCTAACCTCCTCTCTGCTCCTAACCTCCTCTCTGCTCCTAACCTCCTCCCTGCTCCTAACCTCCTCCCTGCTCCTAACCTCCTCTCTGCTCCTAACCTCCTCCCTGCTCCTAACCTCCTCTCTGCTCCTAACCTCCTCTCTGCTCCTAACCTCCTCCCTGCTCCTAACCTGCTCCCTGCTCCTAACCTCCTCTCTGCTCCTAACCTCCTCCCTGCTCCTAACCTCCTCTCTGCTCCTAACCTCCTCTCTGCTCCTAACCTCCTCTCTGCTCCTAACCTCCTCTCTGCTCCTAACCTCCTCCCTGCTCCTAACCTCCTCTCTGCTCCTAACCTCCTCTCTGCTCCTAACCTCCTCCCTGCTCCTAACCTCCTCCCTGCTCCGAACCTCCTCTCTGCTCCTAACCTCCTCTCTGCTCCTAACCTCCTCCCTGCTCCTAACCTGCTCTCTGCTCCTAACCTCCTCTCTGCTCCTAACCTCCTCCCTGCTCCTAACCTCCTCTCTGCTCCTAACCTCCTCCCTGCTCCTAACCTCCTCCCTGCTCCTAACCTCCTCCCTGCTCCTAACCTCCTCTCTGCTCCTAACCTCCTCCCTGCTCCTAACCTCCTCCCTGCTCCTAACCTCCTCTCTGCTCCTAACCTCCTCTCTGCTCCTAACCTCCTCCCTGCTCCTAACCTCCTCCCTGCTCCTAACCTCCTCTCTGCTCCTAACCTCCTCCCTGCTCCTAACCTCCTCCCTGCTCCTAACCTCCTCTCTGCTTCTAACCTCCTCTCTGCTCCTAACCTCCTCCCTGCTCCTAACCTCCTCTCTGCTCCTAACCTCCTCCCTGCTCCTAACCTCCTCCCTGCTCCTAACTTCCTCTCTGCTCCTAACCTCCTCTCTGCTCCTAACCTCCTCCATGCTCCTAACCTCCTCTCTGCTCCTAACCTCCTCCCTGCTCCTAACCTCCTCTCTGCTCCTAACCTCTTCCCTGCTCCTAACCTCCTCTCTGCTCCTAACCTCCTCCCTGCTCCTAACCTCCTCTCTGCTCCTAACCTCCTCCCTGCTCCTAACCTCCTCCCTGCTCCTAACCTCCTCCATGCTCCTAACCTCCTCTCTGCTCCTAACCTCCTCCCTGCTCCTAACCTCCTCCCTGCTCCTAAACTCCTCTCTGCTCCTAACCTCCTCTCTGCTCCTAACCTCCTCCCTGCTCCTAACCTGCTCTCTGCTCCTAACCTCCTCTCTGCTCCTAACCTCCTCCCTGCTCCTAACCTCCTCTCTGCTCCTAACCTCCTCCCTGCTCCTAACCTCCTCTCTGCTCCTAACCTCCTCCCTGCTCCTAACCTCCTCTCTGCTCCTAACCTCCTCTCTGCTCCTAACCTCCTCCCTGCTCCTAACCTCCTCCCTGCTCCTAACCTCCTCCCTGCTCCTAACCTCCTCTCTGCTCCTAACCTCCTCTCTGCTCCTAACCTCCTCTCTGCTCCTAACCTCCTCTCTGCTCCTAACCTCCTCCCTGCTCCTAACCTCCTCTCTGCTCCTAACCTCCTCTCTGCTCCTAACCTCCTCCCTGCTCCTAACCTCCTCTCTGCTCCTAACCTCCTCCCTGCTCCTAACCTCCTCCCTGCTCCTAACCTCCTCTCTGCTCCTAACCCCATTCACCATTTCTCCCCTCCCCCCTTGCGGTTTCCTAGCCTGGCCAGTAGATGGCGATAAATCCAGGAGCCAGTAGTGTCTGCTGCACCCATTTAATTAGACTCAGGTGAGCAGGGAGGTCAAAGACCAGGAATGAATGAGGGGAAAGCACAGAGACACTACTGGTGAGTAGAACTGAGTTTAAAACGGTAAAAATAAGTTGTGTTGTAGATATATTAGAATATAGGTTAAAAATGTTAATGGTAAAAGTACATTAGTTAAAATTATAGCCTAATTTAATATTTAAAAGTATATTAATAAAAAAAGATTAAAAACTATTGTAAATATTGTAATTTCATTATTTATATATTTGTTTGCTTTAAAGGTTTTCGACCTGCCACTACTACTACTACAATAAATTCTTAAAGCCGAGTTGAGCCTTGTGTCTTCTTTCCTGGGTTTTTCAAGTCAAACCTCCATTCCTCAATTAAAGACTTGACATTTGATGGGGGGGCCCACTTCACGCAGCTCAGTTACCATGGTGATACAATGCACACAATAGCAAAAAAGTTTTAAGATAGTGTGAAAACTATACAAAATGGATTTAAACAGCACATTTTCAGGAGCCTGTGATCAATACGAATGTTCATGGTCCTGTTTAGGAGTTTGATTTTCATCCAAAAAGTTGAGAGTGACTAACTGAAAAACTGGTGGCAACTCTAGCACTACTCTGTTAGAAACTTTATTTGAGCACTGACCCATAGACTGACCCATAGACTATATAAATGGACATTACTAATGCACGAGCCGGCAAATTACAGTTAGGAAGTTTGCACGTGGACGCTTCCGGTGTTCTGTCGAAATGGGCTGCCCCATCGAAATGCACTACCCAGAGCCTAAAGTGACAGTGATGTCTACTGTTTCACACTCCCCCATCGAATGAAGCTACCTTATGTTTTTCCGTTTACAGCTGTATAGATCCAATAAAGTGAACCTCTCCAGTTTTACTACATATTCCTTTGGATTAGAGACACTGGGTTTGATGCTGTTTACACACGGTGATCACAATTTATACCATAGTTATTTCAAGTAGTTAATATGAATATGCATAGTTTATTTGCACAGTTGTATTCCGCTCAAATAGAGCTCTGACTGAATGTGGCGCATATTGACAGACTAATTTAACCATTGAATTATGCTCCCACTGTAGAATCACCATTATTCACTCATTTATATGAATATGTGCAGAGGAGCTCATTTCGACAGGTTTATATCTTCTATCAAATAAGGCTTCCACTGTATAAGAGAAAGAAATGACTGGAAACACTGAAATCTTTATATTAAATATTTAACTCTGATATCAGTGTGAGCTTCCTATTATAATACAGTGATATTTTATTTATACAGCGTCTTTTTAAACAAAGTTACAACGTTTTCTACACATGGAAACAAGATAAAATTTGATGTAATGAAAATGATAAAGATAAAATCAAGTATTAAATCCTAACTATTCAATCATCTAATGTAGGTATTCTGCACATGTCGATGCTTAACTGGTCCAAACATACAATAAAACCTGTACACTTGTAAAATGTGACTTGTTCCTCCACTTCTGCCTCGGGATCTCAAATCGACGGCATTTAAACTGTAACAGTGCTTGGGGGTCGTGCGCATGTGCAGTAGAGTGAGGGAACTCAAATCGACAGGACACCGGCTCCCACTGACTTACAGAGAGAAGGGCCAACTATATTCCAATTGTTGCTGTGAGCCTTGTCGTTTTGCTCTTAAAATGTTCATATTAACTCACTTTGTCCATTAAAACAATCCGATTCTTAAATCGCCTCTGTAACCGTTAGAATCATGAGCTACATTTGAGTGGAGCCAAACTCTCTGGGTGACGTCTAAGGTGACCAGACGCCCCTGTTGACTCGGGGACACTCCTAGTTTTGAGCCCTGTGTCCCTGGTCCCAGTGAATTGATCCAAAACCAGAGACCCAGTTTTACATAAGAAATATCCCTGGTGTTTAACCAATCTGATCCCCGCCAACAGTAAAGAGAGGCATTTATTGTCTAGGCTTTTTGTTTTAGTTTTTTGTTTAGGTAAAATTACAGAAAACACAAAGAAAATGTGACTATACTCACATGTTATCGTGAATAAATCATGAATGGGCCGAGTGCATAACAATTTTCTTAATTATGCACTTATTTCACTATTTTATTATTACCAACACAGAGGTGTCCCAGTTTCTGATTTTGAACATCTGGTCACCCCAGTGACGCCACACTCCCTTAATACAGTTTATGATCTGACCACATTCTAACCACTTAAACAAGTAGTAGCAGTAGTAGTAGTAGTAGTAATAGTAGCAGCAATAATAGTAGTAGCAGTAGTAGTAATAGTCCATCCATCCATTTTCTTCTACTTATCCAGGGTCGGGTCACAGGGGTGGCAGTCTAAGCAGGGACTCCCAGACTTCCTTCAACCCAGACACTTCCGCCAGCTCCTCCAGGGGACCCCGAGGTGTTCCCAGGCCCAGTCCCTCCAGTGTGTCCTGGGTCTTCCCTGGGGCCTCCTCCTGGTGGGACATGCCCGGAACACCTCCCGAGGGAGGCATCCAGGAGGCATCAGCCGTTCTCAACGTGGAGGACTCTACTCCGAGCTCCTCACCCTATCTCGAAGGGAGCGCCCGGCCACTCTGCGGAGGAAACAAATTTCGACCGCTTGTATCCGCGATCTCATCCTTTCGGTCATTAGCCAAAGCTCACGACCATAGGTGGTTGACACCAGAAGTAAGGGATGCCGTCAGGCTGAAGAAGGAGTCCTACCAGGCCTTGCTGGCTTGGGGAACTCCTGAGGCAGCTGATGGGTACCGCCGGGCCAAGCGTGCTGCAGCCCGGGCGGTCGCAGAGGCAAAAACTCAGGTTTGGGAGGAGTTTGGGGAGGCCATGGAGGAGGACTATCGGACGGCTCCACCGAAATTCTGGAAAAACATCCAGCGCCTCAGGAGGGGGAAGCAGTGCTTCACCAACACTATTTACAGTGCGGGGGAAGAGCTGCTGACCTCAACTGGGGATGTTGTTGGACGGTGGAAGGAATACTTTGGGGATCTCCTCAATCCCACCGTCATATTTTCCGAAGAGGAGGCAGAGGCTGGGGACCCAGAGGCGGACTCATCCATCACCCTGGCTGAAGTCACTGGGGTGGTTGGGAAGCTCCTCGGTGGCAAGGCTCCCAGGGTGGATTAGATCCGTCCTGAGTACCTTAAGTCTCTGGGTGTTGTGGGGTTGTCTTGGCTGACACGCCTCTGCAACATCGCGTGGCGGTCAGGAACAGTACCTCTGGACTGGCAGACCGGGGTGGTGGTCCCTCTGTATAAGAAGGGGGACCGGAGGGTGTGTTCCAACTACAGGGGAATCACACTCCTCAGCCTCCCCGGTAAAGTCTATGCCAGGGTACTGGAGAGGAGAGTCCGGCCGATAGTCGAACCTCGGATCCAGGAGGAGCAGTGTGGTTTTCGGCCTGGTCGTGGAACACTGGACCAGCTCTACACCCTCCATCGGGTGCTCGAAGGTTCATGGGAGTTTGCCCAACCAGTCCACATGTGCTTTGTGGACCTGACGAAGGCATTTGACCGTGTCCCTCATGGTGCCCTGTGGGGGGAGTGGTCCGGGAGTATGGAGTCCGGGGCCCTTTGCTAAGGGCTGTCCAGGCACTGTATGACCGGAGCAGGAGCTGTGTTCATTGCTGGCAGTAAATCAGACCTGTTCCTGGTGCATGTTGGACTCCGCCAGGGCTGCCCTTTGTCACCGGTTCTGTTCATTGTATTTATGGACAGAATTTGTAGGCGCAGCCAGGGGCCGGAGGGGGTCCGGTTCGGGGACCACAGGATCTCATCTTTGCTCTTTGCAGATGATGTTATCCTGTTGGCTCCATCAAACCAGGACCTGCAGCACTGGGGCAGTTTGCAGCCGAGGGTGAAGTGGCCGGGGTGAGGATCAGCTGTTCCAAATCCAAGGCCATGGTTCTCGACTGGAAAAAGGTGGATTGCCCTCTCCGGGTGGGTGGGGAGTCTCTGCCTCAAGTGGAGGAGTTCAAGTACTACCATAGTAGTAGTAGTAATAGTAGCAGCAATAATAGTAGTAGTAGTAATAGTAGCAGCAATTATAGTAGTAGTAGTAATAGTAGCAGCAATTATAGTAGTAGTAGTAGTATTAGTAGTAGTAGTAGTAGTAGTAGTAATAGTAGTAGTAGTAGTAGTATCAGCAGGCCTGTCAACAGAAATTTGAGGGGGTCACGGGGCAATAAGTCTCACATGGGCCCCCCTCAAATAAAAATCAAAATTAATAGTACGAGAGTCCAATTCTGGGCCCCTAAAACCCTGAGGTCCGGGACAACAGACCCCTTTGTCCCCCCCCATCTATTGCCCTGAGTATTCACAGCATTAGTAGTAGTAGTTATAGTACACTGGAATAGTTTTATTAGTGGTAGGTAGCTCTAGAAGTAATGGCAGTACAAGTATACCTGGCATGCGTCCCTCCCTCCAAAGCGGTACCCAGCACAGAGCATGTTGCTGTTGACCCTGCCCCAGTAGTAGTAGTAGCAGGAGGCGTAGAGCTGGACGTCCACAGCCCTCAGGTTGTCAGACAGCTGTGGGTTGTACAGTGAGGTGACGCCCCAGCCGCTCACCGTGCACGTGTCGGTGGTCAGAGGCGGGGCGCTGGGTGGGGGCAGGCGTGCGGGCTCCACATATGCATTTATGATGGCTGGATGACTCAGCTGGAAGAGAAAGGAGTACTTATTATGACAATCTAAATATTAGGGCTGTAAATGATATGAAAAATCTGATACTAAACAATACCAAAACTACTAGCAGCAGCAATAATTGTGGTAGTAGTAATAGTAGTAGTAATAATAGTAGTAGTACTAATAGTAGTAGCAATAATAGTAGTAGTAGTTATAGTAGCAGCAATAGTAGTGGTAATAGTAATAGCAGCAGCAGTAATAGTACGCCAAAAATATTCATTTTGTCTTATTAATGCATTAACTTCTTAGGTTCCTTTCTAAGACAATGTAGCCAAGTGTATTTTTACCTTGTTGACATGTTTCGGCTGCTAGCTGCGAGCCATCTTCAGAACAGGACAGTTCTGAAGATGGCTCGCAGCTAGCAGCCGAAACATGTCAACAAGGTAAAAATACACTTGGCTACATTGTCTTAGAAAGGAACCTAAGAAGTTAAAGCAGTAATAGTAGTAGTAGCAATAGTAGCAGCAATAATAATAGTAGTAGTAATAATAGCAGCAATAATAATAGTAGTAGTAATAATAGCAGCAATAATAATAGTAGTAGTAATAATAGCAGCAATAATAATAGTAGTAGTAGTATCAATCAATCAATCAATCAAAGTTTATTTATAGAGCACTTTTCATACAAAAATGCAACACAAAGCGGTTGTAGTGGTAGTAGTAGTAGTAGTAGTAGTAGTAGTAGTAGTAGTAGTAGTAGTAGTAGTAGTAGTAGTAGCAGTAGTAGTAGTAGTAGCAATAGTAGTAATAGTAGTAGTAGTAGTAGTAAGAGTGGCAGCAGTAGTAGCAGCAGCAATAGTAGTAGTAGTAGTTGTAGTAGTAGTAATAGTAGCAGCAATAGTAGTAGTAAGAGTAGCAGCAATAGTAGTAGTAGTAGTAGTAGTAGTAGTAGTAGTTGTAGTAGTAGTAATAGTAGAAGCAATAGTAGTAGTAAGAGTAGCAGCAATAGTAGTAGTTGTAGTAGTAGTAATAGTAGAAGCAATAGTAGTAGTAAGAGTAGCAGCAATAGTAGTAGTAGTAGTAGTAGTAGTAGTAGTAGTAGTTGTAGTAGTAGTAAGAGTAGCAGCAATAGTAGTAGTAGTAGTAGTTGTAGTAGTAGTAGTAGTAGTAGTAAGAGTAGCAGCAATAGTAGTAGTAGTAGTAGTTGTAGTAGTAGTAATAGTAGCAGCAATAGTAGTAGTAGTAGTAGTAGTAGTAGTAGTAATAGTAGCAGCAATAGTAGTAGTAGTAGTAGTAGTTGTAGTAGTTGTAGTAGTAGTAATAGTAGTAGTAGTAGTAGTAGTAGTAGTAGTAGTAGTAATTGTAGTAGTTTACCTTACATTTACCTCAAGTTAAGATTACAAATAAACTGTTCACTTTTGTACAAATGTGTATTTATGTGTGGTTTATGTAAATATACAGCCGTGTAATGCTCCATTTACATTTCAGCTGTGTCTGTTGAAAAATAGCACATAGAATGGGACATTGCCAAAAATATCAGTATTGAATGTCGGCCAATACCGATATCGACAAATCTGTATTGATATTGGCCAGTACTGATACTGATATATCACCCATCATAGGTAGGCTTATTAGCAGAGGTGGTTACTGTTACGTTTACTTTATATTGACTTGAGGATCTTAACTTTTTAAAGAAATTGTACTTTTCTAGCAGTTTTGGTACTTTTACTCCTACTTTTTTATTATTATTTTATTTTAAGTATTATGTCATGTTTTGTCCCAACACTGACATTCATTTCAAAATATACATCATATGTTACTCTTTAAGTTACTCTTACTTGAGTAGTAGTTTTCCTCAAATGTATTTGACTTTATTTCTTGGTCTACTACTTCTTCAACACGAGTAATTATTTTGAAGTAACATTACTCTTACCAGAGAACAATCTTTGGCTTCTCTATCTGTCGGTTATTGTAATGTGTCTATATTGTTGTGTTGTTGTCTTTGTGTCTATATGTCAAACAATGCATACATACATATGCATTTATGATGGCTGGATGACTCAGCTGGAAGAGAAAGGAGTACTTATTATGACAATCTAAATATTAGGGCTGTAAAAGATATGAAAAATCTGATACTAAACAATACCAAAACTACTAGCAGCAGCAATAATTGTGGTAGTAGTAATAGTAGTAGTAATAATAGTAGTAGTACTAATAGTAGTAGCAATAATAGTAGTAGTAGTTATAGTAGCAGCAATAGTAGTGGTAATAGTAATAGCAGCAGCAGTAATAGTAGTAGTAGCAATAGTAGCAGCAATAATAATAGTAGTAGTAATAATAGCAGCAATAATAATAGTAGTAGTAATAATAGCAGCAATAATAATAGTAGTAGTAGTAGTATCTATCAATCAATCAATCAATCAATCAAAGTTTATTTATAGAGCACTTTTCATACAAAAATGCAACACAAAGCGGTTGTAGTGGTAGTAGTAGTAGTAGTAGTAGTAGTAGTAGTAGTAGTAGTAGTAGTAGTAGTAGTAGCAATAGTAGTAATAGTAGTAGTAGTAGTAGTAAGAGTGGCAGCAGTAGTAGCAGCAGCAATAGTAGTAGTAGTAGTAGTTGTAGTAGTAGTAATAGTAGCAGCAATAGTAGTAGTAAGAGTAGCAGCAATAGTAGTAGTAGTAGTAGTTATAGTAGTAGTAATAGTAGAAGCAATAGTAGTAGTAGTAGTAGTAGTAGTAGTAGTTGTAGTAGTAGTAATAGTAGAAGCAATAGTAGTAGTAATAGTAGAAGCAATAGTAGTAGTAATAGTAGCAGCAATAGTAGTAGTAAGAGTAGCAGCAATAGTAGTAGTAGTAGTAGTAGTTGTAGTAGTAGTAATAGTAGAAGCAATAGTAGTAGTAAGAGTAGCAGCAATAGTAGTAGTAGTAGTAGTAGTAGTAGTTGTTGTAGTAGTAGTAATAGTAGCAGCAATAGTAGTAGTAGTAGTAGTAGTAGTAGTAATAGTAGCAGCAATAGTAGTAGTAGTAGTAGTTATAGTAGCAGCAATAGTAGTAGTAGTAGTTGTAGTAGTTGTAGTAGTAGTAATAGTAGCAGCAATAGTAGTAGTAGTAGTAGTAGTAGTAGTAGTAGTAATAGTAGCAGCAATAGTAGTAGTAGTAGTAGTAATAGTAGCAGCAATAGTAGTAGTAGTAGTAGTAGTAGTAGTAGTAGTAGTTGTAGTAGTTGTAGTAGTAGTAATAGTAGCAGCAATAGTAGTAGTAGTAGTAGTTGTAGTAGTAGTAGTAGTAGTAATAGTAGTAGTAGTAGTAGTAGTAGTAGTAGTAGTAGTAGTAGTTGTAGTAGTAGTAGTAGTAGTTGTAGTAGTTTACCTTACATTTACCTCAAGTTAAGATTACAAATAAACTGTTCACTTTTGTACAAATGTGTATTTATGTGTGGTTTATGTAAATATACAGCCGTGTAATGCTCCATTTACATTTCAGCTGTGTCTGTTGAAAAATAGCACATAGAATGGGACATTGCCAAAAATATCAGTATTGAATGTCGGCCAATACCGATATCGACAAATCTGTATTGATATTGGCCAGTACTGATACTGATATATCACCCATCATAGGTAGGCTTATTAGCAGAGGTGGTTACTGTTACGTTTACTTTATATTGACTTGAGGATCTTAACTTTTTAAAGAAATTGTACTTTTCTAGCAGTTTTGGTACTTTTACTCCTACTTTTTTATTATTATTTTATTTTAAGTATTATGTCATGTTTTGTCCTAACACTGACATTCATTTCAAAATATACATCATATGTTACTCTTTAAGTTACTCTTACTTGAGTAGTAGTTTTCCTCAAATGTATTTGACTTTATTTCTTGGTCTACTACTTCTTCAACATGAGTAATTATTTTGAAGTAACATTACTCTTACCAGAGTACAATCTTTGGCTTCTCTATCTGTCGGTTATTGTAATGTGTCTATATTGATGTGTTGTTGTCTTTGTGTCTATATGTCAAACAAGATCTGTGTTTGTTCCTCTGGGACATTAGAGTCTAAAGTGTAGAGTCTACTCTAGCGCCCTCTGCCTGTAGAGTAAACGTCAGATGTATCTGTGTACTGTGGAACAGTTAAAGCCAAGCAAAGACAAACAGGTGACTACAGTCAAAAGGTTGGACACACCATCTCTTTATTTTTATTACTTTCGACATGTTCATTGTTTTGTTGTCATTTTTTGTTTGTTTGTTTTTTATATATATTTTTTGACAAAGCAAAGGGTGGCTACTTTGAGGATTCTAATATAAAATATATATTTATAATGTAATTTTACTTGCTACATAATTCCATATATATATATTTTTTGTCTTCTGTGTCAAACAAAATGTAGACAGGAGTAAAAAGAAAGAAAAATGAGATGGTGTGTTTAAACTTTTGACTGGTAATGTACCTTTCTCTAAAATGTTACATAGTGCACCTTTAAAGTTATGTGCAGTAACTGTGGTATCTTACCTTTATCAGCATGATGTCATTGTTGTAAGTTTTGAAGTTGAAACTGTGCAGGTAAATTTTGGAAACATTAAAATATTGCTCAAATCCCTCTGTGACCCATATATTGTGTTCGCCAAAAACCAGCATCATTGTACTGGTCCTGAAAAGACACAAATGTGATTCAGTCCCACCATCAGCTGCATAAGGACCTTTCCTTACGCATTCACATGAAAATGATCCCAAGTGTTTAGAAGTACTAATGTAGTTACATACGGTCGCCAGCAGTGGGCAGCAGACACCGCCCATTCCTCTGCGATCAGAGTGCATCCACAGTAAGGCTTAGGCTCCATTAATGGAACAATGGCCAGTACAGCACCCTGGTATTTTAATGTATTCGGCAGTACCTCCAAACCGCCGATAATTTTATTGTCTTCTACAACAATTAGAATAAATATATTTGTCATGATTTTATCTCCAAATATTTGTTATTTAAAAATACACTTTGCAACTTTTCTGGTGGAGTGTGTGTCACCTGCTTGTCTCAGATATGTACCACAGAATGACATTAAACTCATCTGTCTCCATAGAGACAAGTGATTGACACCACCAGGTCAATTTACAGGTCAGATCTGTGGAATGGTGACTCTGCTTACAGTAATCCATGTTTTTCAAGGTGTCTATTTCATTTTTGATATTTCAAATACAAACTTCTTATTTTCATATAATATTTTATTTTATTTATACATATATTTTTTTAATGGAAGAGAGTAAGGACCCTCCAATTGATATTTTTCAGATTGTGGGATGTGATGATGCGGGATAAGAGATACTTTCTTGTACTTTGCCATGAAATGACCAAAAGGTAAATTCATTCAACTGTCAAACCTGCTCATTTCTGACTTGACTCTAACTCTCCCATCTGTATTAAATAGAATTTGCCCAGAACACACAGAATGTTGTAATATCATCTGAAACCCAGTCATATGGTACAAGAAAAAAAACAAAAAAAAACAAGAGAGTTTGATTGCACTTAAACAACTTGTCACGGTATGTATACAAACCAAAAAAATCAATTTAATGCCATATAGTGGAGCATTTCAGACAAAGCAATAGCTTCTCCATGAGCAGGTTAGCAGATACCCCAGCAGAAAAGTTACATAGTGCACCTTTAATGGTGCTTTAAGTCATCTATTGAAGGCTATAAACGTCCTGTTTTGTGAGAACATGAAGACATGGATTCTATGTGGCTAAAGAACATACCTGATACAGCACAGCTTAGAAGCAGGAGAAAGAATCCTGCCGTAGGGGACGCCATTTAATCGCTCGCTATACAGATACTTGTTGTCCTGGAATAATAAAAGAACAAACCATCTCAGTGTAAATAATGTCACGCGCTGTCATATCAGCTGTTCTTAGTGAGACAAAGGTGTACAAGCACATATGGTTATTTATACTGACAGATGAAAAAAGACGGCGAAAAAATACAAATAAATACGTTCACACATAGAACCTTGTAGAATTTGAATTTTTTGAAACGTATATTTAAATAGAACATTCTGGAAACATTGAACTTTGTGCCAGATTTTGTTTCATGTTTTCTGACAGTGATATTAACCATAAACCAGGTCAAAAATGTTAATTATGAGTTAAACAGTATTCTCACTTGTCCTTCATCCCAGTATTAAACTAACAGAGGTATAGACTGTTGTGATGTTATGTGAACCCAGCCTCTTAACAACTGTAGCGTCAATAATTTTTAGAAAAATTCACACAATTTATCTTAATAGAAATTGGTTTAAAATAAATAAACAAAACAAAGCTTACCTGGATTTGAAACAGACAAATCTTCTCCAAATGGTGAGGCTAAAGTTTAACTCTTGCCTTTTATAGTGTAACTGGATCTGGGCGATAATCTTTTGTTAAATTGTTCTTTTCGTTCGGTTTTGTGCTGTAACCATTTCATATTCCCAACAAAACCTGACCTAGTACACACAATGCGACGTGTTCCAGTGCATTATGAGTTTGCAAACCCCATCGTGTCCCCCATCATCAGGGGACTGAGAAAGAAGGTGTGTCCATGACCTGTGCTTATCTCCAGATGAAACCTTTGTGCCACCTGGAGCTCACTTCACTCTTATTGGGCACGCTGAAAACACATAAGAAAAAATCTAATTAAAAGTGCATATGACAGGTTTTGCAATTTTTCTGATTTTGACTTGGTTTGGTATTTCTCATAGTTTTACACCTGTTAAGTGGCTGTTTGTGGGTAAAAGTTGCAAACATATAAAATAGTGCTCAGGTTTTACATAGAAAACCTCCATATCACCACTAACATCAATTCCATCCAAAATGCAGAGACAATTTACAAATACGGAAGGCATTTTCTGTCACTTTCAACCCTCATTTAACAAAACAAAGGCGTTGTCATTTATATTATTCTAATCATCCCTCCTAAACCGCACCTTCATGTGGTAGAGGGACATGTGCGCCCATTGTCATCCATCCTAGGCTCTGGTCAGCCTAAGAGAGGTTCAGAAGCCCCTTATGATGAGTGACAGAGCATGGGAATACTTCGGCCTCACCTCCGGGCACAGCTTGGTTCTGGAACCCAGTTGGTGTGGGCTTGCTCATTTCCCCACGGCTCATTTGCCATGTGCTAGAGTCCCCCCAGTGAATGAAAGAGTGCCCTTTTCAAACAGCAATGAGTACCCGACCTTCTTGGAGTCCCTGTGAGGGGTATTTGTCAGTGCACCAACACCAACCGTGGACTGTTGTTCTGCTGGAGGACTTCAACGCCAACGTGAGCAACTCCAGTGACACCTGGAGAGGGGTGATAGGTCGGAGAAACAGCTTCCCTGATCTGAACCTGAGCGGTACTCACAGTTTGGGACTGTATCAGATGGTGAAGGAGCTAAGTCAAAAGGCCCCTATTGACCTACCCTCATCTATGGTCATGAGCTTTGGATGATGACCAAAAGAATCAGAATCAGAAACAGAATCAGAAAGGTTTTATTGGCATATGAGTGAACAGGGTCACAACATTAGGAAATTGCTGCAGTACTGGGAGCGGAGTGTAGACAAACACTAAACATGCAACAAATAAACCAGAATAAAATAAGTAGAAAAACAAGATGGCGGATACAAGGGAGGAGGCCCCATGTCCCTCGGATGGCCTGGGAGGGCCTTGGGGTCTCACTGGAAGGAAGTGTCTGAAGGTGAAGGAAGTCTGGAAGTCCCTCCTCCACAACCCGGTTTTAGATAAAGCAGAAGAAAATGGACAGATGAACATTCTAATCATAACTATTGTTCACTTTAGACTGATTTTGGCCCTTGTTAGCCTTGTTTTGGCTCTGATGAGAGAAAGTGAGGATGTGACCTATGCAGGGATATAAACTTGATAATTCTTTAAAAAAAAAATTTATTTTTCAGACTTTGTAAACTAAAGCAGGGCGTAGCTCCAGTGATTCTTCCTGGAATAGTTGTGATCCCCATAAGTGGTGTTTTGTTTCATTATTCCCAGATTGGAGGTATAGTCTATAGGGAGGTATCTGACACTTGCCTTCAGGCCACCATTATGCTGGACTCACCTACTACTTTTACATTTACTGCCTGTTTTTCTAACGTGCTTTCACAAAATGCAGTTTTGTTCATGACTGACAATGGCCCTTAAACAGCTAATTCAGCCATATCGTTCTTACCCGCCCTCACTTCAGGATTAGTGTCACTCATTTCATACTCAGGTGGCTGAAAAACACAAACATGTTCCGAATCCCATGTGATTCTTAAGGTTATTCTTATCTTTGCTGTCCATGTAATGTAGATTCATTTGTTCTCTGCATTTGATCCGTCCTTCAATGCCACTTGAGTCCGTCAGGAGCTGTAGTCTTGATAGTCAAAACTACTTTAATTTCAACATTTTTGACAAATGCGTGCAACTAATTCAACCCTAAAATCCATATTATTTTCTTTTTTCATCTTAAATTTGAACTTTTTGGGCCGATTAATGAGTCCAGTAGTTGTCCTTAAAAGTTTAGAGATCTGTTGCCCTCTAGTGGCGACATAAACCACATCTTATTTTACTTTCCATGTCAGAAATATAGCTCTCTTCTTAGAATTGTTGTAACTGAAGACAAAAGATTCTCATAAAAATGTGGGTTGAGTTACAGCACTGTTCTCGATTTAAAACTGAAAAGGCCTTACTCGACCTAAACACTGTACGATAATACGGGCTGCTTCTCGGTCAATAAATCAGGCTGATATTTGCACTTTTGTCACGTGGTAATACAAGAAATGCTCCACTGCATTTTTAAACTCTATAAATTTTTGCTAGAATTATTTGGATTATTTCAGCTCAGACATGTCCAATCTCTACAAACAAAAGGTAGAACATGATGTTAACTTGAAAACTAAGGTGGAACAGAGCATTTTGAGCTTTGGAGATGTAAACAGACTCATAATAAAGAGTTACTCAAACATGAATGAAACAAAACATAATTCCAGGTCTGTTTTGAGGAGGTAACAGCATTCTAACATCACTTAAAGAGCATAACAGTCAGTTTTGCATAATATAGGAGCAGGCTGATTGTGTTTTGATCAATCTGCTGTTAAAAAACACACACAAATCTTCATTTTTACATTCTTGGGCAAAGAGATAACCGCACAGGACATGACTACACTGCTCTCCTAAAGGGATAGTTCGGGATTTTTGACATGAATCTGTACGTCCCCGTCAGCAGTGTTGTGCATCAGCACTGACTCACCTCCCAACAGTGTCCAGTGAGCCGAGTTCTTCCCCGGTTTCGGTGCTGACAAAAGTGTCCGGCAAGTTGGCTGGAGTCATGAAAATAAAGCGGCGCCGCGCCTGTTTCACTGTGTTTCCTGCTTGGAAAGTTCACGACAACATGTGTGACTATACAACACCGACAATGAAAACATGGCCTTTAGCACAGAGCCAAGGGGAGATCTTTATGAACCCGAATATACTGATGCCCAAATTCACCAGATGGAGTCAGAACGGGCAGAGACAGAGAGGAGGGACAGTGGGACAAGCTGAAGCTGGATTTTTGTTGTTTCAGAGAATCACAAGTCCGCACCATTTTTATATATATTCTTATATAGCTCATACAAGCTTATATACTTATCGCTGTAGCCCTAACGTTAGCTCTCTTGCATTGCGGCGTCATCAGTCTGAGCGTAAACACTGCTGAACAACAAAAGTGATGGATTCGTGTGCGGCTTTACCTGGCAGCAGCACAAAGTGATATGACTGTAGAGAAATAGTACCAAGCGATTATGAGGTCTTTTCGTGGTTCATGTTTTGTGATCCAAATGTATCACTCCTTTGAACACATATTGTTTTGAGAAGAAAAACTCTTTATTTTAATTTTATTATATTCTTTATTTTCGTGACCCCAGCCAACTTTCCGGACACTTTCGTCAACACCAAACTCCATTTGGTGAATTTGGGCATCAGTATATTCGGGTTCATAAAGATCTCCCCTTGGCTCTGTGATGATGTCTTCATCGTCGGTGTCGTAGTCACACATGTTGTCATGAACTTTCCGTGCAGGAAACACAGTGAAACAGGTGCAGCGCCACCTGGAGGCAGCGCAGTGATACGACCGGATAGAAAATAGTACCAAGTGATTATGAGGTCTGATTTTTTCCCCGTTCACGTTTTGTGATGCAAATGTGTCACTCTTTTGAACACATTGTTTTGAGAAGAAAAACTCTTTATTTTCATGACCCCAGTCAACTTGCCAGACACTTTCATCAGCACCAAAACCGGGGAAGAACTGGGCTCACCGGACACTGTCGGGAGGTGAGTCAGTGTTGACACACGACACTGCTGATGGGGACATACAGATTCATGTGAAAAAACCCAAACTATCCCTTTAAAGGTTTGTGGTGAATAAAAGGGGCTGGGGGTGAGTTGATAGAAAACATAACCCTAACCCTAAAAACATATGGGTTGATCTCTACTGTATGTTCATGTCACTTAATGTCATGAATCCTGGAATTGCCCTCCCAGTTCATCTGATACCACAACAACAGACTCCGCCCACCACTGCCCATCAGCAACTCTGACCAGGACTTACCAGAAGTGAACCCATCAGCTTCCACTTGACTTTATTCACGCCTTGCTTCTGCGGTAAAACTCTCAACACGTGATATCTCATATACAGCACGCGGCGACCAACGAGAAGGCGGGGGGGATTCTGATTCTTTATTTAACCAGGGGAAAGTCTCAATGAGGTTTGAATATCTCTTTTTCAACCGAGTTCTGGCCAAGAGGCAGAAACAACACAGTGCACATGCAAAATAATGTGCAGTAAGTAGGGCAACATTCCTACCCTGACCAGCATTTCAGATAGAAAGAGGATAAAGAGTGCTTATATACAGTCCGTCTTCCTATATATCTGACATATAGATCTAGGTTAGTTTATTTGGCATTTGTATTTAAAGAAACACTTTGGAAAACTTGTGCAAGAAGCTCAAAGTGCACCAGGGGGCATTAAAAACAACCACATAAGAAACTACAGTAAAAAATTTCAGAAGTTGTAGGCAGGTGTGGAAAAAATGCTGTAAACTTGGAATGCCTTCAAAAAAGGAAGTGTATTTAGTTTTAGTAAGATGCAGAACTTGCAAGTGCCTATGTAATGCCTTACCTAATGCCTTACATGACTTACATAACCTACTGTATTGAGATTTGGGGCAATACATACAGTATAAGACTAATACAAATCCAGTCTTTACCTTGCAAAAAAGGCAATCAGAACAATCACATTATCAACTTATAATGAACCAACCAATGTGTGATTTATAGGGCTGTCAACGTTAACGCGTTAATCACAAAAAAAAATCACTTGAATGTTTTTTTAATGCTTTAATCACACAGTTTATTTTGAACACTCCTCTATTGAAAGCGCGAGGGTGACCTGAAATGCGGCGCAGGTTATTAGGTCAGTGATCAGGTCTATCCATACATGAATTATATATATAATTAAGGTAGTTTGCAGATATTGCAGCGATGAACTCTCTTTCCACAGAAGCACAAGTTTAAAATACCATCTTAAAGCAAAAGATGTGTTTGATTCAGCAGCAGCAACAACGCTACTACAACAACAAGCCGAGCATGACAAACAACGTTGGCGGAGTGCACCCACGGCAATGTTGTCGACAAAACTACCAGAGATAGAAAAATGTCAATAATATAATTTTTTGATAATAAATTGCATTTTTGTCCAAATATTTTGCTCTTTTTTTAATAGAATTGAATAGAAGATCAATTAACTGTGATTAATCATGATTCATCAAAATTCTAAAGTGTGATTAATCTGATTTTAAAAATTCATCATTTGACAGCACTAGTTATTTATAAACCTCCAAACTCTGAAAATCTATGCTTTAGTCGACCTTTACACTTTGGAAATCATGTTCAAAGCAAAGAACAATCTCTTGTCAAAAACATTACAGAATATGTTCAACGTCTGAAATAGGCCATATGAGCACAGAGGTGTGGCCATGTTTAACAAAAGAAAATCAGAACAAACATTATGAAATTTTGTGTATCTGTTAAAGGGGCTGAGCAACTGTACAGAAGATTTAAAACTGTGCACTGCTCTGTTCCACTTTAAAAAGAGGTTTAAATGTTTAACTCTGAGCAGATACATGAACTATGAGACTTAGTTTGGGCTATAGTCCTCTGCTGTACTGTTACTCATTTGATTGTTTCCTCTTGCTGCATTTATGAACTGGTGTCAAGATGATGCAGATGAATAAAGGGTAAATGCAGAATAAGATCAAGCCTTTTGGTCTGTATATGTTGAACTGTCGATGGAATAATGTCAGAATATGCTTGTGACTGAAATAAATTACTCAATATCTGAAATGCAAAATTTAAAATGCAAATTAAAATTTTCGATTTAAAACGCAAAACATTTAAAATCGAATATTCATGCAAAATGACTAGGGGTATAAGCATAACCGAAATACAGTGATATCGTATCGTCAAATGTCTCACAGTAATACTGTGGACCATCACAATATATCGAATCCCAAGTCTCTTTGCTTAAATGAATCGTTATGATGCAGAAATAGCTAAAAAAAAACCCAGAGGGAACTACATAGACCATGATCCTTTGCGCCATTTTAAGTGCAGACTACATGAAGAAATAACTGTTCTAAGCACTTTGAAATCTTCATTCTTTGGATTAAGTCTTGTGAAGGCATTTTTAGAGGAAAAAGGAGCAGATTCACAGTTTTGTGGCTCCACAAAATATTGCAATAAATCTGGTACGGTGAGATGTATATGGTGAAAATATGGTCCAGTGAGATTTGGATATCGTTCCATCCCTAATGACAATAAATGTTGTACCAAATGACTGGTCAAAGCACTTTAGAATGTCAGGCTTGTTATTATGTAGAATATCGTAATATTGTGAGCCTCCCCACCATATCCTGAGCTTTCCCACGATATCGCAAAAAATATCGTAGCGTGAGGTTCATACCGTGATGATATCGTATCGGGGATATTGTTACACCCCTACTGCTCAAGTAAGAAAACCTTAAATTGTCAAGACATTATATCTGATTTATAATTTGAACTTAATCTAATTTGACTGACAAAACCAAGAAGAAATTGAAATAAAATCTGGGACACAAAAATGAGACAAACATGATGTTATCTGAAGGAGTGCTGGAAGAAACACAAATGTTCAAATCATTTCATAATGACTTGAATCAGAACATTACTCAAATAGGGGAGGAAAAGTATGCTCCTAGAAAAGTAGAATTTCTTTACAGTTACTCACACAGAAGGCATTTTTGTGACACAGAGGAACGCCCTGTGAAAGAACAGAGGTGTTGACCTGGTCTAAACTCTGTCATGAGAAGTCAAGTGTGTCAAGTACACAGCTACAGTGTTACACATACAACAATGTGTGTATGAATATTTGATGTACTTTCTGGTGGAGGGTGTCACAACTGCTGTGCTTCATATTTATTCAATGACAGCCTTTATAGCTCAAACATGTGGCCGCCTCTCCACAGATCTGACCTGCAACTTGGTCTAGTTTGGCCTTCATTCATGAAGATAGAAAGGTTAAATACCACACTGTGAAACCAGATGAAGCAGCACAATCTCCCTGGAGAAACTCATTTGGCGGACCCTCCACCAGAAAAGTTGCACCTTTAAAACACCAAATATATTTTAGGTATAACATGAGTAAAACCTTAAAAGTTTCAGCAGTGTTTGTGCATTTAAAAATACCTGTTTTGACACAGAAACATCATACATACAAGTACATAATTAAAGTTCCATTCATAATTTAGAGTGTAAAAAGTTGGGAGATCCCAAATGGGATCTACAGCAAAAGAACGCTACAATAAATATGCACAATGTCACTTTTGTTTTTATCAATGTACAAAATGCAAAGTGAGCGAACAAAAGAAAAAGCCAAAGTCCTTCAGAACTCTCTTGAGCGTAAAGAAGAAGTCGTGTTGGTGATGGTCGGGCCCCACAGAGCCCTGACCTCAACATCATGGAGTGTGTCTGGGATTAACATGAAGAGACAGAAGGATGTGAGGAAGCTCCATCCACACAAGATCTGTGCTTAGTTCTTCAACATGTTTGGAACACAGACCAGCCCAGTTCCTTCACAAACTGTCTGCAAGTAAAACTAGAAGAACTGATGCTCTTCTGAAGGCAAAGCTCACATCAAATATTGATCTGATTTAGATTTCTCTTTTGTTCATTCACTGCATTGTGTTGATTGATGAAAATAAATGATTAACACTTCCATTTTTGAAGCCATTCCTAGTTTACAGCATTTTTTCACACCTGCCTAAAACTTTTGCCCACTGTACATCTCACGGTACAATGTTTATTAAAATATTTTGCGTGAATCTGCTCCTTTTTCCTCTAAAAATTCCTTCACAAGACTTAATCCAAAGAATGAAGATTTCAAAGTGCTTAGAACAGTTATTTCTTCATGTAGTCTGCACTGAAACAGAGCAAAGGATCATGGTCTATGTAGTTCCCTCTGTTTTTAAAAAAAAGCTATTTCTGCATCAGATCAGATCATTTAAGCCAGAGGTCACCAACCCTATGCCCGCGGGCACCCGGTCGCCCGTCTCAGTCGCCCGCCACTGTTCTGTTTCTAAAAATAGAACAGGTCGACTTATCCACAGGCTGTGTACTTTAATCCAAAGCCCTCGTTAAAACAGTTCGAAACCGTCCTAGATCGACACAAAAAAGTCACGTAAATCCCCAAAAATCTCTCAACAAAAAAAAAGTAAATCCACAGGGCCGCAGCGACGGAGTGCGTTCACCTGCGCAGCTCGTCAGCGCGTTAAGGTGAAGTATTTGGACCTGTCTCACCCGCTGCGCTGGGTCCTGACTCTCTGCTCCTCAGCTCCTTTTTTCTCGGTCCCCATCGGTTCGTTTCGATTAGTCCGTTTAAGGTCCAAGGTCCCGGCCAAGCGCCAGTGGCACAGCGGTGAGTTTGGGGCGGCGTGCGCGCGTTCACACGTGCGCAGATATATACGATTAGGCGCCTCAGCTGACGGGGCGATCAGCTGATCAGATAAACAATAACAAAACACAGCGGCCACAAAGCACTTTAGAAATAATTACATGTACAACTTATGTTGCCTGTGCTACAGTACGGAACTGAGAAGTCCCAGTTGGAGGTGAGCCAAAGTAAGGCACATTTACTCTGGGCATTTACAAAGAGAAAGTGTCCTGCACTTTGCCTCAGTGCAAAAAGTTCTAAATGACAATGCATCTGCATCTGTGGTGTTTGATAAGGTAGCAGAAAAATACTGCCAAGTGATTAACAGACTGATGCAAGAGTTTGAGAAGAGTGATTTTGATCAAGTGGAGCTGTGTGTGTCATTCATTTCAAATCCCTTTAGTGTCAGTGTACATTACCAACACAGCTGAGAAACTAAGTACAACCTTCAACTTGGTTGCAGGGCAAGTAGAAATGGAAAGAGTGACTTTTCAAAATGACCTACACCTCAAAGCCCATCTGGGTAACCCAAACTTTTGGAACCTAGTGGACACAGAGAAGTATAAAACTGTCTGTACAGCAGGTATGAAGGCTGGTTGCCTTTTTGGATCCACTTATCTCTGTGAATCAGCCTTTTCGAACTAACTGATTCACATTTGCAGGAGTCACTGAGAGTGGCAGTGTCCAACTATACACCAGAATACAGCAAACTATAACAAAATGGAGTGCCAAGATTCTCATTAACTGCAACATAGTTTAATAGAGTGTTTTTGTTAAACACGTTACCAGATTATTGCTGTTACCAGGATGAAGT
Source organism: Odontamblyopus lacepedii (assembly GCA_034769755.1). NCBI lineage: Eukaryota > Metazoa > Chordata > Actinopteri > Gobiiformes > Gobiidae > Odontamblyopus > Odontamblyopus lacepedii. The sequence goes on along the minus strand of CM068345.1, from coordinate 39,820,870 downwards.
GTCTGTTTTGTTTAAAACAAAAATGAGACGAATACTATTAAGTATACTACTACATTACAACATAATTACTACATTACATTACTAAATTAATCATGAATTTGTGACACGTTCATTAATTTGCAGAAAATAAATGTCGCTTTGACAAATGTGATCAAGTAACTAACAAATGGTTACTAATGCAGGTATAGAATGTAATTGAATAATACAGTGTAATAGTGTATTTTTTAGTCTTGGATTATCTGTATTCAGCTGGTAGCCCTCGTAATATTTGATGATATTAAGGAAGCCCTCAGCTCTGAAAAGGTTGGTGACCCCTGATTTAAGCAAAGAGACTTGTGATTCGATATATTGTGATGGTCCACGATATTATTGTGAGACCTTTGACGATACGATATCGCCAGATTTACGTTATTGTTACATCCCTACTTTCTTCCATACAATCAAGCACAGGTGTTTACATCACTTAAAAAGTCCCTTGAAAAACATGTTATTGTGAGCGGACTTGCCTCTCCAGAGATCTGACCTATAACTTGACACTGTGGTGTCATTTGCTTGTCTCTGTGGGGATAGATATAATAGATATATACATATAACGCCATACTGTGGAACATTCCCGACAATGGTCACTAAAGTCATGTTAAATTAGATTTAAGGACAATGTTTTTAGTTAGTTTAGTGACCTTCAGTTATCTTAATGTAACCTTACTAGTATATTGTTATTGCAACCTAAATTGATTTGTATATTGAGTTAAAGATTATGAAGTATGCAAAATTGACTCTTGGAGACGTGTGGAGACACTTTTTTTTAAATCCTCCATCCAGTCCATGTATTTGCAGAGGTTGCTGGTGCTAGGCTAGTGCATGTCAATGGCCATAGTTGTCCTGCCACTAAAAACAGTCTTACCCACTCCACAGAGCACCCGAGAAAAACTATTAGAACTCCAGACTGTCCATGTGAACGTCTGTGTCCAGAGAATCATTTTTGAAATAAAACTAACCTTGCATCACATGAATCATCACGTGTTGAAGGACTATTTTCTCATATATCAGTCCACCGCTGCCGAGCTTTCTATCAGGAAATACAACTCACTGCTGCTGCTCAGACATAAATCCTTCAAATGCAGCGTTGGTTTTACTTCTACTTGGTTTAGTCATTTCTTAGTCTTGGTCTAGTTCCTGGTTTAGTTGTGGTCTAGATCTGGTGTAGTCTCGGTCTAGTTAAGGTTTAAAAAAAAGTGTCTCCCCATATCTCCAACACTGGCTCTCTAGAAAACGAGGCCCTATGTCCAAAATTCCAAACTGTCCCTTTAATTGATGTTATAATGTTGTTACCTCCTCACAAACAGACCCAGAGTTGTATTTTGTTTCATTCACACATGTTTGAGTAAACCTTTATTATAAGTCTGTCTACACCTCCAGAGTTCAAGATGCTCTTTTCCACCTTGTGATGTCATATAGTGGTAGTTTTCAAGTGAACAGCACCTTTTGTTCAGTAGAAATGGGCAATTCCAAATGATTCTAGTGAAAGTGTGGGGAGTTTAAAAGCACAGTGCTGCACTTCCTGTATTACCACATGACATCACAAGGTGGAACAGAGCGTTTTCTGTTTGAGAGAAGAGCTCAGCCTGAATATGCAGGGTTTGTGCGTTAATTAAACATATGTGAATGAAACAAAACATAACTCCAGGTCTGTTTGTGATGACGAAACCACATTTTAACATAGATCAGAAAATAACGCAATATGGGCCCTTTAAAAAGAACATTTAAATGGGAAAGATACAGACTTCATTCTGAAAATCTATCGTTTTAAATGTCTCATATCACGCAATTTTCTGATTTATATTATAATGATGTCATGTAGGGCTGAAACGATTCATCGAGTAAATCGATTAGAAAAATGCATCAATTATTATTCTTTTTGTCTCAATGCTTCGTTTTATTTTCATACGCTCGGCGATGGCCGGCCGGAACCTTCTGCCGTAGAGGTAAAGTTTCAGCACGACCACTGCACTTCACTGTACACAAAGCAGCGCGGTGCCCAGGGATGTATAATAAGAGCGTACACCTCATCTCCTCCCGTACGCCGCGCACACCTCATCTCCTCCCATACGCCGCGCACACCTCATCTCCTCCCGTACGCCGCGCACACCTCATCTACTCCCGTACGCCGCGCACACCTCATCTACTCCCGTACGCCGCGCACACCGCATCTCCTCCCGTACGCCGCGCACACCTCATCTACTCCCGTACGCCGCGCACACCTCATCTCCTCCCGTGACGCGCAAGACACCTCATCTACTCCCGTACGCCGCGCACACCTCATCTCCTCCCGTACGCCGCGCACACCGCATCTCCTCCCGTGCGCCAAGACACCTCATCTACTCCCGTACGCCGCGCACACCTCATCTCCTCCCGTACGCCGCGCACACCGCATCTCCTCCCGTACGCCGCGCACACCTCATCTACTCCCGTACGCCGCGCACACCTCATCTACTCCCGTACGCCGCGCACACCTCATCTACTCCCGTACGCCGCGCACACCTCATCTACTCCCGTACACCTAATCTCCTCCCGTACGGTGTGGACACTGCGCTTGGACCGTGTCTTGTCATGTACGCTGTGTGGACCGCGCTTCCTCCTGTGCGCCTCTAAACCAGAACTAAAACTGGGACCAAAACCAGGACTAAGACACGTCTAAAGCAGGTCTAAACCAGGTCTAATCCAGGTCTAAAACCAAACAAGAATTTGCAGGAGTTGGTAGTTTTAAAAATCATGACAATATCAAGTAATCCAAAGTATTCAGATTACGTTACTCAGTTTAAGCAATTTAATGGATTACGTTACAAACTACATTGTGGGGTATGTAATCTTTAATCTGTAATGGATTACAGAAGTCACCTTCTCAACACTGATGCTACAACATCTAAACAGAAAGCCCCGTACATTACATCAAGTGGAAAAGAAACCGTGTGCAAAATAGATGCAACATTAACAAACAATTACTTGATTATTCGAACAAAATAATCGACAGAATAATTGATTACTGTAATAATCAATAGCTGCAGCCTTGATGTCATGTCATAGGAAGTGCTCCACTGTGTTTTTAAACTCCACACACCTTCACTAGAATCATTTGGATGATTTCAGGCATGGAATTGCCCATTTCTACTGAATTAAAGGTAAAATGCAGCTGTTTACTTGCAAACTATCAGTACATGACATCACAATGTGGATCAGAGCATTTTGAGCTTTGGAGATTGGAGATTTGGAGACAGACTAATAATAAAAGATTACTCAAACACGTGTGAATGAAACAAAACACAAATCCCGGTCTGTTTTTGAGCAGGTAACAGCATTATAACATGGCTAAACCCTCACATGAATCCAATTTGTGTAACATGAGACGTTTAAAAGATAGAAAACAGAGGCACGGATGTATACTAAATGCACACAAGTCGCAGACAGACAGCTCCTTTCTAATTTTAGCTCTCCACAATTAACTTTAAGTGCTTATTTAAAACATTAGACTGTCCATTTGGGGCGCCAGTCGGTCACGGACAACGTGAAAAAAGAATTGTCTAAATTATATATCCGTTCATGGCTGGAAGGTGGCCATGGAAACTGAAATAGGAACTAAGAGAAACCCGAGAATGGAGGTGTGATGTCGTGTGAATTAGACAAAAAAAAACCCACAGGTGGCTCCCAGTCTCACTGAGTCTTCCTCATGACTATGGACCTGTTATATTTATTACTATGTGTTTTTCTGGGGATCTTGGCTGTGAACTGTAAGTCATTTTGCTTATCTTGTATTTAGAGATTCTTGGCATATATAAGTTTGAATGGAGTGGACACTTAAGCCTAGGATAAAAGCTGTAATTGATTAAAGTCAAAGATAAGACCCCCAAATCTGGAGCGAAACATCATCACTTAATGTAAAGCGCAATTTTTGATGCTTTTAATGTAGGAGAAATTCACAAGAGATTTTCATGGTTGTGTTTCTTGCTTGGTCAAAACACCGTTCTTTACATTTACATTTAGAAATTCAACTTTACAAACTTCAAAATGTAAAAGATAAAATATCTGGCATTGTTTTTTACAAGTTTTAATCATTTTGAATTTTTTCTTGATTTGGTCCAAAGGTTTAAGGATGTTTTCACACTTGTCATTCCTGGTTTTATCCCTATTCAGCCCAGGTAGTTTAGCCCTGTAGTCCTGGTCTACTACTGGTCTAGTCCCAGTATAGTACTGGTTTAGTCCTAGTCCAGTCCCAGTATAATACTGGTTTAGTCCTGGTCTAGTCCAGATTTAGTCTTGGTTTAAGCCCTTTTTTAGCCTTAGTCTAGTTCCTGGTTTAATCGTGATCTAGTTCTGGTGTAGACCTGGTATAGTCTTGGTCTAGTTAAAGTTTAGTCCTGGTTTAGTTCTGGTTTAGTTCGGGTCTAGTCTCTGGTTTAGTCCAGATTTAGTCTTGGTTTAGTTCGGGTTTAGTCCCTGGTTTAGTCCAGATATAGTCTTGGTTTAGTCCTGTTTTTAGTCTTGGTCTTGTTCCTTGTTTAGTCATGGTCTACTTCTGGTGTAGTCCTGGTGTAGTCTTGGTCTAGTTAAGGTTTAGTCCTGGTTTAGTTCTGGTTTTGCCCTTGTCTAGTCATGGTCTAGTCCCTGGTTTAGTCCTGGTCTATATCCTGGTTTAGTTGTGGTCTAGATCCTGGTTTAGTTGTGGTCTAGATCTGGTGTAGTCTCGGTCTAGTTAAGGTTTAGTCTTGGTTTAGTTCTGGTCTAATCCTGGTCTAGTCCCATGTTTAGTCCAGGCTTAGTCTTGATTTAGTCCTTTCTTTTAGTTCTGGTCTAGTTCCTGGTTTAGTTGTGGTCTAGATCTGGTGTAATTGGTCTAGTTAAGGTTTAGTCCTGGTTTAGTTCTGGTTTAGTTGTGGTCTAGATCTGGTGTAATTGGTCTAGTTAAGGTTTAGTCCTGGTTTAGTTCTGGTTTAGCCCTGATCTAGTCCTTGGTTTAGTCCAGGTTTAGTCTTGGTTTAGTCCTTTTTTTAGTTCTGGTCTAGTTGCTGGTTTAGTCGTGGTCTAGATCTGGTGTAGTCCTGGTCTAGTCCCAATCTAGTTAAGGTTTAGTCCTGGTTTAGTTATGGTTCTGCCCTGGTCTACTCCCAGGTCTAGTCCCTAGTTTAGTCCTGGTTTAGTCCTAATTTAGTTCTGGTCTAATCACTGATTTAGTCATGGTTTAGTCCTGGTCAAGTCCCTGATTTAGTCCTGGTTTAGCTCTGATCTAGTCTTGGTTTAATTCTGGTTTAGTTCTCCTTTAGTCTTAATCTACGCCTGGTCTATTTATGGTTTAGCCCTGGTCTAATGCAGGTTTAGTACTGGTTTAGTTCTGGTTTTGTCTGAGTCTGGTCCAGGTTAAGTTTTGGGTTTAGTTGATGTTTGTGCAGGGGTACGCTCCATAAACTGTTCTCTTTCTCAGACCTGAACGTTCAACTTAATGGAGCCTAATAGGAGTTCTACACAAATCCAGATTCTTTTCAAATATCTCTAGTGTTTAGTTTTTAGAGTCCCTGTAATTGTTCTTGATTAGGGGACATCTTAGAACCCTTCAAAACAACTGTCTGTAGGGTGATCTCCTAACACCAGCTGTCCTTAAAACAAAATCCACGTAAAGAGTCAGGAATTTTCTCAAAGTGCTTGGTCACAATAATCATTTGAGAACCTCAGGAAAACAAAACATGGGGGAGAACAATGAAAAGACAATATGTGATTGTGGCCAACACCCCTCTTTGTAGTTTATGTAAAGATAAACTGTTAAAGGAGAGACTGTCTTTACACCCGACACTGCGGCAGACATCTGAGACCAGCTCTGAACTCATCCCAAATATGCAAAGGCACACTTTATTAGCTATTCTTAACAAAACCATTTCTAGACCTTGACTAGACCAGGACTAGACCATGACTAGACCATGACTACACTGTAAAAACTAGATCATTTTATTTGTTAAGTTGAATCGACTCAAATACATTTAAAATGTTTTTGAAGTGTAGACTTGGACCATACCAGGACTAGACCTGAAATAGACCAGGACTAGACCAGGAATAGACCAGGACTAGACGAGGGCTATAGCGGGACTGGACCAGGGCTATACCAGGACGAGACCTGGACTAGACCAGGAATAGACCTTGATTAGACCAGGACTATACTGGGATTAGACCTTGACAATAACAGGGCTATACCAGGACTAGACCAGGACTAGACCAGGGCTATACCAGGACTAGACCTGGACTAGACCAGGAATAGACCTTGACTAGACCAAGGCTAGTCCAGGACTAGACATTGACAGTAACAGGGCTATACCAGGACAAGACCAGGACTAGACCAGGGCTATACCACGACTGGAACAGGACTAGATCTTGTCTAGACCAGGAGTAGACCAAGACTAGAGCAAGACCAAACCAAATCTACATCAAACCGGGACTAAACCAGGATCCAACCAGAGCCAAACCAGGACAAGTGTGATGTGAAGTCTATATATGCTGCAGTACATACACTTGCACACATGTCACATGAATTAAACTAAACTGGGACTGAGCCCAGGACTAAACCAGGACGAGAGCAGAACCACTGAAAGCTGTATTTACACTTATTTGCACTCTTAGAGGTTTGGTTTCCATGCTCGGAGTTTACCCTAAGAAATAGTAACCCCTCTCTCTGGAACTGCCACCGCAAGCCTCGTTATTTCAGTCTTAAAATGTTCGTATTAACCTGCTCTATGTGATCCTGGTGTTATTATTCTGCTATTTTTCCTGTAAATATATTTAAAAAATCCTATTCCTAATATAGATCTTTGCCCCCAATGCATAAAGACGTTAGTTGCTGCAACATGATGAAAACCCTACCCTAACCCTAAACCTAACCCTAACCCAACACCAACCACATCAAAACAGAGACTAAAGTAGAACTAGAGCAGAACATTTTGTTATAAAGTTGAATTATATAGAACAGCTGACGCATACAAGCTTATTTACTTACACTTACATAATGTTTTATCACACACACTTATTTATATATATACACACACAGAGTCCATGCAAAGTGTATATAGAGTTTCCATTTGACGCATATGTTCTAATTTTAGGCTGTTTCGGCCCTGAGGCTTTCACTGACATTTAGTATCATTTGTCCCAGTTTGGTCCTGATTGGATCCCAGTTTAGTCCTGATGTCGTCTTGGTTTGGTTTAGTCCTGTTCTAGCGCTGCAATGGAAAAAAAAAACAATATCTAGTCTAGTTAAAATGACTTAAATTAAGAACATTTTGCTTTATTTGAGGAGATTCAACTTGACAAGTCAAATGATCTGCCAGTGGAAAGTGTTTTTTTTTTTTTTTTTAATTCAAGCAACATTCAACAACATTTTGTGTCTTATTTTAACTGCAAACATGAGCATTTTTCTTCTTTTAAGTGTATCATGTTACTTGTCAAGTGAAATTTACTCAAATCATGGTAAAACTTTCTTAATTCAAGTCATCTTAACTTGACTAGATTTTGTTTTTTGCAGAGTGGTTTAGTCATAATCTAGTCCAGGTAGATCCAACCTAAATCAACACTAGAGCAGGATCAATCATGGATCAATAACAACATTGATAATAAACAGGGATTAAACCTGAAACTAAACCGAACCTACACCAGGACTAAACCAGGACTAGAACTGGAAAAAACCGAGCCAAAGTCAGGACGAGAACAGAGGCAATCTTACATCTGGATTTGAAATGGGACCAAACTAGACCTAGTTATTCTGAATACAATGGTTTTTGCTGCAGCATTGAAAGCATGTAAACATAGCAGTTCAGAAAGTGTGCTATTGCAACTACTCCCTTGTTTTGTAGGTCAGCAGGGTCAGGAAACACCAGAAGAAATCCGAATCATTGGAGGATCGAAGCCCGCCCCACATTCTATAAAGTATATAGTTTCTCTACAGACGCGACTACGCCAGCACTTCTGTGGGGGCTCACTCATAACCAAGTACTGGGTCCTTACGGCAGCACACTGTAATAAAGGGTAAGTCAGAACACATATTTATCTGTGGACACATATAAAAACACACTGATGGCATTTAAAGGCACCTGCATAATGCAAAACCGACTGTTGTGAACTTTAATGGATCCTTATGTATCCAGTGTTTCTTTTAAACTACGACCGGATCATATTTGTGTCTGAAATAAAGAATAAATAAGTAAGTAAATAAATGAATTAAGCCATGTTAGAATGCTCTTCTCAAAAACAGATCTGGAGTTGTGTTTTGTTTCCTTCACACATCTCTAAAGCTCTAAATGCTCTCTTCCACTTTATCATGTCATCAGGGGGGTAGTTTTCATGAGAAGGATGTCAGTTCTATTGTGTATCCTGCAGCTGTACATCTCAGGTCCTCCGACAGGTCACACTACGCCATGCTCTTTGGACAGAACTCTCCCTAGTGCGATGTCATCAGTATGGAGCTTTCTAAAACACATATCTCTACTTCATGTCATTTTCAACAGATTTTTGCAACTTTTCTTCCCAAACTGCTTCTTCTTTGCCTAAGTCTTGACTGGGACTCAGCTGCAGAATCTACTTGGATAAGCAGCGAAAAACTGACAAAACTGAACCTTTTTGGCCAGTTTTAAGAATAAAGGAGATTTTGTAGAAAGTACCCAGAGCGCCGGTCATAATTCTACATTAGATTGGTAGATTATATGGTATTGTCCATATTGCACATTCATGGTTTATGGTAAATATTTCTTTAATCACTGGTGAATCACACAAAGCTGTGATTACATGCATACTCAAAATCACATAATCTGATTTTATGTATTTATTTTAATTAATTAATTTTATCTGTTGATTTTTTTTGTCTGCATTTTATATATAAAAGTAATTTTCAATTTTGACATGTTAAATGCTTGAAGGTCATTTTAACCCAACTTTTGGGTTGAATATTTAAGGTGGAATGCCTCTTTTACTGGCAGATACTTATTTTAACCATCTTCAAAATAAATGAATATTTAGAAGATGATTAAAACATGTATTTGCTAGTATAAGACAGCTTTCCATTTTAAAAACGTCAACCCATTTAGACAAATGTTAAGTTACTAAGAAAGTGATTAAAACATTCACATAAGATAATAGCACAATTGCACTTTTTAATTTCACATTCACAAACATTTATTTCTGTAAAATTAGGTATAAATGTGATCAATCCCTTTTATTATCAACACTGTTAGTCTATTGCTTATATCAAATGTTGGTATAAACTTAAAGTAACTGTCACGTTTTAAAAGGAGAGGACCCAAAATACAGGACTGGGCTTCAGTCGTTTAATGTAAAAAAAAAAAAAAAAATAAAAAAAAAAATAAAAAAAAAAATAAAACAGAAGAAACCAAACCAATGGGACTACGGATGGAAATTAGCACCTGCGCTAAATCCGGCGTATTTACATCAATATGTGTGATTTCATACAAATTGTATGTTCATGAATAAGCATTGTCCCACCCAAATAAACAAATAAATAAATAAATCCAAAAAAATCCAAAGTAGAAACAACAACAGACATGATACTGACAATGACAATGGACTTTCCAACTAACCCAACGGCCGGGTCATTTATTTTAAAAGCCAACTTGTGACCCAACATCTTTAGACCCAGCAGTTGGGTTACAAAAATAACTCAATATATTTTAGGGTGTACACATTGAAACACAAGCCGTCCCTGCTGCAGATGATTAGATGATTAGAGCCCCTAATCTGACCCCATGTTTTGTAAATATGTAAACACAACCTGAGCATAAGATCCGTCCTCTCTGAGCCAGATCAGATTGCCAATTGACGAGATATCAGAGCATAATAAAGCTATGATTACAAAAGACAAATGGCCCACGTGAAAATGATCAGGTTCAGTCACTAAGGCCTTTTAAGGCATTTAATCTACTAAAATACTACAACAAAAACATGATTGGGTTTTCCTACACGGGTAGAGTGACCAAATGTCCCTGTGTCCCCTGTCCCAGCAGATTGATCTAAACCCATTGATTTGGCCCAGTTTTATACAAGAAATGTCCCAGTGTCCCTGTTTTGACCACTTTGATATCCACCAACACTAAAGAGGGAAAAAGCTTGAAAATGAACATAAGAAAAATAAATGCACCATTAGAAGTCCCTCACATTATGATTATGACCCAAAAAGTAAGTTAAGAATGGACATTGTTACTCTGGGTGTGTTACCTGGATGTGTCCCAGTTGTGAATTTTGGATATTCTGGCCGCCCTGTATATGGGTGGACATGAGAAGGATGTCAGTTCTATTGTGTATCCTGCAGCTGTACATCTCCGACAGGTCACACTACATCATGCTCTTTGGACAGAACTCTCCCTAGGAGCTTTCTAAAACACATATCTCTACTTCATATCATTTTCAACAGACTTTTGCAACTTTTCTTCCCAAACTGCTTCTTCTTTGCCTAAATCTTGACTGGGACTCAGCTGCAGAATCTACTTGGATAAGCAGTGAAAAACCTTGACAAAATTGAACCTTTTTGGCCAGTTTTAGAAATAAAGCAGATTTTGTAGGATGTACCCAGAGCGCCAGTCATAATTCTACATTAGATTGGTAGATTATATGGTATTGTCCATATTGCACATTTTTTCTCATGGTTCATGATAAATATTTCTTTAATCACTGGTGAATCACAGAAGGCATCACTGGCTGTGATTACATGCATACTCAAAATCACATAACAATCTGATTTATTTATTCATTTTAATTAATTAATTTATTTATTTATTTGTTGTTTTTTGTCTTGTGTCTTTTTGTGCATTTGAAAACAATAAAATAATCACACACAAAAAAACATTTCTAGAGTTCAAAGACTATTAAAATGACATGTAAACAGCAAATGCATCTCATTTCTACCTCAGATTTTGTGGTTTGGTAATTTAAATTATCTAAAGGTTCAGAAATCAGATAATGGTCAGATTTTGGTGTGCATGTAAACACGGCCCGTGTTTTAGCTGAAAGGACCTGAAGCCACAAGAATAATATGTTTAATTTAATGCTGTCAATTGATTAAAATAAATAATTGTGATTCATCTCATGAATGTCATAGTTAACTTGCAATTAGACACAAATCTTTATTTTTGTGCCCTGAATCATCCTTTTAATCCACTTATCAATGTAGAAAAGTGGATAGGCTTTGTACAAGGCTTTTATTTTTATTTTTTATTGCCAACCATAACAATTGTCAGTGAGACAGCTTTGTGTTGGATGCTCCACTCTCATGTTCCACTTTCATCAAGTGCCTCTTCAGTCTCTCTCTCTCTCCCTCTCTCTGTCTCTCTCTCTCTCTCTCTCTATATATATGTATATATATATACACATAGTTAAAATAGTTTTGCATTAACTTGTTTAGTGCTGCCGCGATTATTCGACGCTGTCGACGTAATCGAATGTGAAAATGAGTCGAATACAATTTTTTTGGTCAAATATTCGCCTTTATTTTTTTTTGGTCTCAAACGGCTCGTCCAGAGACCTTTTGCTTGCCTGAGATCAGGTATTTCCCCTCCACACCACTAGTAGTACTACACTCGAGGCGGACACCGGTGCGGCAGGCAGCGGCTACATCGAGGCGGACACCGGTGCGGCTAACAGCGGCTGCGCCCGAGGCGGACACCGGCGCGGCGGGCAGCGGCTGCGCCCGAGGCGGACACCGGTGCGGCGGGCAGCGGCTGCGCCCGAGGCGGACACCGGTGCTGCTGACAGCGGCTACATCCGGGGTTGACGCCGAGGTGGCTAACCTCGGCTTCACCAAAGGCTAACAGCAGTGGTAAATAATAGCACCGCCAAAGAAAACAAACTTGAGGAAGTATTTGCCGTGCGCACTCTGCTGGCTGGTCTCTCTCTTTCTCTCTTCCCCCTTCCCCCGATTTGAGCATTTGAGAGCGGTATGAAAATGGCAGCGGCCGGTGGGTCAGAGTCGGATCCAAGAACAGTGGCGACTTCTTCTAGACCACAGGTGTCAAACATGCGGCCCGGGGGCCAGATCCGGCCCTCCAAGACCTTTAATCTGGCCCTCGGCTGATTTTTCTATTAAAATACTTAAAATTTTCAGATTTTTCTGTTAATTTTCTTCACCGTTTAGCATAGCAGCGTCTCCGGCATTTCTATGGGTTGCGACTCCCACCAGAGCAGCACAAATGAAGACTTTCCTCTTTCCAAACGCTCTTAAAGGACGATCGTTTTGACTGTCGACCGTGACCCTCATCAGCAAAATGTCAAAAAATGAGAAAAGCAGATGCTGAGTTCAGGATTTCCCAAGAAAAATAGTCTAATTCTTATTTGTTGACAGAGGTGAATGGGAAATCTGTGCTCAGTGTGTTTGGAACAAGTGAACAAGTGGCGTTGCTCGAATATAATCTTAAATTTTCTGATCCGGCCCTTTTGGGATCAAAGTAGGTTGCATACGGCCCCCGGACCAAAATGAGTTTGACACCCCTGTTCTAGACCAAGACCTAAAGCCTCGAAAGTCTGGGAATACTTTCGGACAGATGGTGATAAAGTGGTTTGTACACTCTGTAAGACTTCTTTGGCTTATCACGGGAGCACGACCACGATGCATGAGGTATTGAGAATACCGTTGCAATATGCTGCTCGTGCATACTCGTTAAATTGTGTGTGCATATCGTTGTTCAACATTGTCGAATGAGCACACACAACAGACATAACAGCAATAACCTTTGCAACTCGCATGCACAGCACACACAAGGTAACCTCCCGGGAAAATCTAACACACACACTTGTTTTTTTTTTTTTTAATTAGTCGTTTAGATTAGTCGACTAATCGAAAAATTAGTCGAGAGATTAATCGTTAGAAAATTAGTCGTTAGTGGCAGCACTAAACTTGTTAATAACACCATATTTTTGACAGCACTAGTTGAATTATTATATGAATGTGTTTTTTGTCTGTTAGGAGAGTCAGTGCTTTTGTAACAAATATCCTGTGGAGTTATACTGTCCCTGGCCTGAATGTGACATGAACCCAAATTATTAATGGCTTACTGTACAAATGTCAGCTGTGTTACTTGACCCCTGTGTGACCTGACCCCGTGTTAGATCTAACCTCCACATGACCTTTGCCCCAACCTCCGGAACCCTGAAACTTGAAAACAGCCATCAATAATTCAGCAGCCCATCCTGATTCATAACACCTTCTTTTCCTGTGAGAATCTATGCCTTTAACTACACAGCAAAAAAAACTTCAAGCTTTGCTTAAATGACATGAATTTAAATTCTAAACTCAATTTGAGTATTTTAGACTTGTTTCAATTGCTTATGATGGAGATTATTCCATTTCTTACCACACAAGTGAAGTTTTCCTGCACTTGTGTTTAACATGTCAGTGAAATCGTCCTCTGTCTGGAGACATTATGCACAGAGCCACTTCAGTTTGAACTGACCTTTATAAAGCACTTTAAAAACAAGCAAAAACTATCACAATCAAAGTCACAATACAATTATCAGTAACACATAGAACAATATGACAAGTTCTGCAAGTTATGAGAAATCTATCTCGTCTGTTAAAAGCTGGTGAAAAAAGGTTCATTTTTTACATCCCTTCATCACAACATGCCTCGATTTAGACGTGATGGTTTTCTGACACTTTTTAGTATTGCTATTCCGACATGTCCATGCAGCCAAGTGCGTCGCACCGACCCAAGCATCTTAAGATACAGATATAGGAGTGCATAGTCATAGTATAACAGGCTATCGCATTAATATTATTCATGTCGGAAAAGCAGAATGTTTGAAAAATAGGAAAGTGTCGAAGTAGTGGAACACTTGAAAAATAATGTTTATGTCGCTACTCCGAATAAATAGAGGCATGTCGGAATAGCAGCATGCAATTGATTATATATATATATATAATAATTGTGTCTGAAATGAAATGTACTAAAGTAACCATCAGTGTTAACGTATTGTCTGGAAAAGGGAAGAGAGGGCAGATAACAGAAGATGACTCTTCTATATCTATCTATTATTATTATATTTCTGCTCCTTTTCATTCATTTCTTGTATGTTTAATGTTATGACACTGTTAATTTTATACTTTACAAATGAAATAAACAAACAAATAATAATAATAATAATAATAATAATAATAATAATAATAATAATAATAATAATAATAATAATAATAATAATAATGTATTGTGCATGTTTAGGTTTAACAAGTCAGATCAAGGGTGTCCAAACTTTTTTCATCATATTAAAACACAGAGCAGCATGAGGCCGATTGAGGGTCATACACTGGTGGTCAAAACAGTGACTTATTCAAATCTGTGCATTTATAACAGGTCTGAATGACCCTCCAGACCTTTGTTCAGACTCAGATCCTCAAAAGGACTCACTACATTTGCTTGATCAAGGTAGATTTCAGAAACATGCAGTAAAAAGTGCTACCTGTGGTAGTATGGGCCAATTCACCTGAAAGCCAAAACAATTGGACTGAGGGCCTCATTTGGCCCCTGGGTCATAGTTTGGAAATGCCTGGGCTAAAGGAAAGTTAGGTATGTAACTATGGTTCTATGAATCCTGTAAAATCGCCACAGAGTGGTGTTGAAACATTGACTTTTCCCATTGCACATGCACAGGGAGCATCAGGAGGATGAAACAGAACTGAAGAAACCCGCCCAGACACTTGGAGACAAACTCCAAACTCCGCACAGATCGGCCCAGACGGCTCAGGAATCAATCCTGGGACCAGTGTGTAATCACATAAACATTTCTCAGTTCAAATCTTTTTCATAAATCAAGATAATTATGTTTGCATTGTAGTCCCATTTTACCACAAGTCATTGATGTGCAATGATCTGGATGTCACTTGGCGTGGAATTGTAAATGTTGGCACGGTTTTCTGGAACACTCAAAATGAACACGGCAACTGTGCTGAAACTTTACATGGATAAGTTTCCCTTTCAGTAACAACTCAACCTGTTTTTTATGTAACTGAACTGCTCATTTTATGCCCCTAAGCCTTTATTGGGCTGTTTTGGGCAAAGAAACTAAATCAGTATAATGTCCTTGCCTCCTTTTATGTATCATGTTAGACCTCTCCAAACATGATCTGAAATACACAGGAGACTTCAGTATCAGTTTAGCAGTTCAAGTTTTTTATCAAATCAATAATTAATGCTCTTGGGTGTTTGTAAGTCTTGAACAGTGAACTGAATCTTGATGTGGCTAATATTTCCAGTGAATGTACTGCAGATAGAAACACTTTTTACCAGCATTTGCGATAGGGTGTTTTAAAAAGAGAATCGAATGGCCAGTGGATGAAGAACTGCCTTTGAAAGAAACATCCAAATAGATAATGTACAATACACATTTGTACATTATCTGTTTTGGATTATTTAGGTATTTTAAATTTGTGGATTAAAGACATTGGACTTCAGTCAGTTTTTGTTTCATGTGGATAGGCCCAGTAATAAGCGATATTAACCACAAACCAAGAGAAATGTCTGCATTTTGACAGTTAAAAAACAAATGCTAGAACAGAATTCTGACCTGTCCTGCAGCTCAATTTTAACCATGGGCAGTTTGGAAGATTATTTCACAAAAACTCAACCCACTGACTCAAACTTGTTTAGCATTTGTGAAGTGTTCCCATGTTGTTGTTTGTTGCAGGATAGAGAACATGATGGTGGTGGCTGGAGAATACACTCGGAATATCTATGAAGGCACAGAGCAGGAGATCTTCCCCCAGGTTTTGATACCTCATCCTGAATACAACAGTGGGACCAATAACAATGATATTATGCTCATAAAGGTATTTCATAACAAATGGAGATGGCATAAAACATGATATTATGTTTCAGCTTCTGGCTGCTTGTTCTCGTGACAAAAAGAATAGAATAGTTTAGATTTTGGCCCACATGCTCCTCTCCAACATTCCCCCCTCACAACATTCCGCCTTCTTCATGTCTTATCGAGTCTCAGTGTTCTTCATGCACTGCAGCCTCACACAGACTGCAGCTGGTCCAGCTGTGGCTGCAGTGTGGGAGTGGTTTTGTTCTGTGTGACATACAGTTCTGCTGTGCTCTTGTGTCACTAACCATTTAATTAGGGTAAAAGACAGCAGTGAGCTTCAGCGTCAGCTATGGACTCCACGTCATGTGGCCTGAATTCCTCTTGTTACTTTTAATTATTCTCAATGCTTGTGTCCACTGCACCAGGGCTGTGTCATTAGCTAACAGTGTACACAATGATACTGGCCTCCATACACTCAGAACATCCTGAGCTTGTCCTGTAGATGTTAAAGGACATCAGCCTCCTCAGAAACTAGAGCTCTGGCCCTTCCTGCACACAGCGTCAACATCCTTGCCACTGTTCAGCTTGTTGTTCAAGTACATCTCCACCAGACCTGCACTGTTTAGAAGCTGAATTACCTTCCATCTTTCTCTTCTAAGTTAGACATTGCTGTTGCAGAAAAGGGTGATAAAAATCACATTGCTTTGCCTTTAATCTGTTGTTACTTGTATGACGAACCATGTGAATCATATTACACTTTGAGAGGAGAGCTGATCAGACTGGTCCTCCTTGCTTCAGTTCTGTGGACAAAAGATTCATGCATCTGAGAGCCAAGAAGTAGTTTGATATAGTTAAACCTCAGTTTTGATCAGGTTTGTAATGGCTGTACTGTACCTGTCCTCTTCAGCTCCAAGTGCCGGTGTGGCTGAATAACTTCGTCTCAATCATCGTCCTGCCACGTCAAGATTCCGCCCGCACCCCAGGGTCCATGTGCCGTGTGTCAGGGTGGGGCAGCACCCACCCAGAAGGGGGGAGTATACCCTCCATCCTACAAACCGTCAAACTGCCAATTGTGTCCCCGAAACAATGCAACAGCAGCATGGCGTACAACGGCTCCATCACGCAGCGCATGATCTGTGCTGGATATAGCACCGGAGGGAAGGACGCCTGTCAGGTAACACTCCACTTTAGTATGATGTTTATGACGCTCAGGAGTGGTGTGTTATACTACTGTAACACACTGCTCACAGTTATGTGGTAACTGAGGACCACAATACATATCATTCTATTTCAAATCTGTTTTAACGGGTTAGTAAAATATTTTATAGGATTTTAAGTTTAAATGTGTTTTTAGGACCACACTACATTATGGACATAGCTGGTTAACTTCTAAGGGTGTCATGATGCTGGAGTCTTTCATTAAGTCTACTGGGGAAAATAAGCTTCATACACAGCAGCTACATTCACTCCAACACACCTTTATGTGTCTCCTTTAGTGTAAGTCTTGGCCTATGTAAGTAAGTGTTTATTTATATTTTGCTTTTCACCAGCATATGTCACAAAGATGCTTTACACAGCCTTATTTACAGAGCATTATTCATGCACTCCACACTCGGTGGTGGTGTTACTATTGTAGCCACAGCTGCCCTGGGGCAGACTGACAGAAGTGAGGCTCCAATCTGCACCATCAGCCCCTCCGACCACCATCACTCACACACATCACTTTCATACTAGGCAAAGTGGGTAAAGTGTTTTGCCTAAGGACACAACAACAGTTTTTGTGACTGGTGCCTCCCTGTGGCACCTGTGTTCCCACCTGTGTTTCCTGAAGCCAAACAGATTACATGATCCAAACTCCGGTAAAATCCTCTTCTACCTCAGCCATTGTGATTTCACTATTGTAAAAGATGCATTTACTGATCTAAAATAGTCCAGACCCTCCCCATTCTTAACATAATACCTACAAAGTGATGATAAAAATACCCAATATGCCCGGGGCACCAGCCGAGCTCGGGCCGGCCCTGCTGCTCCCACGCCACATGCTGGATACATCAAAGGTGACGTATGTTACTGAAGACTCAGCCTGACTTGATCCCATTGTAAAGATTCCTTGCTGTTCCGCTCTGTAATGTGATTGTCTGTTGTTTTCAGGGGGATTCTGGTGGTCCGCTGGTTTGTGACGGCCTGTTGTACGGCATCGTGTCCTGGGGCAATGGCTGCGCTGAGCCTGCATTTCCTGGAGTCTACACGGCCGTGTCCAACTACCGTGACTGGATAGAAGACGCTGTGTTTAGCTTTTATCGGAGGTGTAACTAACTTTGTCTGTCTTTTTAAAACAACATAATCTCTGTACACTACAAAAAAGTATAATATCTACTGGAGGTTTAAATCATTGGAACTAAGAAAATCAATATGGATATGAGTAGGTTTGACTTAACCTTCCATAGCAAATATCTCATGATATTTGTTAGATATGAGTTCACAAACTTGAGAGACTCCCACTGTAAGTGTGGCATGAGGTGCTGTTGGACTGCACATAATTCAAATTAAAATTAACCCAACAATGCCACCACAGGGCATAGACTAAAACTTACTAAACTAAATTAAGGCCCACAGGTTCATTAATTGGCAGACAGACACATGATTTACAAAATGGAGTATAATTTATTATTGCCATGATTACCATTATTACCATTACCATTATTGCCATTATTAGACCACCCTGGACCCTAAAATGAACATTACACTTATACTTTAGTCGCTAGCAGCCCATTACATGCACCTAGAACAGTGAGCAGAAAACCCACCACAGAACACACGCTACTCAATCCATGAGGCCTGACGCCAAGCAGTCGGGGCATCTGACAGCGGAACTGACCAAACAGTGGACAATGGGAACAGTGGCACTTGTAGCGATCAACATCAGATACACTCAGGAGCTTTACATGACGAGCCATAACACAGATCGGGTGAATTGGGACTCTAGGAGCAGTGGCACTATACTAAAGCCAAACATTAAACTATAAACTTGCAAACTGCTTAAAGAGCAGTAGTTGTTTACCATATCAATGATGTTTACCTGTGTACAACAAGGCGGCGACCTGTCCCGGAAGTGTGAGAGGTCAGAGGACAAGGCACTAGAGGGAGAGCCTTTCTACAGCTCAAGTGCCCCCTGGTGGCAGAAAGCAACAGGCGCACACTGCTACATGAGGTTAATCAGGAGAGGGGACCAATCACATCGCAGCATTGAGGTCTGTGAGGAAGCCAAAGGCCAAGAACCCAAACCAACACAAACGGCAACACCCATAGACAGTTCAGCCTATTTCAGAATAAATACTTTACAGACTAGTCTGTTTAAGAAGAGCGTGCAGAAGGGAAGAGCTTATTTGTGGACAGGGAAGATGTCTGTGCTTTTCTCTCAGCTGGACATAACTAAAGTTAGACTTTTTTTGGCTTGTTCCGCTGTTGTCATGCTTCGACCAACAGATTCAAATAGTCAACACGAAAGCCGTTTTAGTCTGATAACTTAATTCAGAGTACTACATATATCTGGCATGAACCAGGTTAGGTTTTAACAGTTCGTAATTGTGTTTTGTCCTGCTTTTGAGTCTTGCGTGTTCCCCCCGTACTGTACTAATGCAGTTAATGCAAGGTATAGTGAAAGGCCTCTGTGAAGGGTAGAAGTTTTGAACAGAATTGTTTTAGACAAATATTGCAGTTTACAGTTTAAACTGGTGATCCACATATGTTACCATTTAATACTAAATACCAAAAAGAGCATAATGTGTCTTAATGTGCACTGTCACTTTTTTTGGTGGAGGGTCCAAGTCAAACCTGCTGAAATGAAAACAAATGTCTTCATCTAAAATAATGAGCAGATTATTTCTTTTTGCAGTGTACCTCCTTATTGACATGCTCTTTGGCTGTTAATTGTGCATGTTTAATGTTCTATGTTGTGTTTCAAGCTTGAATCCATCCATTCTGTGTTCAGCTGTTCTGTGTTCAACTGTTTAAAGCAGGGCTGTTACTGTTGCAAAAACATTTGTGCATCTCTAATAGTCTGAAAATCGAGTGTCCACCATTCAATTCCATTAGAAGTCAAGACTGCCAGACTAAACTGGATAATATCTTTTGTCACACTCCAAACCAAAGGCAGGGCTGTAGAGTATGTTTAGTGTGTAATCAGAGGTTTGTCTGCTGGACACTTTTAGCTCATCTGCTTACAACAAGAAACATGATCATTTCAAGTGCATTTGACACTTTAGACTATACGTAAACTATACGTAACTATATGTAATTATATTCAAGATTTGAAAATTAACCTTGTGTTTCTTAGTTTGACAAAAGTGTTTAATTTTACTTCCCGCTTGGAATGTTGTGTATCGATGACATCAGGTTATGACGTTCTACACATGTACGTTTTACTTTTTTCTTTCAAATGGTCTTCACAAACTACCTCTTCATATTCAGTCATATTTTACTATCAAATGACATTAATTACAAAAACATGTCCCCTTTCATGTATTATGCCATTTTTTATTGCAGACAAATCAAATAACAGATGCAGAAATATTTTTGCACCAGTCATACCTCTACAGGGACCTGCTATCATGACTGCATTTTCATAACTTCAGAAACAAGGTGCCATATCCCTGCTGTATGAATCGTGCTTCACCAGTGAGTCTTGAAAAGAGGAGCTGAAGTTCACACATAGTGGAAGATAGTAGACGCATGGTATATAACTTATTCCTATATGTAACATTGTATTGTCTAAATATATACTGTCTGTGTATATATATACATATATACATATATACATGCATATATATACATGTATGTATATATATGCATATACATATATACATATATACATGCATATATATACATGTATGTATATATATATAGTAGACCTGTAGTATATTAGTGAGCTGTATTATGGTGTTTATGGTAGGAGTAATTACAACGTATTGCACAAAGGTTTATCATTATTCTAATATATGTATCACTAACTACTGTATCTCCATATATGTATAAGAGCATGATATTGACAGAGGTGTAGTGGGCATGGTACGCGGTGTAAGCCTGGGGTACGCGGGGTACGCGGGTTATGCTGGGGTACGTGGGGTATGCAGGGGTAGGCGGGGTACGCGGGTGTACGAGGGGGTACACGGGGTATGCTGTCCACTTACTTCTCCTGACGTGAAAGATAAAAAAAAATATATATATATATATATCTAAAATAGCCACAGCTTAAATGCCAAAACGTGGCTAGTGGCAATGGTGAAAAAACCCCTCCCATACGCCACGTGGACTGTCCCTCCTCCCGAACACCTCTAAAGCAGAAATAAAACCAGGACTAAACCAGGACTAAACCAGCATTAAAGCAGGACTTAAACAGGACTAAACCAGGACTAAACCAGGACTAAAACAGGACTAAAACAGGACTAAACCAGGACTAAACCAGGACTAAACCAGCATTAAAACAGGACTTAAACAGGACTAAACCAGGACTAAACAAGCATTAAAACAGGACTTAAACAGGACGAAACCAGGACTAAACAAGCATTAAAACAGGACTTAAACAGGACGAAAACAGGACTAAACAAGCATTAAAACAGGACTTAAACAGGACTAAACCAGCATTAAAACAGGACTTAAACAGGACTAAACCAGCATTAAAACAGGACTTAAACAGGACTAAACCAGCATTAAAACAGGACTTAAACAGGACGAAACCAGGACTAAACAAGCATTAAAACAGGACTTAAACTGGACTAAACAAGCATTAAAACAGGACTTAAATAGGACTAAACCAGCATTAAAACAGGACTTAAACAGGACTAAACCAGCATTAAAACAGGACTTAAACAGGACTAAACCAGCATTAAAACAGGACTTAAACAGGACTAAACCAGCATTAAAACAGGACTAAACCAGGACTTTTGAGTAAAAAAACATCAAATATTAGTAAATGTTTATTTATATAGCACTTTTCACAGACGTATGTCACAAAGATGCTTTACAGAACATTATTCACAGAGCATTATTCATTCACTCCATACCTAGTGGTGTAATCTACTGTTGTAGCCACAGCTGCCCTGGGACAGACTGACAGAAGTGAATCCAATCTGCGCTATTGGTTCCTCCTGCCATACTGCCCTACTACTGCTGAGATCTGATGAGATCAGGCTTTGACAAGCTGGTATTACTTTTTAAATAAACAAACAATCTATATGACTCCTGTGTGTATTTCGACATGTCAGGTTGAGTAGCTGACGTACGGTGAGGGGTAGGTGGGCGGGATTCATCACATCGATGACGTCACAAATCGCGTACCCCCACTTAAAAAAATCCCCACTACACCACTGGACATTGACAATAGCTGAGCGGCCATTATGGATGTATATTTTAGTTATTTTAGCCATTTTACTACAGTTTATTATGGCATTATTGTTCAGTGTAGGTTTCTCTATTTTATGATGTTCTAGTGTTTCCTCATCACAAATATACCTCAAGTTGTGTTGTTAACACACAACACACAAACCCCACCTATTAAGACTCTCAAATGGAAAACACTGTTCCTGTTATTGTGATGTCATGTGGTCACACATGTATTGTGTATTTTTTATCAAAATTGTGGTGAAACTTTAAAATGGCGAGTAACTTAAAGAGGGAGTTTTCTACCATTTTATAGTGTTGTTCCTGGGTCAAAAACACACCTGAAGAGGTTTTAGATGTCATTTAGTTGCGTGTTTGAGCAATCCAGCGATCTCTCCTGTGTCTATTCAAACTTTTCTTCTTTGTTGTGCGAGCGCTGTGAAGGAGGAGTGACTTAGAGCAGGGAGTGAGGGGAGGGGGGACCCAGAGCTTCAAAAAGGAAAATGAAACTTATTAAACTTTAATGTTTTTTGTCGGCAAATATAGCATTTTTAAAACAACAAAAGGTAACACAGTGATCTAAATATGTGCTAAATGTTAATACCCCACAGGAATGCAATAGCCCCTCCTTAAAGTAACCGTAAAAGCTCATTGAAAACCACAGTGGCCGCTAAGCTTAAGTCAATGTCGTGTATGTAACTGTGTACAAAAGCGTGGATGGTGCAGGGCAGCTGCTGCTTTACTGTAAGTAGGTTTAGTGAATTATAACATATTATATCATGGTATAAGCATATACATAAAAGCAGTATATTCTAAAGTTAGTATGGACAAGATCTTCCACAGGGTAGTGCTATGAACCCGAGCACTATTAGTGAAGCACCATTGAGTGAGAGTGGGTAAAGGCTTTGGTATGACTGACTATAACTAACTGTAGTGTTGTTTTATATCACATGTTATTAAATGCCTTATTATTGCATCCTGTATTCAGTGTCTGGTCTCTTATTTAAAGGGCACATATGTTGTTTCCTCATCACAGACAGACCTGGAGTTGTGTTTTGTTTCTTTAACACACAAACCCTGCTCATTTAGGCTGAGTCCTCTACTCGAATAATGAGGATCATTTCAGACCTGGAATTGATCACATATTATGCTTGAGCCCGGCCTCTCTCTCTCTCTCTCTCTCTCTCTCTCTCTCTCTCTCCCTCTCTCTCTCCATATATATATATATAAACATGTCAGCACCCTATGAACTAACATCAAGGACCATGACGTCCACCCTCCTGTGGGCTCACCACCTGCAGAGGGGTTCATGGGGGGGGTCAGGTGCTATGACCCCCCCTTGAGAAGATGGATGGATGGATGTATACATACATACACACACATCATTCATGACACCCGTAGATCATTATGTTATAAAGTACACACTTTAAATCTCAGTATTCATCTAAAATTACTTAATTAAAGAAATAGTCAGACTGCTGCTTTAGTAAGATGCAGTGCCCAATGACGTCGCCATAAACATAACGAATGGTGTTAAGGATTTGTTGGGCTCTGTGTGTAAATGGCTCATACCGCACACACTACAGAAGAGCATCCTATGGCCTCTGGGCACTGTCTAAATAAAATGTAAACATTCTTCTGTGTCTTCCTTTGTGCCCTGTCTGAAGTGGAGATGTAGATTTGCGCACTCGTCTGCACTAAAGGAAAGCAGTGAGAGGTTTGTACTTGTGACACATGGACAGTTTCTCGTGTCTCCATTGGAGTCAATGCAAACAGGCTGTGTCAGTTCATATTTACGGCTACTTTCACGCTCAAAAGAAACATGGATGCAGTGTTTAAAATGAAATATTGGGTTTATTAAAGCCGGATCCTTGCAAGGCCATGCCCACATCACCACATGTGACATATCACCACCACCGATCCATAACACTGGGACTCCTGTGCATATCTGCACATCTCAGAGCAGTGTTATGGAAATTCGACGCTCACTCTAAAACAAAACAACCAAATCTTATCTTTCAACTCCCCAGCGCCAAACAAGGCCATCTCAGCCGCCCTGAGAGTGCAGCGGCGAGAGCAGCCCCCCTTCCCAAAAACCCTCCAGCTTCGTCCCGGCCTAGTGGGCGGGTCTGTTTCTGGACACTGCTACTGGATCATCTCCACCTCCCTGACTCCTCCTACTGGTTGCAATGTCGTGTCATAATTTAATGTCTTGTCATAATGTGTTCCTTTTGTTGTTCTTCCTCTATTTTCCTTCTTTCTCTGTAGTAGTTAGTTATAGTTATTATAGTTAGTATAGAGCGTTATGAAAGATAGTATAGAGATTGATGGAAAGAGTTATGAAAGATAAAGGTAATCTCATAGTTTCCTGTTTCAGTTAGTGGTAAATAAAGATAGTTATGTCACAATTAGACTCATTTGTTTAGTTCATCTTTATGTGGGATTATAATCTCTAGACTCATCTGTTTAGTTTAGCTTTGTGCGGGGGTGGAGGGTGGAGGAGAAATGTGGAACTGTACTTTTTTTTTAATCACTGTAAAGCACTCTGTGTTGCATTTTTGTATGAAAAGCGCTCTATAAATAAAGATTGATTGATTGATCATGCCAACGAGCAGTGGATTTTTTTTTTCATTCATACCAAAATGATTATGCTACCCTGCTGAATGCTGAACGTATCACTGATTGAGAAAAAAATAAAACTATAGACTGAAGATAGTACGTCACAGTGGGCTTGTGCCACTGGTGATGAACACGGGGCATGATCTGCAGTATGCCATCTTGAAAATAATGTGCTGCCCAATCCTCATAGCACCTGACCCCCCCTATGAACCCCTCTGCAGGTGGTGAGCCCACAGGAGGGTGGACAACATGGTCCTTGATGTTAGTTCATAGGGGTGCTGCATGTTTTGAGTTGATGGGGGAAACCGGAGTACTCGGAGGAAACCCATCCAGACACGGGGAGAACATGCAAACTCCACACAGAAAGGCCTGGGCGACCCGGGGATGGAACCCGCAACCTTCTTGCTGTGAGGCCTGAGTGTTGCCACTCAGCCACCGCGCTGCCAATGTAAACACATTATTATTATTATTATTACATGGTGCCACCAGGCCAAGGCACAGGTCAGATCTGGGGAGAGGACCATCCCTCATAGCAATACTACTACTACTACTACTACTACTACTACTACTACTACTACTACTACTACTACTACTACTACTACTACTACTACTACTACTACTAATAATAATAATAATAATATAAGCCTATACAACCATACTATGGAACATATGGGCAAAGCTTTAACATCTTTGTGGAGACAAGCAGGTGGCAGAACTCCTCTCAAAAAGTCCCACAGTATATTGTTAAATCTGCTTACGAACACCCACAGTACACGTTCTAAACATAGAAATCCAGTCAAAGAGCAGGTCCAGTTGATTTACAGAAATCACCATATGAAAGTGCAGCACGAGGAACAATGGCCTCTGGTTAAAGCTTAAAGCATTTGGCACATGAAGTGTCACTGCAGCCTTCAGGAGCCGCTGATGTATTCTCTCCCACACCAGGACGCCTCATCAAATATGCATGCTCCCTTTGCACCCTGGGTAATATTGGCTACACTGCAAAAAGAAAAATCTAAACTAAACACTGTTAACTTCAGATGACTTCACAGTGTTTCTCCTAATTTGAACAATTCATTTTGTAAATATGTCCAGATTTCAGAACGGTTACAACTTTCTTTTTTGGAATTTCAATCATCTGTCCATGAAAACTTAAAATAACACACTCCAATGTACTGATGGAGATGGTGATGATAAACAATGGAAACAAATTAATTTCCCTGAAAATAATCAAAAGTCTCAACTTGGTAACTAAACCGGCACGGTGGCTGAGTGGCAACACTCAGGCCTCACAGTAAGAAAGTTGCGGGTTCGATCCCCGGGTCGCCCGGGCCTTTCTGTGTGGAGTTTGCATGTTCCTCCCCGTGTCTGGATGGGTTTCCTACTCCGGTTTCCCCCATCAACCTAAAAAACATGTTGGACACCCAACATCTGTCCTGGGACTACAGATGAAAAATAGCCGTCTGGCTAATTCTGGCATATTTACATGTGAATGTTGATTAATGTGCACTGTCCCATACATAAATAAATAAATAAACGAAAATAACTAAAGATGCACTATGTAACTTTTTCTGGAAAATGTTATTGCTTTGCCTGGAATGTTCCATAATATGTCATTAAGCATCTATCTCCATGGAGAAGTCACCAGACCAGGAGTGCATTGTTTTCAATACATTTTTAGCAAGAATGAAAGAAAAAGCTTTAAGATGCACTTTTAGTACAGAAGTTTGTCCTCTGCATTTGACCGATCCTTCAGTCCCACTGGGGCACCCTGTCAGGACCAGTGGGACCCATACTGAGCTAGTTTTGGCCTGGACTCTCTTAGCTGGAAGATTTGACCTATAGTGCATGTTTTGGGTTGATGAGGGGAGTACTCCAGTTTCCCCCATCAACCTAAAACATGCCCGCACCCCTATGAACTAACATCAAGGACCATGTTGTCCACCCTCCTGTGGGCTCACCACCTGCAGAGGGGTTCATAGGGGGGGTCAGGTGCTATGAGTATTGGGCAGCAAGCTGCCCCCGCGACCCAGCCGGATTAAGCGGGAGAAGATGGATGGATGGATGGATGGAGGGGAGTACCTGGAGAAAACCCGCCCAGACACAGAGACAAACAGACAAACAGAAAGGCGACTCAGGAATCGCAGCCAGAACCTTCTTGCAGGTGCCATCCGCTGTGTCGCCTATACGCTTTACTGTGGAATATTCCGGACAAATGAACAATATCTCCATGGAGACATTCTGTGCCCAAAGCTCAGTGTGATACTCTGAGTTGCATTAGACCTCTATAGTGTAAAAACTTGACATATACAAAATGATACACACATGCATCGCAAGAGCTGTGTTTTCTTTTTCTCTCACTAATACGTGCTGTTCAAATTCAAAACTACATTATCAAGTTCTGAATATGTATTCCTCTGAATTAAGAAAAGTAACTGTACCAGAATACAGTTACAGAAAATGATCAGAATATGTATTGCATATACGCTTTACTGTGGAATATTCCGGACAAATGAACAATATCTCCATGGAGACATTCTGTGCCCAAAGCTCAGTGTGATTCTCGTCAGAACTCGAGGGCATTGGCACAGCATAGTATCCAGCAGGAGTGTCCCTCTCTGGGCTCCTCGTAGCCATATGTATAGCGCGTGTCCTACTTTGGCGGCGTCTCCGGTTTCAATCCTCTGTGATCCTGGGTGTGTCACTGCCCCGTGCGATTGATATATTCCGCTCTTCTATTATGCGCTCAATTTTTCAGCCATTGTGGTATAAAAGCCAAGCACCTTTTGTCGGGCTCTCTGGGGGGGTGTTAAACTATATCTCTTGTCACTATGGATTTGCGGTAGTCTATATGTTTTCGGTGCAACAAAGGGATATTCCTGGGTTCCTGGGTGTGCTCTGTGTTCTTGGTATAGGCTCCTGCTAAGCTCAGGCCAGTAAATGGACCACTGTGGGGAGCAAGGCCCACTGGATTTTCTCTTTATTTATTCCTTTTTGTTGAGCGTTAACTGTGAAACTCCGTATGCATGTGAAACGTAGATGTAAACTCACTTTAAACCACTTTTTATTTTCAGTTATAATACATAATCAGGATCAAAATTTGTTCAATAAACCCATAAATAGAGAGACAGAAGGAGATCCCAAGGGAAATTCAAGTTTTTCCCCAGCAACATTTACGCTGCACGTCTCAGTGGCCTTTGTGTCTCAGTGGAGTTTAACAGGAGCACTGGTCAGAGAGGGTCAGCAGATCTGTGTCAGGACATTTTCAGGTGAGGAAGAGCCAAAAGTGTGCCTCCTCTGTGTCCTGTACCATCACACCAGTGTTCAGAGGGAACCAGGTGACCACAACAGGAAAGGCTTCATTCTTTCTCCACTCTGGTGTTTCGATTGGTGACAAAAAGCTTCATTCCCTCAAAAAAGGTCTTGGAATATTTCTTCTGGAAGGTATTCTACCATATTTGCTGCTACGTATGACCTGTAGCATCTCAAATGTCCATAACTTGCTCCTTGCTCTCTTGCACGGTATCCAAGGAAATGGGAAAACAGTTCATTTCACAGAATCCAGCTCAGTGTGTGAGCGAGGTAGCCACAAAAGCAGTTCAGTGAGGTTCATTTGGTCTTCTTTTTTCAAACCAAGAGGTTGTTTTCATACCTGACAGTCGGAGGAGCTGGAGGAAGTCTGAGGTGAAGGAAGTCTGGGAGTCCCTTCTTTGACTGCTTTGACATGGCCACAAAAGCAGCTAACCACGCCGATGCCATGCGACTAAGTTATAGAACACTGAATACTTTCATTAAAATGTATTTTGTAACACATTCTTTACACGGCCCAGTCGGAGTACTGTATTCTGAATACTCTGAGTTGCATTAGACCTCTATAGTGTAAAAACTTGACATATACAAAATGATACACACATGCATCGCAAGAGCTGTGTTTTCTTTTTCTCTCACTAATACGTGCAGTTCAAATTCAAAACTACATGATCAAGTTCTGAATATGTATTCCTCTGAATTAAGAAAAGTAACTGTACCAGAATACAATTACAGAAAATGATCAGAATATGTATTTTTTGTATTTTCAGGATGAATTTAGTTCCTCCCAACACTTTCCCACACAGAGGAACATCAGATTTCAGTTGATAATTGAAATCTGAAGTTCCTCTGTGTATAGATTGTACACGCAAAGACATCAATACTTTCTGAGTGGTTTTCTGGGTTGTTATATGCTCAGCATTTCACATAAATAAACAGGACTCTAAGGGCCGTATCTTGCCCCCAATCTTGCCCCCAATCTGCAGTAGCACAAGCGCTAAGGAGTCGAGGGGAGGCGTGTCCAGGTCGGGCTGTACTTTGCTGCTGGAGGCTGGAGTGGGACGGTACAAGTACATATACGGTGACAGCGCCTGAACCAATCTGTGCCCGTTGTGGCATTTAAAAGCGTTGCCAGCGTGGATAATGTTTGAAATGTATTTCCCTTAGTAGAGGCAGCACAGAGGGATGTGAGTAACACTTATATATAGGTATAAATAAAGCTCCGGAGCCCCACAATGCAAATATGCATGTGCGTCCCACTCGAACACGCGCACCCCATCAACCTTTTAGGTTTCTCTGTGTTCCTCATTTCTTTTCATTCAGGTGGATGTCTTACAGATTATGGAATTGTTTATTGTTAATGTTAAATGTTTTGCACACAGACTTGGATTAAACCATTAACACAAGGGAAGGGTGACTGCACGACCTGCATTTGCCTCACACAAGTGACTCATATGTGCCATGAGTGCACAGAGAATGCTCATGTGCACTATAGCCTACGTCTCTATATGCACTATATGTCTACTATACGCCACTGAACAAAGCTCTACTGACCACTGCTGCCAAGAAAGCAGCACATACGAGACATATGTCTAACCCTAACCTTAACCATTGGGAGATCATCGGATCTCCGAGTCTGGTGTCAGCTCCATGTAGGATTATCTACGGTTCTAATTTATAAACTAACCAAAGTGGCACAATGCAAATAATTTGATCCCGAAATTAAATGGGGCTAATGACAGAAAGGGTAGTCCACAAGGATGTGAGGATCTGACATTTCAGCATTAGGGCCGCAGACAGGGTAGGAAAACACTCTTTAGGAGAGAGCTGTAAACGGCCTCATGTGAATGAGCAGCTTTCGTGCAGCTCCAGATCAAACTAAACTATAGAGCAGTGCTGAGCCCATAGAGGAAGCAGGCGAGGGGCTGTGCTCTGCTGCGGGAGGGCATCTGGACGGCGCATGAACATTCAGCACGGCACATGAACATGTGATGAATGTTAAGCATTTATCATCCTAATATATTTACAAATAAAAAGACTTGAGCATGTTACATATTGTTTTTCAGTGGACTAGTTTGATATTTATTTTTACAATTCAATTCACTGAAGGCGCCACACCACACCCTCAGTCTGCTCCACTCCACCTGATATTCCAGCATACTTCACCTCTGGTCTAGAGCTCCACCCCCCACACTTGCGCTCCTGTTAAGATTGGGCGCAAGATACGGTCCATAAACTCTCCCCGTCTAAAACAACCTGGACTATACTGACATAACAGAATTACACTTTGTTGGTGACTGTTATCACAAACTTTGCAAAGAAACAACACTGGTCAAAATGGCTGGTTAAAGATGAAGTAAGTGATATTTATACTTCAGAAATTAAATTATTGAAAAAAAGACCCATAATACACACTTTGTGATCTATGTTCTAATGTTTCCTGATCACAAACAGACCTGGAGTTGTGTTTGTTTCATTCGCACATGTTTAACACAAAAACCTGCAGATTTAGGCTGAGTTCTTCTCTCATACAAAACCACTGTGTTCCACCATGTGTGTGTCATGTGGTAATAGAGGAAGTGCTCCACTGTGTTTTTAAACTCCACACACCTTCACTAGAATCATTTTGATAATTTCAACCCAGGATTTGCCTATTTCTACTGAACTAAAGGTAAAAGGTAACTGTTAACTTGAAAACCACCACATCATGACATCACAAGGTGGAACAGAGCATTTTGTTTTGGAGATGTAGACAGACTAATAATAAAGGGTCACTCAAATGCGTGAATGAAACAAAACACAACTTCAGGTCTCTTTTTGTGGGGGTACCAGCATTATAATAAAGGTGCTAAAAGTTAAGAAGAGTACACTTTTAGAAGTGCAACTATATCCAAGTCTCACAATATGATATCGTCACGGTATGAACCTCACAGTACGATATTTATTGTGATATGGTGGGAAAGCTCACGATATTACGATATTCTACATAATAACAAGCCTGACATTCTAAAGTGCTTTGACCAGTCATTTGGTACAACATTTATTGTCATTAGGGATGGAACGATATCCAAATCTCTCTGTACCAGATTTTTACCATATACATCTCACGGTACCATATTTATTGCAATATTTTCTGGAGGCACAAAACTGTGAATCTGCTCCTTTTTCCTCTAAAAATGCTTCACAAGACTTAATCCAAAGAATGAAGATTTCAAAGTGCTTAGAACAGTTATTTCTTCATGTAGTCTGCACGGAAACGGAGCAAAGGATCATGGTCTATGTAGTTCCCTCTGTTTTTTTTTTTTTTTTTAGCTATTTCTGCATCAGAACTATTCATTTAAGCAGAGACTTGTGATTCGATATATTGTAATGGTCCACAATATTATTGTGAGACCTTTGACGATACGATATCACCATATTTTGGTTATTGTTACATCTCTTTACATTTTGTGTAACAGAGGACCTTTAACATAATTATTAGTGTGTAGACTTTTTGGGTTAGGTTAGAGATTTTTTATTTAAGACACTGCATATGAAAATATAGATATGATCAATAGTGAAAGAGGGACATGGACCCACTCTGTGTCTGTTAACTTACACAAACACAAGGCCATGCCATATTACAGTGTGCCATGTTAGTATCAATGCAAAACCTGTTTTGTGCCACAAGGGGGCATTTGAGCACTGAGGCATTGGCACCTCTGCATAAAGTCTGTCATGGCTCCATTTCCTATCAAACAAGCAGACTCGCATATCGTTTTAACTGGGATGGAGAGAAAAACGTATTTGATTACTCTAATGGGACACCAGCAATATTTTTTGTTGTTTGGTGTGCACAGAAAGTGCACAATAGAATAGAATAGAATAGAATGCTTTTTTATTGTCACTACACACATGCATACTGAGATTAAAAGCAACTCTCTAGTGCAGACATGTACGTGGGATGTTTATAATGCAGTATAAAAGAAGAATAGAGTAAATAAATAAGTAGGTGGAGGTAGAGGTGTGTTTTGTTTCATTCACACATGTTCAAGTTACTCTTTATTATTAGTCCGTCTACATCTCCAAAGCTCAAAATGCTCTTTTTCACCTTCTGATGTCATGAATTGGTAGTTTTCAAGTGAATAGTTACCTTTTACCTTTAGTTCAGTAGAGATTGACAATTCCAGGCTTGAAATCATCCAAATGGTTCTAGTGAATGTGTGTGGAGTTTAGAAACACAGTGGAGCACTTGCTGTATTACCACATGACATCACAAGGTAGATTTTCAGTTTGAGAGAAGAACAGATGCAGTTGACATGCAGGGTGTGTGTGCTAAATGTGTGAATGAACGCTGCACCACAACAAAAAGCAACAACAGAAGTGACCGTGGGACTCTATTTTACGATGGACAAAGTGAGGAGGATCAAGCGGGAAATTATTTACGACGGTCAGACAGTGACATTGATCCTGGCCACAAAACAATAAATTACACTTGCGTTTCTAACTTCATTCACTTTTCCATTCCTTTACTTTTCACATTCTTCTTCAACTTTTCCCGTTCACTTTCCACTTGATCCTCCTCACTTGGTCTCGTTTCCGTTGTAATTTTTTCTGGTGTGTTGTGGCTTTTTGTTGTGTTGTGCTGTTTGTATTTCTCTAGGAAACAACTATAACAAAGATCAGAAAATTGCATAAGTTTGCATAAACCGATATTCAGTATCGGTATCAGCTCCCAATCCGACTCTTTTATGAGTATGGGACAGTCATGTGACCGATTTGATCCAGTTTCACATGTTTTTACAGCATCGACGCACTTTATGACAGCTGTAAATGAAAACCCCACCATGTCGCTGTGTGGGACTTTTCACTACAACAAAACAAGTCAAACAACGACTCAATCGCTGCAAACAAACTGTTTCTGGTGGAGGAATCAGCAAAGCAACTTCATCCATCCATCTTCTCCCGCTTAATCCGGCTGGGTCGCGGGGGCAGCGTGCTGCCCAATACTCATAGCACCTGACCCCCCCTATGAACCCCTCTGCAGGTGGTGAGCCCACAGGAGCAAAGCAACTTCAATACGACCAATTTGATTCATCACTTACAAAAGAATCATCTGGACGAGTTTGAGATTTACAAGCGCAAAGCGGCAAAGCCACAGCAGCAAACACTGACACAGGCATTTCAAAGAAGGTAAGGAGGTAAGGCTTTCGTCATCTTATGGACTTTTTGGAGCTAAAGTACGAACTTCCTTCACAACACTTCATTACAGAGACGACACTACTGGAGCTATGAAAAAAAGGTATTGGATCGGTATCGGAAAGAGCACACCTTAAAAAAATCAGATGGGAAGCCAAAAATTCTTGATTGGGACATCTCTAATATTTACCCTTTAAATGTTGACATGCATTTATTAATTATAATCTGAAATAAAACAGTATAATTCCTCATGCGTCCAGTAGGGGTTCAGTACAGAAAAGGTTACATCTGTGGTTATCTGGACACTGTTTTTGCTATCGCGACTCTCTCAGCTCCCATCCAAATGGTTTTGGCTTGAGGCACGAGGGTTTATACAGCTCTGAGTTAACAAAGCCCAACCCTGAACTGAAACACACACACAAAAGATTCCAAAAGTATCTGACAAAACCTGGACATAATGGGACCCTTAAGCCAATGACAAATAATATGAGGCTTTTAAAAGAAGTGGGACACAGAGAATGCCATCTTTCTCTCTCTGCTCCACGCTTTCATTCTGTGCTGAAGTGTAACAGACGACATGAGGCTCTGAGGCACAACAGAAGATAGAAGAACGTGACCGAGATATTGTGCACAGCTTTTCTTTACACAGGAACGCTACAAAAAGCAACATGAGCAGTTGAAAAGAGTGAATTCAGTTGTTTTTTATATCTCACAGTGAGGTAATAATGTCTCATTCACTTATTTTATTTTATTTGCTTTAAATGGACTTTAAACTGTTAATTCCCGCAAAGTATTTCCTCTGGAAGGTCTTCTGACACATTTGCTTCCACATATGGTGTGAAAACTTTGTAATAATAAGAATAATGCATAGATTTTATACAGCACTTTTCTGGACACTTGAAGACGCTTTATAGAGCATTATTCATTCACTCCATACTCAGTGATGGTAAACTACCATTGTAGCCACAGCTGCCCTGGGACAGATTGAATGAAGCAAGGCTCCAATCAACACCATCAGACAACCACCAACACTTACACAAGCACCACTTTCTTGTGGGTGAAGTGTCTTGCCTAAGGACACAACATTTTTGCCACTGGTGCCCTCCTGTGGCTCCTGATTTTCCCAGTGGTCTCCCATCCATGTACTACCCAGGCCCTACTGACCTGAGCTCTGACGGGATCAGGCTTTGACAAGCCGGTTGGGCTGTAGCACTTAATAACACTCTATAACACTCTACAACACTATAACACTTTATAACACTCTATAACACTCTATAACTCTCTATAACACTCTATAACACTCTATAACACTCTATAACACTCTATGACACTCTGTAATGCTCTATAACACTCTATGACACTCTATAACACCCTATGACACTCTATAACACTCTATAACACTCTATGACACTCTGTAAGACTCTATAACAATCTATCACACTCTACAACACTCTATAACACTCTATGACACTCTATGACACTCAATAACACTCTATAACACTCTATACCACTTTATGGCACTCTATAAAACACTCTATAACACTCTATAACAATCTATGACACTCTATAACACTCTATGGCACTCTATAACACTCTATAACACTCTATGACACTCTATAACAATCTATGACACTCTATGACACTCTATAACACTATATAACATTATATAACACTCTATAACTCTCTATAACACCCTATGACACTCTATGACACTCTATAACACCCTATGACACTCTACGACACTCTATAACACTATAACACTCTATGGCACTCTATAACACTCTATGACACTCTATGACACTCAATAACACTCTATAACACTCTATAACACTCTATACCACTTTATGGCACTCTATAAAACACTCTTTAACACTCTATAACACTCTATAACACTCTATGGCACTTTATAACACTCTATAACACTCTATGACACTCTATAACACTCTATGACACTCTATGACACTCTATGACACTCTATAACACTATATAACACTATATAACACTCTATAACTCTCTATAACACCCTATGACACTCTATGACACTCTATAACACCCTATGACACTCTACGACACTATATAACACTATAACACTCTATGGCACTCTATAACACTCTATAACACTCTATAACACTCGATGACATTCTATAACACTCTATAACACTCTATAACTCTCTATAACACTCTATGAGACTCTATAACACTCTATGACATTCTATAACACCCTATAACACTCTATGACACTCTATAACACTCTATAACACTCTATAACACTCTATAACACTCTATAACACTCGATGACATTCTATAACACTCTATAACACTCTATAACTCTCTATAACACTCTATGACACTCTATAACACTCTATGACATTCTATAACACCCTATAACACTCTATGACACTCTATAACACTCTATAACACTCTATAACACTCTATAACACTCTATAACACTCTATGACATTCTAAAACACCCTATAACACTCTATGACACTCTATACCACTCTATAACACTCTATGACACTCGATAACACTCTACAACACTCTATAACACTCTACAACACTATAACACTTTATAACACTCTATAACACTATACAACACTATAACACTTTATAACACTCTATAACACTCTATAACTCTCTATAACACTCTATAACACTCTATGACACTCTTTGACACTCTATAACACCCTATGACACTCTATAACACTCTGTAACACTCTATGACACTCTGTAACACTCTATAACAATCTATCACACTCTACAACACTCTATAACACTCTATGACACACTATGGCACTCTATACCACTTTATGGCACTCTATAAAACACTCTATAACACTCTATATCACTCTATAACACTCTATGGCACTCTATAACACTCTATAACACTCTATAACACTCTATGACATTCTATGACACTCTTTAAAACTCTATAACACTCTATAACACTCTACAACACTATAAGACTCTATAACACTCTATAACTCTCTATAACACTATAACACTCTATAACACTCTATAACTCTCTATAACACTCTATAACACTCTATAACATTCTATAACACTATAACACTCTATGACACTCTATGACACTCTATAACACCCTATGACACTCTATAACACTCTATGACACTCTGTAACACTCTATAACAATCTATCACACTCTACAACACTCTATAACACTCTATGACACTCTATGACACTCAATAACACTCTATAACACTCTATACCACTTTATGGCACTCTATAAAACACTCTATAACACTCTATAACACTCTATGACACTCTATGACACTCAATAACACTCTATAACACTCTATGGCACTCTATAACACTCTATAACACTCTATAACACTCTATGACATTCTATGACACTCTTTAAAACTCTATAACACTCTATAACACTCTACAACACTATAAGACTCTATAACACTCTATAACTCTCTATAACACTATAACACTCTATAACACTCTATAACTCTCTATAACACTCTATAACACTCTATAACACTCTATAACACTCTATAACACTATAACACTCTATGACACTCTATGACACTCTATAACACCCTATGACACTCTATAACACTCTATGACACTCTGTAACACTCTATAACAATCTATCACACTCTACAACACTCTATAACACTCTATGACACTCTATGACACTCAATAACACTCTATAACACTCTATACCACTTTATGGCACTCTATAAAACACTCTATAACACTCTATAACACTCTATGGCACTCTATAACACTCTATAACACTCTATAACACTCTATGACATTCTATGACACTCTTTAAAACTCTATAACACTCTATAACACTCTACAACACTATAAGACTCTGTAACACTCTATAACTCTCTATAACACTCTATAACACTCTATAACACTCTATAACTCTCTATAACACTCTATAACACTCTATAACACTCTATAACACACTAGGACACTCTATGACACTCTATAACACCCTATGACACTCTATAACACTCTATGACACTCTGTAACACTCTATAACAATCTATCACACTCTACAACACTCTATAACACTCTATGACACTCTATGACACTCAGTAACACTCTATAACACTCTATAACACTCTATGACACTCTATGCCACTTTATGACACTCTATAACTCTCTATAACACTCTATAACACTCTATAACACTCGATAACACTCTAGGACACTCTACAACACTCTATAACACTCTATGATACTCTATGACACTCAGTAACACTCTATAACACTCTATAACACTCTATGCCACTTTATGGCACTCTATAACACTCTCTAACTCTCTATGACACTCTATAACACTCTATAACACTCTATAACACTCTATAACACTCTATAACACTCTACAACACTATAACACTCTATAACACTCTATGACACTCTATAACAATCTATAACACTCTATGACACTCTATAACACTCTATGACACTCTATGACACTCTATAACACTATATTACACTATATAACACTCTATAACTCTCTATAACACCCTATGACACTCTAAGACACTCTATACCACCCTATGACACTCTACCACACTCTATAACACTATAACACTCTATGGCACTCTATAACACTCTATAACACTCTATAACACTCTATGATATTCTATAACACTCTATAACACTCTATAACTCTCTATAACACCCTATGACACTCTATGACACTCTATAACACCCTATGACACTCTACGACACTCTATAACACTCTATAACACTCTATAACACTCTATGACACTCTATAACACTCTATAACACTCTATACCACTCTATGGCACTCTATAACACCCTATGACACTCTACGACACTCTATAACATTCTATAACACCCTTTAACACTCTATAACACTCTATAACACTCTATGGCACTCTATAACACCCTAAGACACCCTATAACACTCTATAACACTCTACAACACTCTACGACACTCTATGACACTCTATGACACTCTATAACACCCTATGACACTCTATAACACTCTATGACACTCTATAACACTCTATAACTCTCTATAACACTCTATAACACTCTATAACACTCTATAACACTCTATAACACTCTAGGACACTCTATGACACTCTATAACACCCTATGACACTCTATAACACTCTATGACACTCTGTAACACTCTATAACAATCTATCACACTCTACAACACTCTATAACACTCTATGACACTCTATGACACTCAGTAACACTCTATAACACTCTATAACACTCTATGCCACTTTATGACACTCTATAACTCTCTATAACACTCTATAACACTCTATAACACTCTATGGCACTCTATAACACTCTATAACACTCTATGACATTCTATGACACTCTTTAAAACTCTATAACACTCTATAACACTCTACAACACTATAAGGCTCTATAACACTCTCTAACTCTCTATGACACTCTATAACACTCTATGACATTCTATAACACCCTTTAACACTCTATAACACTCTATGGCACTCTATAACACTCTAGGACACCCTATAACACTCTATAACACTCTACAACACTCTACGACACTCTATGACACTCTATAACACCCTATGACACTCTATAACACTCTATGACACTCTATAACACTCTATAACACTCTATGACACTCTACAACAATCTATAACACTCTATAACACTCTATAAGACTCTATAACACTCTATAACTCTCTATGACACTATAACACTCTATAACACTCTATAACTCTTTATAACACTCTATAACACTCTGTGACACTCTACAACAATCTATAACACTCTATAACACTCTACAACACTATAACACTTTATAACACTCTATAACACTCTATAACTCTCTATAACACTCTATAACACTCTATAACACTCTATAACACTCTATGACACTCTGTAATGCTCTATAACACTCTATGACACTCTATAACACCCTATGACACTCTGTAACACTCTATAACACTCTATGACACTCTGTAAGACTCTATAACAATCTATCACACTCTACAACACTCTATAACACTCTATGACACTCTATGACACTCAATAACACTCTATAACACTCTATACCACTTTATGGCACTCTATAAAACACTCTATAACACTCTATAACACTCTATAACACTCTATGGCACTCTATAACACTCTATAACACTCTATGACACTCTATAACAATCTATGACACTCTATGACACTCTATGACACTCTATAACACTATATAACATTATATAACACTCTATAACTCTCTATAACACCCTATGACACTCTATGACACTCTATAACACCCTATGACACTCTACGACACTCTATAACACTATAACACTCTATGGCACTCTATAACACTCTATGACACTCTATGACACTCAATAACACTCTATAACACTCTATAACACTCTATACCACTTTATGGCACTCTATAAAACACTCTTTAACACTCTATAACACTCTATAACACTCTATGGCACTTTATAACACTCTATAACACTCTATGACACTCTATAACACTATATAACACTATATAACACTCTATAAGTCTCTATAACACCCTATGACACTCTATGACACTCTATAACACCCTATGACACTCTACGACACTATATAACACTATAACACTCTATGGCACTCTATAACACTCTATAACACTCTATAACACTCGATGACATTCTATAACACTCTATAACACTCTATAACTCTCTATAACACTCTATGACACTCTATAACACTCTATGACATTCTATAACACCCTATAACACTCTATGACACTCTATAACACTCTACAACACTCTATAACACTCTACAACACTATAACACTTTATAACACTCTATAACACTATACAACACTATAACACTTTATAACACTCTATAACACTCTATAACTCTCTATAACACTCTATAACACTCTATGACACTCTATGACACACTATGATACCCACTTTATGGCACTCTATAAAACACTCTTTAACACTCTATAACACTCTATAACACTCTATGGCACTTTATAACACTCTATAACACTCTACAACACTCTATAACACTCTATGACACACTATGATACTCTATACCACTTTATGGCACTCTATAAAACACTCTATAACACTCTATATCACTCTATAACACTCTATGGCACTCTATAACACTCTATAACACTCTATGACATTCTATGACATTCTATGACACTCTTTAAAACTCTATAACACTCTATAACACTCTACAACACTATAAGACTCTATAACACTCTATAACTCTCTATAACACTATAACACTCTATAACACTCTATAACTCTCTATAACACTCTATAACACTCTATAACACTCTATAACACTCTATAACACTATAACACTCTATGACACTCTATGACACTCTATAACACCCTATGACACTCTATAACACTCTATGACACTCTGTAACACTCTATAACAATCTATCACACTCTACAACAATCTATAACACTCTATGACACTCTATGACACTCAATAACACTCTATAACACTCTATACCACTTTATGGCACTCTATAAAACACTCTATAACACTCTATAACACTCTATGACACTCTATGACACTCAATAACACTCTATAACACTCTATAACACTCTATAACACTCTATACCACTTTATGGCACTCTATAAAACACTCTATAACACTCTATAACACTCTATGGCACTCTATAACACTCTATAACACTCTATAACACTCTATGACATTCTATGACACTCTTTAAAACTCTATAACACTCTATAACACTCTACAACACTATAAGACTCTGTAACACTCTATAACTCTCTATAACACTCTATAACACTCTATAACTCTCTATAACACTCTATAACACTCTATAACACACTAGGACACTCTATGACACTCTATAACAACCTATGACACTCTATAACACTCTATGACACTCTGTAACACTCTATAACAATCTATCACACTCTACAACACTCTATAACACTCTATGACACTCTATGACACACAGTAACACTCTATAACACTCTATAACACTCTATGCCACTTTATGACACTCTATAACTCTCTATAACACTCTATAACACTCTATAACACTCTATAACACTCTAGGACACTCTACAACACTCTATAACACTCTATGACACTCTATGACACTCAGTAACACTCTATAACACTCTATGCCACTTTATGGCACTCTATAACACTCTATGACACTCTATAACACTCTATTACACTCTATAACACTCTATAACACTCTATAACACTCTATAACACTCTATAACACTCTATAACACTCTATAACACTCTACAACACTATAACACTCTATAACACTCTATGACACTCTATAACAATCTATAACACTCTATGACACTCTATAACACTCTATGACATTCTATAACACCCTATAACACTCTATGACACTCTATAACACTCTATAACACTCTATAACACTCTATGACATTCTAAAACACCCTATAACACTCTATGACACTCTATACCACTCTATAACACTCTATGACACTCGATAACACTCTACAACACTCTATAACACTCTACAACACTATAACACTTTATAACACTCTATAACACTATACAACACTATAACACTTTATAACACTCTATAACACTCTATAACTCTCTATAACACTCTATAACACTCTATGACACTCTTTGACACTCTATAACACCCTATGACACTCTATAACACTCTGTAACACTCTATGACACTCTGTAACACTCTATAACAATCTATCACACTCTACAACACTCTATAACACTCTATGACACACTATGACACTCTATACCACTTTATGGCACTCTATAAAACACTCTATAACACTCTATATCACTCTATAACACTCTATGGCACTCTATAACACTCTATAACACTCTATAACACTCTATGACATTCTATGACACTCTTTAAAACTCTATAACACTCTATAACACTCTACAACACTATAAGACTCTATAACACTCTATAACTCTCTATAACACTCTATAACACTCTATAACACTCTATAACACTCTATGACATTCTATGACACTCTTTAAAACTCTATAACACTCTATAACACTCTACAACACTATAACACTCTATAACACTCTATAACTCTCTACAACACTCTATAACACTCTATAACACTCTATAACACTCTATAACACTATAACACTCTATGACACTCTATGACACTCTATAACACCCTATGACACTCTATAACACTCTATGACACTCTGTAACACTATAACAATCTATCACACTCTACAACACTCTATAACACTCTATGACACTCTATGACACTCTATAACACTCTATAACACTCTATGACATTCTATAACACCCTATAACACTCTATGACACTATATAACACTCTATAACACTCTATAACACTCTATGACACTCTATGACACTCTATAACACTCTATAACACTCTATACCACTTTATGGCACTCTATAAAACACTCTATAACACTCTATAACACTCTATGGCACTCTATAACACTCTATAACACTCTATAACACTCTATGACATTCTATGACACTCTTTAAAACTCTATAACACTCTATAACACTCTACAACACTATAAGACTCTGTAACACTCTATAACTCTCTATAACACTCTATAACACTCAATAACACTCTATAACTCTCTATAACACTCTATAACACTCTATAACACTCTATAACACACTAGGACACTCTATGACACTCTATAACACCCTATGACACTCTATAACACTCTATGACACTCTGTAACACTCTATAACAATCTATCACACTCTACAACACTCTATAACACTCTATGACACTCTATGACACTCAGTAACACTCTATAACACTCTATAACACTCTATGCCACTTTATGACACTCTATAACTCTCTATAACACTCTATAACACTCTATAACACTCTATAACACTCGATAACACTCTAGGACACTCTACAACACTCTATAACACTCTATGATACTCTATGACACTCAGTAACACTCTATAACACTCTATAACACTCTATGCCACTTTATGGCACTCTATAACACTCTCTAACTCTCTATGACACTCTATAACACTCTATAACACTCTATAACACTCTATAACACTCTATAACACTCTATAACACTCTACAACACTATAACACTCTATAACACTCTATGACACTCTATAACAATCTATAACACTCTATGACACTCTATAACACTCGATGACACTCTATGACACTCTATAACACTATATAACACTATATAACACTCTATAACTCTCTATAACACCCTATGACACTCTAAGACACTCTATACCACCCTATGACACTCTACCACACTCTATAACACTATAACACTCTATGGCACTCTATAACACTCTATAACACTCTATAACACTCTATAACACTCTATGATATTCTATAACACTCTATAACACTCTATAACTCTCTATAACACCCTATGACACTCTATGACACTCTATAACACCCTATGACACTCTACGACACTCTATAACACTCTATAACACTCTATAACACTCTATGACACTCTATAACACTCTATAACACTCTATACCACTCTATGGCACTCTATAACACCCTATGACACTCTACGACACTCTATAACATTCTATAACACTCTATGACACTCTATAACACTCTATGACATTCTATAACACCCTTTAACACTCTATAACACTCTATAACACTCTATGGCACTCTATAACACCCTAAGACACCCTATAACACTCTATAACACTCTACAACACTCTACGACACTCTATGACACTCTATGACACTCTATAACACCCTATGACACTCTATAACACTCTATGACACTCTATAACACTCTATAACTCTCTATAACACTCTATAACACTCTATAACACTCTATAACACTCTATAACACTCTAGGACACTCTATGACAAACTCGCATACTGCCCCTGAGTCTCTTCTCCCTTTGAAGTTCAGTTGTGATGACTTTCTTGAATTCTTCGATTACAAAATTATAACCATTAGAGACAAGATCAACGAAGCCACTCCAAAAATCAGCCCCGAGCAAATTCTGCAAATCCAGTCTGTAACACCAATATCCCACATAAATCCTCTAACAGCATTAGACAAATTTACTCCTGTCGATGAGGTGGAGATTACCTCAGTCATCATGTCGTCCAAACCATCAACTTGTTTGCTCGACCCTATTCCAGTCAAACTCCTCAAAGAAGCTCTCCACTTAATAATAGGTTCCATCCATAACATAATAAATATGTCATTAGAAAATGGCTTTGTTCCTCAGTCCTTTAAATATGCTGTAATTAAACCGCTTTTGAAAAACCTAGCTTAAATCCTGATGAACTAGCCAACTACAGACCTATCTCGAATCTTCCATTTCTCTCAAAGATTCTGGAACGAGTTGTGGTGAAACAGCTTTGTCACCATCTGCAGGGCAATAATTTATATGAAAATTTCAGTCTGGTTTCAGAGCTCACCACAGCACAGAAACTGCTCGGCTTACAGGGACAAATGATTTGCTACTAGCTGCTGATAACTGGCTGGCTTCAGTCCTGGTCCTACTGGACCTCAGTGCAGCGCTTGACACCATTGATCACAACATTCTACTGCAGA
This sequence comes from Odontamblyopus lacepedii, assembly GCA_034769755.1. NCBI lineage: Eukaryota > Metazoa > Chordata > Actinopteri > Gobiiformes > Gobiidae > Odontamblyopus > Odontamblyopus lacepedii. Next base: position 39,775,985 of record CM068345.1, on the reverse strand, counting down.
GGTTAGAATGTGACATAGGTGTCAGAGGGACCGCCCTCAAATGGTTTAAATCCTATCTATCAGATAGGTACCAGTTTGTTAGTGTAAACCAGTGCACCTCTCCCTGCTCTAAAGTAGCTTGTGGTGTTCCACAAGGATCTGTGCTTGGTCCAATCCTGTTTACTCTGTATATGTTGCCATTAGGTAACATTATCAGAAAACATGGCATTAATTTCCACTGCTATGCTGATGACACTCAGCTGTACTTATCAATGAAACCTAATCAGACCGATCAAATCGATAAGCTCAGTGCCTGTGTGAAGGACATCAAAACCTGGATGACCCTGAATTACCTCCTCTTAAACCCTGAAAAAACAGAGGTCATTGTTGTCGGTCCTAAAGGTCAGAGAGATTCTCTGTCAGACCAGATGATCTCGCTTGACAATGTGAGTATAGCCTCTGGCTCTACTGTAAAAAACCTTGGAGTCGTATTTGACCAAAATCTCTCATTCACAGCTCATATAAACCAAGCTTGTAAAACTGCATATTTTCACCTGCGAAACATAACTAAAATCAGAAAAATTTTGCCTAAAAATGATGCTGAAAAACTTATCCATGCATTTGTTACATCCAGACTAGATTACTGTAATTCTCTGCTCACCGTCTGCACTAAAGGTACTTTAAGAAGCTTCCAGTTGGTCCAAAATGCAGCGGCCAGGGTCCTAACAGGAACTAAAAGACGTGATCACATCAGTCCTGTGTTAAAATCACTTCACTGGCTTCCTGTCGAGTTTAGAATTAAATTCAAAGTTCTCCTTCTGACATACAAAGCCTTAAACAATATGGCCCCATCATATCTTCAGGATGCCATTGTCCCTATCAGCCAAATAGAGCACTTCGCCTCAGAATGCAGGATTATTAGTGGTTCCTAGAGTGTCTAAAAGTACAGTGGGGAGAGCCTTCAGTTACCAAGCTCCTGTGTTATGGAATCAACTCCTGTTGATGTTAAACAGGCACCCACAGTCTCTTTATTTAAGACTAGGCTTAAAACCTTCCTCTTCGGAATAGCTTATGACCAGGTTACTTAGTTGATGTCACTAAGATAAGCTGCCGCAGGAGATAACAAGCTGGGGGAAGTGTGGCAACCTGAGCACTGTCCTCTGTTTCCTCCTATTTTCTCACCAGCATCACTCACTATGTTCTCATCTGTAGTTTGTTCATTGCTATTCACATGTTGTCCCCTGTCCCACTCCCCTGTGGAGTGGAACTCTTTCAGACGCCTGATGGCAGCTGGACCTCTCCTCCTCCTCGCCTGGCTCCTCCTCTTCGCCTGGCTCCTCCTCCTCGCCTGGCTCCTCCTCCTCGCCCGGCTCCTCCTCCTCGCCCCTCTTCTCCTCCTCCTCTGGCCCACGGGCCTGGACATCTATTGCCTGTCCGTCCATGGGAGTGGATCCCTCCTTCACTGTAGTTCTCCCCGAGGTTTCTTCTTTTTCCCAGGACCCTGGGTTTTTTGGAGTTTTTCCTTGCTGAGAAGGAGGGTCTAAGGACAGGGGATGACTGGACAATGTTTCATTTGCTGCTTTACATGAATGTTGTTTATTCCTGTTTTGATATGTCTGTGTGTATGTTTTACTCATCCATATCTTGGAACGCCCTTAGAGGCTACTGTTGTTGCGATTTTGGGCGCTACAAAATAAATTGAATTGAATTGAATTGAATTGAATTATAACACCCTATGACACTCTATAACACTCTATGACACTCTGTAACACTCTATAACAATCTATCACACTCTACAACACTCTATAACACTCTATGACACTCTATGACACTCAGTAACACTCTATAACACTCTATAACACTCTATGCCACTTTATGACACTCTATAACTCTCTATAACACTCTATAACACTCTATAACACTCTATGGCACTCTATAACACTCTATAACACTCTATGACATTCTATGACACTCTTTAAAACTCTATAACACTCTATAACACTCTACAACACTATAAGGCTCTATAACACTCTCTAACTCTCTATGACACTCTATAACACTCTATGACATTCTATAACACCCTTTAACACTCTATAACACTCTATGGCACTCTATAACACCCTAGGACACCCTATAACACTCTATAACACTCTACAACACTCTACGACACTCTATGACACTCTATGACACTCTATAACACCCTATGACACTCTATAACACTCTATGACACTCTATAACACTCTATAACACTCTATGACACTCTACAAAAATCTATAACACTCTATAACACTCTATAAGACTCTATAAGACTCTATAACTCTCTATGACACTATAACACTCTATAACACTCTATAACTCTTTATAACACTCTATAACACTCTGTGACACTCTACAACAATCTATAACACTCTATAACACTCTACAACACTATAACACTTTATAACACTCTATAACACTCTATAACTCTCTATAACACTCTATAACACTCTATAACACTCTATGACACTCTGTAATGCTCTATAACACTCTATGACACTCTATAACACCCTATGACACTCTGTAACACTCTATAACACTCTATGACACTCTGTAAGACTCTATAACAATCTATCACACTCTACAACACTCTATAACACTCTATGACACTCTATGACACTCAATAACACTCTATAACACTCTATACCACTTTATGGCACTCTATAAAACACTCTATAACACTCTATAACACTCTATAACACTCTATGGCACTCTATAACACTCTATAACACTCTATGACACTCTTTAACAATCTTTGACACTCTATGACACTCTATAACACTATATAACATTATATAACACTCTATAACTCTCTATAACACCCTATGACACTCTATGACACTCTATAACACCCTATGACACTCTACGACACTCTATAACACTATAACACTCTATGGCACTCTATAACACTCTATGACACTCTATGACACTCAATAACACTCTATAACACTCTATAACACTCTATACCACTTTATGGCACTCTATAAAACACTCTTTAACACTCTATAACACTCTATAACACTCTATGGCACTTTAAAACACTCTATAACACTCTATGACACTCTATAACACTATATAACACTATATAACACTCTATAACTCTCTATAACACCCTATGACACTCTATGACACTCTATAACACCCTATGACACTCTACGACACTATATAACACTATAACACTCTATGGCACTCTATAACACTCTATAACACTCTATAACACTCGATGACATTCTATAACACTCTATAACACTCTATAACTCTCTATAACACTCTATGACACTCTATAACACTCTATGACATTCTATAACACCCTATAACACTCTATGACACTCTATAACACTCTACAACACTCTATAACACTCTACAACACTATAACACTTTATAACACTCTATAACACTATACAACACTATAACACTTTATAACACTCTATAACACTCTATAACTCTCTATAACACTCTATAACACTCTATGATACTCTTTGACACTCTATAACACCCTATGACACTCTATAACACTCTGTAACACTCTATGACACTCTGTAACACTCTATAACAATCTATCACACTCTCTACAACACTCTATAACACTTCTATGACACACTATGATACTCTATACCACTTTATGGCACTCTATAAAACACTCTATAACACTCTATATCACTTCTATAACACTCTATGGCACTCTATAACACTCTATAACACTCTATGACATTCTATGACATTCTATGACACTTTTAAAACTCTATAACACTCTATAACACTCTACAACACTATAAGACTCCTATAACACTCTATAACTCTCTATAACACTATAACACTCTATAACACTTCTATAACTCTCTATAACACTCTATAACACTCTATAACACTCTATAACACTCTATAACACTATAACACTCTATGACACTCTATGACACTCTATAACACCCTATGACACTCTATAACACTCTATGACACTCTGTAACACTCTATAACAATCTATCCCACTCTACAACACTCTATAACACTCTATGACACTCTATGACACTCAATAACACTCTATAACACTCTATACCACTTTATGGCACTCTATAAAACACTCTATAACACTCTATAACACTCTATGACACTCTATGACACTCAATAACACTCTATAACACTCTATAACACTCTATACCACTTTATGGCACTCTATAAAACACTCTATAACACTCTATAACACTCTATGGCACTCTATAACACTCTATAACACTCTATAACACTCTATGACATTCTATGACACTGTTTAAAACTCTATAACACTCTATAACACTCTACAACACTATAAGACTCTGTAACACTCTATAACTCTCTATAACACTATAACACTCTATAACACTCTATAACTCTCTATAACACTCTATAACACTCTATAACACTCTATAACACTCTATAACACTATAACACTCTATGACACTCTATGACACTCTATAACACCCTATGACACTCTATAACACTCTATGACACTCTGTAACACTCTATAACAATCTATCCCACTCTACAACACTCTATAACACTCTATGACACTCTATGACACTCAATAACACTCTATAACACTCTATACCACTTTATGGCACTCTATAAAACACTCTATAACACTCTATAACACTCTATGACACTCTATGACACTCAATAACACTCTATAACACTCTATAACACTCTATACCACTTTATGGCACTCTATAAAACACTCTATAACACTCTATAACACTCTATGGCACTCTATAACACTCTATAACACTCTATAACACTCTATGACATTCTATGACACTGTTTAAAACTCTATAACACTCTATAACACTCTACAACACTATAAGACTCTGTAACACTCTATAACTCTCTATAACACTCTAAAACACTCTATAACACTCTATAACTCTCTATAACACTCTATAACACTCTATAACACTCTATAACACACTAGGACACTCTATGACACTCTATAACAACCTATGACACTCTATAACACTCTATGACACTCTGTAACACTCTATAACAATCTATCACACTCTACAACACTCTATAACACTCTATGACACTCTATGACACTGAGTAACACTCTATAACACTCTATAACACTCTATGCCACTTTATGACACTCTATAACTCTCTATAACACTCTATAACACTCTATAACACTCTATAACACTCTAGGACACTCTACAACACTCTATAACACTCTATGACACTCTATGACACTCAGTAACACTCTATAACACTCTATAACACTCTATGCCACTTTATGGCACTCTATAACACTCTCTAACTCTCTATGACACTCTATAACACTCTATAACACTCTATAACACTCTATAACACTCTACAACACTATAACACTCTATAACACTCTATGACACTCTATAACAATCTATAACACTCTATGACACTCTATAACACTCTATGACACTCTATGACACTCTATAACACTATATTACACTATATAACACTCTATAACTCTCTATAACACCCTATGACACTCTAAGACACTTCTATACCACCCTATGACACTTCTACCACACTCTATAACACTATAACACTCTATGGCACTCTATAACACTTCTATAACACTCTATAACACTCTATGATATTCTATAACACTCTATAACACTCTATAACTTCTATAACACCCTATGACACTTCTATGACACTCTATAACACTCTATGACACTCTACGACACTCTATAACACTCTATAACACTCTATAACACTCTATGACACTCTATAACACTCTATAACACTCTATACCACTCTATGGCACTCTATAACACCCTATGACACTTCTACGACACTCTATAACATTCTATAACACTCTATGACACTCTATAACACTCTATGACATTCTATAACACCCTTTAACACTCTATAACACTCTATAACACTCTATGGCACTCTATAACACCCTAGGACACCCTATAACACTCTATAACACTCTACAACACTCTACGACACTCTATGACACTCTATGACACTCTATAACACCCTATGACACTCTATAACACTCTATGACACTCTATAACACTCTATAACTCTCTATAACACTCTATAACACTCTATAACACTCTATAACACTCTATAACACTCTAGGACACTCTATGACACTCTATAACACCCTATGACACTCTATAACACTCTATGACACTCTGTAACACTCTATAACAATCTATCACACTCTACAACACTCTATAACACTCTATGACACTCTATGACACTCAGTAACACTCTATACCACTCTATAACACTCTATGCCACTTTATGACACTCTATAACTCTCTATAACACTCTATAACACTCTATAACACTCTATGGCACTCTATAACACTCTATGACACTCTATGACATTCTATGACACTTTAAAACTCTATAACACTCTATAACACTCTACAACACTATAAGGCTCTATAACACTCTCTAACTCTCTATGACACTCTATAACACTCTATGACATTCTATAACACCCTTTAACACTCTATAACACTCTATGGCACTCTATAACACCTTAGGACACCCTATAACACTCTATAACACTCTACAACACTCTACGACACTCTATGACACTCTATGACACTCTATGACACTCTATAACACCCTATGACACTCTATAACACTCTATGACACTCTATAACACTCTATAACACTCTATGACACTCTACAACAATCTATAACACTCTATAACACTCTATAAGACTCTATAACACTCTATAACTCTATATGACACTATAACACTCTATAACACTCTGTGACACTCTACAACAATCTATAACACTCTATAACACTCTATAACACTCTACAACATTATAACACTCTATAACACTCTATAACTCTCTATAACACTCTATAACACTCTATAACACTCTATAACACTCTATAACACTATAACACTCTATGACACTCTATGACACTCTATAACACCCTATGACACTCTATAACACTCTATGACACTCTGTAACACTCTATAACAATCTATCACACTCTACAACAATCTATAACACTCTATGACACTCTATGACACTCAATAACACTCTATAACACTCTATACCACTTTATGGCACTCTATAAAACACTCTATAACACTCTATAACACTCTATGACACTCTATGACACTCAATAACACTCTATAACACTCTATAACACTCTATACCACTTTATGGCACTCTATAAAACACTCTATAACACTCTATAACACTCTATGGCACTCTATAACACTCTATAACATTCTATAACACTCTATGACATTCTATGACACTCTTTAAAACTCTATAACGCTCTATAACACTCTACAACACTATAAGACTCTGTAACACTCTATAACTCTCTATAACACTCTATAACACTCTATAACTCTCTATAACACTCTATAACACTCTATAACACTCTATAACACACTAGGACACTCTATGACACTCTATAACAACCTATGACACTCTATAACACTCTATGCCACTTTATGACACTCTATAACTCTCTATAACACTCTATAACACTCTATAACACTCTATAACACTCTAGGACACTCTACAACACTCTATAACACTCTATGACACTCTATGACACTCAGTAACACTCTATAACACTCTATGCCACTTTATGGCACTCTCTATAACTCTCTCTAACTCTCTATGACACTCTATAACACTCTATAACACTCTATAACACTCTATAACACTCTATAACACTCTATAACACTCTATAACACTCTACAACACTATAACACTCTATAACACTCTATGACACTCTATAACAATCTATAACACTCTATGACACTCTATAACACTCTATGACATTCTATCACACCCTATAACACTCTATGACACTCTATAACACTCTATAACACTCTATAACACTCTATAACACTCTATGACATTCTAAAACACCCTATAACACTCTATGACACTCTATACCACTCTATAACACTCTATGACACTCGATAACACTCTACAACACTCTATAACACTCTACAACACTATAACACTTTATAACACTCTATAACACTATACAACACTATAACACTTTATAACACTCTATAACACTCTATAACTCTCTATAACACTCTATAACACTCTATGACACTCTTTGACACTCTATAACACCCTATGACACTCTATAACACTCTGTAACACTCTATGACACTCTGTAACACTCTATAACAATCTATCACACTCTACAACACTCTATAACACTCTATGACACACTATGGCACTCTATACCACTTTATGGCACTCTATAAAACACTCTATAACACTCTATATCACTCTATAACACTCTATGGCACTCTATAACACTCTATAACACTCTATGACATTCTATGACACTCTTTAAAACTCTATAACACTCTATAACACTCTACAACACTATAAGACTCTATAACACTCTATAACTCTCTATAACACTATAACACTCTATAACACTCTATAACTCTCTATAACACTCTATAACACTCTATAACACTCTATAACACTCTATAACACTATAACACTCTATGACACTCTATGACACTCTATAACACCCTATGACACTCTATAACACTCTATGACACTCTGTAACACTCTATAACAATCTATCACACTCTACAACACTCTATAACACTCTATGACACTCTATGACACTCAGTAACACTCTATACCACTCTATAACACTCTATGCCACTTTATGACACTCTATAACTCTCTATAACACTCTATAACACTCTATAACACTCTATGGCACTCTATAACACTCTATGACACTCTATGACATTCTATGACACTCTTTAAAACTCTATAACACTCTATAACACTCTACAACACTATAAGGCTCTATAACACTCTCTAACTCTCTATGACACTCTATAACACTCTATGACATTCTATAACACCCTTTAACACTCTATAACACTCTATGGCACTCTATAACACCCTAGGACACCCTATAACACTCTATAACACTCTACAACACTCTACATGACACTCTATGACACTCTATGACACTCTCTATGACACTCTATAACACCCTATGACACTCTATAACACTCTATGACACTCTATAACACTCTATAACACTCTATGACACTCTCTACAACAATCTATAACACTCTATAACACTCTATAAGACTCTATAACACTCTCTATAACTCTATATGACACTATAACACTTCTATAACACTCTGTGACACTCTACAACAATCTATAACACTCTATAACACTCTATAACACTCTACAACATTATAACACTCTATAACACTCTATAACTCTCTATAACACTTCTATAACACTCTATAACACTCTATAACACTCTATAAATACTATAACACTTTATGACACTCTATGACACTCTATAACACCCTATGACACTCTATAACACTCTATGACACTCTGTAACACTCTATAACAATCTATCACACTTCTACAACAATCTATAACACTCTATGACACTCTATGACACTCAATAACACTCTATAACACTCTATACCACTTTATGGCACTCTATAAAACACTCTATAACACTCTATAACACTCTATGACACTCTATGACACTCAATAACACTCTATAACACTCTATAACACTCTATACCACTTTATGGCACTCTATAAAACACTCTATAACACTCTATAACACTCTATGGCACTCTATAACACTCTATAACACTCTATAACACTCTATGACATTCTATGACACTCTTTAAAACTCTATAACACTCTATAACACTCTACAACACTATAAGACTCTGTAACACTCTATAACTCTCTATAACACTCTATAACACTCTATAACACCCTATGACACTCTAAGACACTCTATACCACCCTATGACACTCTACCACACTCTATAACACTATAACACTCTATGGCACTCTATAACACTCTATAACACTCTATAACACTCTATGATATTCTATAACACTCTATAACACTCTATAACTCTCTATAACACTCTATAACACTCTATAACACTCTATAACACTCTATAACACTATAACACTCTATGACACTCTATGACACTCTATAACACCCTATGACACTCTATAACACTCTATGACACTCTGTAACACTCTATAACAATCTATCCCACTCTACAACACTCTATAACACTCTATGACACTCTATGACACTCAATAACACTCTATAACACTCTATACCACTTTATGGCACTCTATAAAACACTCTATAACACTCTATAACACTCTATGACACTCTATGACACTCAATAACACTCTATAACACTCTATAACACTCTATACCACTTTATGGCACTCTATAAAACACTCTATAACACTCTATAACACTCTATGGCACTCTATAACACTCTATAACACTCTATAACACTCTATGACATTCTATGACACTGTTTAAAACTCCTCTATAACACTCTATAACACTCTACAAATACTATAAGACTCTGTAACACTCTATAACTCTCTATAACACTCTAAAACACTCTATAACACTCTATAACTCTCTATGACACTCTATAACACTCTATAACACTCTATAACACACTAGGACACTTCTATGACACTCTATAACAACCTATGACACTTCTATAACACTCTATGACACTCTGTAACACTTCTATAACAATCTATCACACTCTACAACACTCTATAACACTCTATGACACTCTATGACACTGAGTAACACTCTATAACACTCTATAACACTCTATGCCACTTTATGACACTCTATAACTCTCTATAACACTCTATAACACTCTATAACACTCTATAACACTCTCGGACACTCTACAACACTCTATAACACTTCTATGACACTTCTAAAGACACTCAGTAACACTCTATAACACTCTATAACACTCTATGCCACTTTATGGCACTCTATAACACTCTCTAACTCTCTATGACACTCTATAACACTCTATAACACTCTATAACACTCTATAACACTCTACAACACTATAACACTCTATAACACTCTATGACACTCTATAACAATCTATAACACTCTATGACACTCTATAACACTCTATGACACTCTATGACACTCTATAACACTATATTACACTATATAACACTCTATAACTCTCTATAACACCCTATGACACTCTAAGACACTCTATACCACCCTATGACACTCTACCACACTCTATAACACTATAACACTCTATGGCACTCTATAACACTCTATAACACTCTATAACACTCTATGATATTCTATAACACTCTATAACACTCTATAACTCTCTATAACACCCTATGACACTCTATGACACTCTATAACACCCTATGACACTCTACGACACTCTATAACACTCTATAACACTCTATAACACTCTATGACACTCTATAACACTCTATAACACTCTATACCACTCTATGGCACTCTATAACACCCTATGACACTCTACGACACTCTATAACATTCTATAACACTCTATGACACTCTATAACACTCTATGACATTCTATAACACCCTTTAACACTCTATAACACTCTATAACACTCTATGGCACTCTATAACACCCTAGGAGACTATATTACACTCTATAACACTTCTACAACACTCTACGACACTCTATGACACTCTATGACACTCTATAACACCTCTATGACACTCTATAACACTCTATGACACTCTATAACACTCTATAACTCTCTATAACACTCTATAACACTCTATAACACTCTATAACACTCTATAACACTTCAGGACACTCTATGACACTCTATAACACCTTGCGACACTCTATAACACTCTATGACACTCTGTAACACTCTATAACAATCTATCACACTCTACAACACTCTATAACACTCTATGACACTCTATGACACTCAGTAACACTCTATACCACTCTATAACACTCTATGCCACTTTATGACACTCTATAACTCTCTATAACACTCTATAACACTCTATAACACTCTATGGCACTCTATAACACTCTATGACACTCTATGACATTCTATGACACTCTTTAAAACTCTATAACACTCTATAACACTCTCTACAACACTATAAGGCTCTATAACACTCTCTAACTCTCTATGACACTCTATAACACTCTATGACATTCTATAACACTCCTTTAACACTCTATAACACTCTATGGCACTCTATAACACCTTAGGACAACCCTATAACACTCTATAACACTCTACAACACTCTACGACACTCTATGACACTCTATGACACTCTATGACACTCTATAACACCCTATGACACTCTATAACACTCTATGACACTCTATAACACTCTATAACACTCTATGACACTCTACAACAATCTATAACACTCTATAACACTCTATAAGACTCTATAACACTCTATAACTCTATATGACACTATAACACTCTATAACACTCTGTGACACTCTACAACAATCTATAACACTTCTATAACACTCTATAACACTCTACAACATTATAACACTCTATAACACTCTATAACTTCTATAACACTTCTATAACACTCTATAACACTCTATAACACTCTATAACACTATAACACTTTATGACACTCTATGACACTCTATAACACCCTATGACACTCTATAACACTCTATGACACTCTGTAACACTCTATAACAATCTATCACACTCTACAACAATCTATAACACTCTATGACACTCTATGACACTCAATAACACTCTATAACACTCTATACCACTTTATGGCACTCTATAAAACACTCTATAACACTCTATAACACTCTATGACACTCTATGACACTCAATAACACTCTATAACACTCTATAACACTCTATACCACTTTATGGCACTCTATAAAACACTCTATAACTCTCTATAACACTCTATGGCACTCTATCACTCTATATAACATTCTATAACACTCTATGACATTTCTATGACACTTTTAAAACTCTATAACGCTCTATAACACTCTACAACACTATAAGACTCTGTAACACTCTATAACTCTCTATAACACTCTATAACACTCTATAACTCTCTATAACACTCTATAACACTCTATAACACTCTATAACACACTAGGACACTCTATGACACTCTATAACAACCTATGACACTCTATAACACTCTATGCCACTTTATGACACTCTATAACTCTCTATAACACTCTATAACACTCTATAACACTCTATAACACTCTAGGACACTCTACAACACTCTATAACACTCTATGACACTCTATGACACTCAGTAACACTCTATAACACTCTATGCCACTTTATGGCACTCTATAACACTCTCTAACTCTCTATGACACTCTATAACACTCTATAACACTCTATAACACTCTATAACACTCTATAACACTCTATAACACTCTATAACACTCTACAACACTATAACACTCTCTATAACACTCTATGACACTTCTATAACAATCTATAACACTTCTATGACACTCTATAACACTCTATTACATTCTATCACACTCTAGAACACTCTATGACACTCTATTACACTCTATAACACTCTATAACACTCTATAACACTCTATGACATTCTAAAACACCCTATAACACTCTATGACACTCTATACCACTCTATAACACTCTATGACACTCGATAACACTCTCTACAACACTCTATAACACTCTACAACACTATAACACTTTATAACACTCTATAACACTATACAACACTATAACACTTTATAACACTCTATATAACACTCTATAATCCTCTATAACACTCTATAACACTCTATGACACTTTGACACTCTATAACACCCTATGACACTCTATAACACTCTGTAACACTCTATGACACTCTGTAACACTCTATAACACCTATCACACTCTACAACACTCTATAACACTCTATGACACACTATGGCACTCTATACCACTTTATGGCACTCTATAAAACACTCTATAACACTCTATATCACTCTATAACACTCTATGGCACTCTATAACACTCTATAACACTCTATGACATTCTATGACACTCTTTAAAACTCTATAACACTCTATAACACTCTACAACACTATAAGACTCTATAACACTCTATAACTCTCTATAACACTATAACACTCTATAACACTCTATAACTCTCTATAACACTCTATAACACTTCTATAACACTCTCTATAACACTCTATAACACTATAACACTCTCTATGACACTCTATGACACTCTATAACACCCTATGACACTCTATAACACTCTATGACACTCTGTAACACTTCTATAACAATCTATCACACTCTACAACACTCTATAACACACTCTATGACACTCTATGACACTCAGTAACACTCTATACCACTCTATAACACTCTATGCCACTATATGACACTCTATAACTCTCTATAACACTCTATAACACTCTATAACACTCTATGGCACTCTATAACACTCTATGACACTCTATGACATTCTATGACACTTTAAAACTCTATAACACTCTATAACACTCTACAACACTATAAGGCTCTATAACACTCTCTAACTCTCTATGACACTCTATAACACTCTATGACATTCTATAACACCCTTTAACACTCTATAACACTCTATGGCACTCTATAACACCCTAGGACACCCTATAACACTCTATAACACTTCTACAACACTCTACGACACTCTATGACACTCTATGACACTCTATGACACTCTATAACACCCTATGACACTCTATAACACTCTATGACTCTCTATAGCACTCTATAACACTCTATGACACTCTACAACAATCTATAACACTTCTATAACACTTTCATAAGACTCTATAACACTTCTATAACTCTATATGACACTATAACACTCTATAACACTCTGTGACACTCTACAACAATCTATAACACTCTATAACACTCTATGACACTTTACAACATTATAACACTTATAACACTCTATAACTCTCTATAACACTCTATAACACTCTATAACACTCTATAACACTCTATAACACTATAACACTCTATGACACTCTATGACACTCTATAACACCCTATGACACTCTATAACACTCTATGACACTCTGTAACACTCTATAACAATCTATCACACTCTACAACAATCTATAACACTCTATGACACTCTATGACACTCAATAACACTCTATAACACTCTATACCACTTTATGGCACTCTATAAAACACTCTATAACACTCTATAACACTCTATGACACTCTATGACACTCAATAACACTCTATAACACTCTATAACACTCTATACCACTTTATGGCACTCTATAAAACACTCTATAACACTCTATAACACTCTATGGCACTCTATAACACTCTATAACTCTCTATGACACTATAACACTCTATAACACTCTATAACTCTTTATAACACTCTATAACACTCTACAACACTATAAGACTCTGTAACACTCTATAACTCTCTATAACACTCTATAACACTCTATAACTCTCTATAACACTCTATAACACTCTATAACACTCTATAACACACTAGGACACTCTATGACACTCTATAACAACCTATGACACTCTATAACACTCTATGACACTCTGTAACACTCTATAACAATCTATCACACTCTACAACACTCTATAACACTCTATGACACTCTATGACACACAGTAACACTCTATAACACTCTATAACACTCTATGCCACTTTATGACACTCTATAACTCTCTATAACACTCTATAACACTCTATAACACTCTATAACACTCTAGGACACTCTACAACACTCTATAACACTCTATGACACTCTATGACACTCAGTAACACTCTATAACACTCTATGCCACTTTATGGCACTCTATAACACTCTCTAACTCTCTATGACACTCTATAACACTCTATAACACTCTATAACACTCTATAACACTCTATAACACTCTATAACACTCTATAACACTCTACAACACTATAACACTCTATAACACTCTATGACACTCTATAACAATCTATAACACTCTATGACACTCTATAACACTCTATGACATTCTATAACACCCTATAACACTCTATGACACTCTATAACACTCTATAACACTCTATAACACTCTATGACATTCTAAAACACCCTATAACACTCTATGACACTCTATACCACTCTATAACACTCTATGACACTCGATAACACTCTACAACACTCTATAACACTCTAAAACACTATAACACTTTATAACACTCTATAAACACTCATACATCACTATAACACTTTATAACACTCTATAACACTCTATAACTCTCTATAACACTCTATAACACTCTATGACACTCTTTGACACTCTATAACACCCTATGACACTCTATAACACTCTGTAACACTCTATGACACTCTGTAACACTCTATAACAATCTATCACACTCTACAACACTCTATAACACTCTATGACACACTATGGCACTCTATACCACTTTATGGCACTCTATAAAACACTCTATAACACTCTATATCACTCTATAACACTCTATGGCACTCTATAACACTCTATAACACTCTATAACACTCTATGACATTCTATGACACTCTTTAAAACTCTATAACACTCTATAACACTCTACAACACTATAAGACTCTATAACACTCTATAACTCTCTATAACACTATAACACTCTATAACACTCTATAACTCTCTATAACACTCTATAACACTCTATAACACTCTTTAACACTCTATAACACTATAACACTCTATGACACTCTATGACACTCTATAACACCCTATGACACTCTATAACACTCTATGACACTCTGTAACACACTATAACAATCTATCACACTCTACAACACTCTATAACACTCTATGACACTCTATGACACTCAATAACACTCTATCACACTCTATACCACTTTATGGCACTCTATAAAACACTCTATAACACTCTATAACACTCTATGACACTCTATGACACTCAATAACACTCTATAACACTCTATAACACTCTATACCACTTTATGGCACTCTATAAAACACTCTATAACACTCTATAACACTCTATGGCACTCTATAACACTCTATAACATTCTATAACACTCTATGACATTCTATGACACTCTTTAAAACTCTATAACACTCTATAACACTCTACAACACTATAAGACTCTGTAACACTCTATAACTCTCTATAACACTCTATAACACTCTATAACACTCTATAACTCTCTATAACACTCTATAACACTCTATAACACTCTATAACACACTATGACACTCTATGACACTCTATAACACCCTATGACACTCTATAACACTCTATGACACTCTGTAACACTCTATAACAATCTATCACACTCTACAACACTCTATAACACTCTATGACACTCTATGACACTCAGTAACACTCTATAACACTCTATAACACTCTATGCCACTTTATGACACTCTATAACTCTCTATAACACTCTATAACACTCTATAACACTCGATAACACTCTAGGACACTCTACAACACTCTATAACACTCTATGATACTCTATGACACTCAGTAACACTCTATAACACTCTATAACACTCTATGCCACTTTATGGCACTCTATAACACTCTCTAACTCTCTATGACACTCTATAACACTCTATAACACTCTATAACACTCTATAACACTCTATAACACTCTATAACACTCTACAACACTATAACACTCTATAACACTCTATGACACTCTATAACAATCTATAACACTCTATGACACTCTATAACACTCGATGACACTCTATGACACTCTATAACACTATATAACACTATATAACACTCTATAACTCTCTATAACACCCTATGACACTCTAAGACACTCTATACCACCCTATGACACTCTACCACACTCTATAACACTATAACACTCTATGGCACTCTATAACACTCTATAACACTCTATAACACTCTATAACACTCTATGATATTCTATAACACTCTATAACACTCTATAACTCTCTATAACACCCTATGACACTCTATGACACTCTATAACACCCTATGACACTCTACGACACTCTATAACACTCTATAACACTCTATAACACTCTATGACACTCTATAACACTCTATAACACTCTATACCACTCTATGGCACTCTATAGCACCCTATGACACTTCTACGACAC
Organism: Odontamblyopus lacepedii; assembly: GCA_034769755.1. Taxonomy (NCBI): domain Eukaryota; kingdom Metazoa; phylum Chordata; class Actinopteri; order Gobiiformes; family Gobiidae; genus Odontamblyopus; species Odontamblyopus lacepedii. The sequence goes on along the minus strand of CM068345.1, from coordinate 39,757,991 downwards.
TCTATAACATTCTATAACACTCTATGACACTCTATAACACTCTATGACATTCTATAACACCCTTTAACACTCTATAACACTCTATAACACTCTATGGCACTCTATAACACCCTAAGACACCCTATAACACTCTATAACACTCTACAATATTCTACGACACTCTATGACACTCTATGACACTCTATAACACCCTATGACACTCTATAACACTCTATGACACTCTATAACACTCTATAACTCTCTATAACACTCTATAACACTCTATAACACTCTATAACACTCTATAACACTCTAGGACACTCTATGCCACTCTATAACACCCTATGACACTCTATAACACTCTATGACACTCTGTAACACTCTATAACAATCTATCACACTCTACAACACTCTATAACACTCTATGACACTCTATGACACTCAATAACACTCTATAACACTCTATAACACTCTATGCCACTTTATGACACTCTATAACTCTCTATAACACTCTATAACACTCTATAACACTCTGTGGCACTCTATAACACTCTATAACACTCTATGACATTCTATGACACTCTTTAAAACTCTATAACACTCTATAACACTCTACAACACTATAAGGCTCTATAACACTCTCTAACTCTCTATGACACTCTATGACACTCTATAACACCCTATGACACTCTACGACACTCTATAACACTCTATAACACTCTATAACACTCTATGCCACTCTATAACACTCTATAACACTCTATACCACTCTATGGCACTCTATAACACCCTATGACACTCTACGACACTCTATAACATTCTATAACACTCTATGACACTCTATAACACTCTATGACATTCTATAACACCCTTTAACACTCTATAACACTCTATAACACTCTATGGCACTCTATAACACCCTAAGACACCCTATAACACTCTATAACACTCTACAATACTCTACGACACTCTATGACACTCTATGACACTCTATAACACCCTATGACACTCTATAGCACTCTATGACACTCTATAACACTCTATAACTCTCTATAACACTCTATAACACTCTATAACACTCTATAACACTCTATAACACTCTAGGACACTCTATGACACTCTATAACACCCTATGACACTCTATAACACTCTATGACACTCTGTAACACTCTATAACAATCTATCACACTCTACAACACTCTATAACACTCTATGACACTCTATGACACTCAGTAACACTCTATAACACTCTATAACACTCTATGCCACTTTATGACACTCTATAACTCTCTATAACACTCTATAACACTCTATAACACTCTATGGCACTCTATAACACTCTATAACACTCTATGACATTCTATAACACCCTTTAACACTCTATAACACTCTATGGCACTCTATAACACCCTAGGACACCCTATAACACTCTATAACACTCTACAACACTCTACGACACTCTATGACACTCTATGACACTCTATAACACCCTATGACACTCTATAACACTCTATGACACTCTATAACACTCTATAACACTCTATGACACTCTACAACAATCTATAACACTCTATAACACTCTATAAGACTCTATAACACTCTATAACTCTCTATGACACTATAACACTCTATAACACTCTATAACTCTTTATAACACTCTATAACACTCTGTGACACTCTACAACAATCTATAACACTCTATAACACTCTACAACACTATAACACTTTATAACACTCTATAACACTCTATAACTCTCTATAACATTCTATAACACTCTATAACACTCTATAACACTCTATGACACTCTGTAATGCTCTATAACACTCTATGACACTCTATAACACCCTATGACACTCTGTAACACTCTATAACACTCTATGACACTCTGTAAGACTCTATAACAATCTATCACACTTCTACAACACTCTATAACACTCTATGACACTCTATGACACTCAATAACACTCTATAACACTCTATACCACTTTATGGCACTCTATAAAACACTCTATAACACTCTATAACACTCTATAACACTCTATGGCACTCTATAACACTCTATAACACTCTATGACACTCTATAACAATCTATGACACTCTATGACACTCTATAACACTATATAACATTATATAACACTCTATAACTCTTTATAACACCCTATGACACTCTATGACACTCTATAACACCCTATGACACTCTACGACACTCTATAACACTATAACACTCTATGGCACTCTATAACACTCTATGACACTCTATGACACTCAATAACACTCTATAACACTCTATAACACTCTATACCACTTTATGGCACTCTATAAAACATTCTTTAACACTCTATAACACTCTATAACACTCTATGGCACTTTAAAACACTCTATAACACTCTATGACACTCTATAACACTATATAACACTATATAACACTCTATAACTCTCTATAACACCCTATGACACTCTATGACACTCTATAACACCCTATGACATTTCTAATATTACACTATATAACACTATAACACTCTATGGCACTCTATAACACTCTATAACACTCTATAACACTTGATGACATTCTATAACACTCTATAACACTCTATAACTCTCTATAACACTCTATGACACTCTATAACTCTCTATGACATTCTATAACACCCTATAACACTCTATGACACTCTATAACACTCTACAACACTCTATAACACTCTACAACACTATAACACTTTATAACACTCTATAACACTATACAACACTATAACACTTTATAACACTCTATAACACTCTATAACTCTCTATAACACTCTAGGACACTCTATGCCACTCTATAACACCCTATGACACTCTATAACACTCTATGACACTCTGTAACACTCTATAACAATCTATCACACTCTACAACACTCTATAACACTCTATGACACTCTATGACACTCAATAACACTCTATAACACTCTATAACACTCTATGCCACTTTATGACACTCTATAACTCTCTATAACACTCTATAACACTCTATAACACTCTATGGCACTCTATAACACTCTATAACACTCTATGACATTCTATGACACTCTTTAAAACTCTATAACACTCTATAACACTCTACAACACTATAAGGCTCTATAACACTCTCTAACTCTCTATGACACTCTATGACACTCTATAACACCCTATGACACTCTACGACACTCTATAACACTCTATAACACTCTATAACACTCTATGCAACTCTATAACACTCTATAACACTCTATACCACTCTATGGCACTCTATAACACCCTATGACACTCTACGACACTCTATAACATTCTATAACACTCTATGACACTCTATAACACTCTATGACATTCTATAACACCCTTTAACACTCTATAACACTCTATAACACTCTATGGCACTCTATAACACCCTAAGACACCCTATAACATTCTATAACACTCTACAATACTCTACGACACTCTATGACACTCTATGACACTCTATAACACCCTATGACACTCTATAACACTCTATGACACTCTATAACACTCTATAACTCTCTATAACACTCTATAACACTCTATAACACTCTATAACACTCTATAACACTCTAGGACACTCTATGACACTCTATAACACCCTATGACACTCTATAACACTCTATGACACTCTGTAACACTCTATAACAATCTATCACACTCTACAACACTCTATAACACTCTATGACACTCTATGACACTCAGTAACACTCTATAACACTCTATAACACTCTATGCCACTTTATGACACTCTATAACTCTCTATAACACTCTATAACACTCTATAACACTCTATGGCACTCTATAACACTCTATAACACTCTATGACATTCTATAACACCCTTTAACACTCTATAACACTCTATGGCACTCTATAACACCCTAGGACACCCTATAACACTCTATAACATTCTACAACACTCTACGACACTCTATGACACTCTATGACACTCTATAACACCCTATGACACTCTATAACACTCTATGACACTCTATAACACTCTATAACACTCTATGACACTCTACAACAATCTATAACACTCTATAACACTCTATAAGACTCTATAACACTCTATAACTCTCTATGACACTATAACACTCTATAACACTCTATAACTCTTTATAACACTCTATAACACTCTGTGACACTCTACAACAATCTATAACACTCTATAACACTCTACAACACTATAACACTTTATAACACTCTATAACACTCTATAACTCTCTATAACATTCTATAACACTCTATAACACTCTATAACACTCTATGACACTCTGTAATGCTCTATAACACTCTATGACACTCTATAACACCCTATGACACTCTGTAACACTCTATAACACTCTATCACACTCTGTAAGACTCTATAACAATCTATCACACTCTACAACACTCTATAACACTCTATGACACTCTATGACACTCAATAACACTCTATAACACTCTATACCACTTTATGGCACTCTATAAAACACTCTATAACACTCTATAACACTCTATAACACTCTATGGCACTCTATAACACTCTATAACACTCTATGACACTCTATAACAATCTATGACACTCTATGACACTCTATAACACTATATAACATTATATAACACTCTATAACTCTCTATAACACCCTATGACACTCTATGACACTCTATAACACCCTATGACACTCTACGACACTCTATAACACTATAACACTCTATGGCACTCTATAACACTCTATGACACTCTATGACACTCAATAACACTCTATAACACTCTATAACACTCTATACCACTTTATGGCACTCTATAAAACACTCTTTAACACTCTATAACACTCTATAACACTCTATGGCACTTTAAAACACTCTATAACACTCTATGACACTCTATAACACTATATAACACTATATAACACTCTATAACTCTCTATAACACCCTATGACACTCTATGACACTCTATAACACCCTATGACACTATACGACACTATATAACACTATAACACTCTATGGCACTCTATAACACTCTATAACACTCTATAACACTCGATGACATTCTATAACACTCTATAACACTCTATAACTCTCTATAACACTCTATGACACTCTATAACTCTCTATGACATTCTATAACACCCTATAACACTCTATGACACTCTATAACACTCTAAAACACTCTATAACACTCTACAACACTATAACACTTTATAACACTCTATAACACTATACAACACTATAACACTTTATAACACTCTATAACACTCTATAACTCTCTATAACACTCTATAACACTCTATGATACTCTTTGACACTCTATAACACCCTATGACACTCTATAACACTCTATAACACTCTATGACACTCTTTGACACTCTATAACACCCTATGACACTCTATAACACTCTGTAACACTCTATGACACTCTGTAACACTCTATAACAATCTATCACACTCTACAACACTCTATAACACTCTATGACACACTATGATACTCTATACCACTTTATGGCACTCTATAAAACACTCTATAACACTCTATATCACTCTATAACACTCTATGGCACTCTATAACACTCTATAACACTCTATGACATTCTATGACATTCTATGACACTCTTTAAAACTCTATAACACTCTATAACACTCTACAACACTATAAGACTCTATAACACTCTATAACTCTCTATAACACTATAACACTCTATAACACTCTATAACTCTCTATAACACTCTATAACACTCTATAACACTCTATAACACTCTATAACACTATAACAGTCTATGACACTCTATGACACTCTATAACACCCTATGACACTCTATAACACTCTATGA